>WOFM01000170.1:295775-470864 GCA_011428145.1 Ericerus pela
ATAAATAAGACGCATATATAATTAGGTACTGCAAAAGTTTAGCATTCGATTCCTATTGTCCATTCCAAAAAGAAGGTTATTTTTTTCGAAGGTACAAAGAGGCGGCCTTGAATAAATGTTACTAAGTTAAATTAATATTGCTAGGCAAAACAAAAAATCGTACACAAACTGACTTACTTTGTTTCGCGTCTAGTGTGCATCCTTACTTCTTCCTTCCCCTGCTATTACCTACGATGCCAGCAAGTTCGATGTATTGTAAGTAGTAAATTACTTTCTCCTTTGGAACGGACTTATAGTGTTTAGAAATCACACCTACTAAGAAAAAGGCTATGCAACTTTATGTACATTTATATGTAAAATGCAGAATATCTCTATTTTGTAAGTATTTTATCAAGCACTATCAACCAGTGTTTAGGTAGTCCTTACATAGATTTTAAATAGACTTTTGATAGGCTTTATAAATGTAGTCTTTTGGCAGACTTTATGTAGTCTTCAGGTAATCTTTAGATAGTTTCTGTAGGTGGTCTGTATACTATAATAACTAGATCTTTGACTATATAGTACCAGGCTAGTAAAGTACCATAAGCTCAATGTAATTCGTAATGTCAAGGCATGTCGGCATAAAAGTAAGTAGCTTGTGTGTACTTGGTACGTACTTTCGATGTTTTTCTTGATTCCACCAATTTAGAATACGTTTAATAAGAGTCATCTTTTAAATTCACAAGGATAGCATACATAAATGTAGTTTAAAGTACGTCATGTGGTACACAGTTTAGCGCTGGCATATTTAATCAGAAATCATCGTTCTTTACTGGTCCGCTATTATAGTATTTATAGTCAAAGAACTAGATAGACTTTAGGTAGTATTCAGACAGTCTTTAGTTTGTTAATCTTGTGCAGGCTTTGAAATCTCTACAAGTCCGCCCAGTCACCTTGCGCAATCGTCAAACAGGAACCATTAACGTCATCGGTTGGATGAGGATTATATGTATATAAATATAATTATATATATATATATATATATATATGTGGGGATTAGAACATTACTCGTATGAGGAAATAGGCTCGGCCTATCGACGACAGTCGTCACCTTCGGTGACAATTATTCGTGCCTTGCACGTTAAACCAAATACAAAATGTATGTTCGTTTGTACTTGTCTATTTTTGCAGATAGACAAGTTACAAATCTCGGACCGTGACGAATCGATAGATAATTATCTCGGCGATGTCACGAACCGATACGAAGATGCATTCTCCGTACTTTACCGTTGCCATAGCAACCATAAAGTACGAATAAATTATCTACACAATACTTATGTAATTATTACATAAGTGTGTATGTGTGCGTGTAGGGAGCCGGCTATATAAGACGAAAAAATCATAGACAAAATTGCCAGTGTTTGCCGAGGTCTTGGCTCCCTCATACCTTTTTGGTATATTGGCATAAACACGCAAATTGTTCTGTTGAACACCTTCTTCGTTGGTTTTACTTTCCACGACGTAAGGTATTCCACAGTGGTGACCCCGACGTGATTTTTTGGCCACGTCGTGGTGTCTTTTGGCGCGGTGCGCTTATACTAAAGTGGCGCGGTGCGCTGGCGAGCAACTCGCTACCTAATTAAAGTAAAAATAAAATTTTTTTACCAAGAAATTTTATTTTTACAACAAGACACCAGGAGCTCTCGAAGGTGTCTGCTAAGTGGGAAAATATACCCCCCTTCTAGAGTATAATTACCAGAAGGAAGAACAGCAGACCCTGGAAGGACATAGTTGGCCTCATCCACCAACTCCTCCACCTTCGACACACCAAAGAGAATTTGAAGACCTCAACCTCTCCGAAAATAAGAAGAGGAATAGACGTCCAGAACTAGAACGTCTAGGTGTGACAATTGACCAAAACGAATTGTCCACCAAATCTCTGAGGAGTAGAAATATACCGACTCCTCCAACAGATCAGCAAACACGATCTGCCCCAACTTTTGGCGAAGCCACTAGTCAACAAGGTTCGATGGCACAACCAACCGAAAACCCACCCACAATGGCAGCATCCGGATCCTCCCAACAAGTGCTAACACCAGAAATAATAGCTCAGGTAATACAGCTACTAAATACGCGTACCGAGCAGAATCCGGCATTCTATAGACGGAGGATTGATATTCCAGAATTCCTCCCAAATGAAGTCGATGTCTGGCTGACCCTCCTTGATGGAAGGTTCAAAACCGAAAATATACAAGCCGACCAACGATATATACATATTTGTGGAGGCATGCCCCCACAAATAATAAGAGGAATTCCGAATATCATGGATTGCCCTCCGGCAGAAACCGATAAATACGCATGGTTCTGCAAACAAATAAGAAATGTATTTGGGAAATCGAAAAACGAGATTATTGATGAAATAATGGGTGGAATGAAGATAGGGGACGATAAACCCTCAATCTTCATGGCTAAGTTGCGAAAGAAGGCTGACCATATAGTAGCCCCTTCGGTAATCGGAAACCAATTCTGTAAGCAACTTCCTCAACATGTTGTACAGGCATTGGCAGCAGTCGGATCAACGATAATAAATGAATCCGCTGACCTAGATTACCTAGCCAAAAGCGCTGATAATGCACTCCAATACTCGAAGAATTCACCTTCGATCAGTGCAGTATCAGCAGAGAACGGAGAAATTGCACAGCTGAGAGCGCAAATAGCCCAGCTCACTTCACAAGTGCAAAGTAACAACAATAAAAATAGAAGTAATAACCAGCGAAATAACCGGTCTAGAAGCAGGCCCGATAAGAAACGACAAAGCCGGTCAAGAGACCGAAGAACCGGAAATTCTCGCAGGGGGCAGAGTCCAACTCCCCCGAAAAATAAAAAATCTTCATCCAACTCTCCTTCTCGAAAATGGGATGAAAAGAACTGCTTCTACCACAATAGATTTGGCGAGGCCTCCACCAAATGCAACAACAAATGCCAATGGTGGGGCAAAACTTATAAATCCGATCCGTCAAACTAAAACGAGGGGCCATCTACGCGGCCGAAGACCCCTCGGAAAATTACTCATGCCGCCTGTTCCTAAAGGACAGGACAAGCAGGAGAAAGTATCTAATAGACTCAGGCGCTGACCTAAGCATACTGCCAGTAAACAAAAACATAAGATACACACTCCGAAATACTACCTCCGTACTGTGAATGGTCAAAACCTTCCAGCATACGGACTTGAAACTATCAAAGTCGACATTGGATTGCGAAGAGACATGACTTGGTCTTTTACAATTGCGGACGTTCCAAATCCAATCCTGGGTGCTGATTTCTTAGCACATTACGGCCTAATCATTGATCTAAAAAATGGAAAATTGATCGATAATGAAACAAAACTTTGTGTGGAAGGCAAAACACTAGTGTCTCAACTGGACACAGCCATTTCCAGTTGTAGTAAAGTCGACGAAAGATTCTTACGAATCTTGTCAGACTATTCTGGAGTCACTCAACCTTCAATTCGCAGGCACCCTACCTATAAACATGATACAGTTCATTATATAGAAACAAAAGGGCCGCCATGTCATGCGAGAGCAAGAAGGCTTCTGCCAGACAAGCTCAAAGCAGCCAAGGAATACTATGATCGAATAATAAAAGAAGGTATTTGCAGACCTTCAAAGAGTTCATGGAGTTCCCCAATCCACATGACTAAAAAAGCAAGTGGAGAATGGCGAATTGTTGGCGACTACAGAGCCTTAAATGCCAAAACAGTTCCAGATCGTTACCCAGTTCCAAACATAATGGACTTCAATGCAAATATGAAGGGTAAAACGATGTACTCTAAAATAGATATAAACTGGGCATTCCACCAAATACCAATGGCCGAACAGGACATTCCAAAAACGGCACTCATAACGCCCTTTGGACTATTCGAATACCTTCGAATGCCTTTTGGACTCCGCAATTCAGCTCAAACTTTCCAAAGATTCATCAATGGACTGTTTCGGGATTTGCCGTTTGCCTATGCATACCTGGATGATATTTGCATATGCTCAGAAGGCGGTGAGCAACAGCACGAGAAAAATGTGAGAGCCGTTATACAACGTATACACGCTGCCGGCCTCACTATTAATGTCGGAAAAAGCTTATATGCACAAACCGAAATTGACTTTCTCGGCTACAAAGTCTCAACCGAAGGCATAGCCCCTCTAAAGACCAAGGTCGAGCCAATATTAAATTTTCCAAAACCCTCAAACGTAGCAGAATTAAGACGCTTCCTAGGGATGGTAAATTTTTATAGACGCTGCATGAAAAACGCAGCAGCCGAACAAAGTAAGCTGTTTGCCTTAATAAAAACATCAAAGAAAAGAGATAAAACTCCACTCGAATGGAATAAAGAAGCTGAAAAAGCATTTGAGAACATAAAAAACTCACTGGCAAATGCAGCCCTATTGGCTCACCCAGACGAAAGTCTACCATTATGTGTCGCTTCCGATGCCTCTGACTTTGCAATTGGTGCAACACTGTACCAAAAGGAAAAGGACCAAAAATATCCGCTCGCTTTCTTTTCCAGAAAGCTATCAAAAACAGAGAAAAATTACAGTACTTACGATAGGGAATTACTGGCAATCTTCGCTGCACTGAAGCATTTCAGGCACCAATTAGAGGGTAGATGTTTTACTGTGTACACAGACCATAAACCCCTAACACATGCCTTCACGCAGAAAGCAGAGCCAGCCTCACCGAGAAGAGCACGACAGTTAGACTACATAGGTCAACTAACTACTGACATCCAGTATATAAGTGGAGAACTTAACACTCCAGCTGACGCACTCAGTAGAATCGAAGCTATCTCGGCTCCTGCCCAATTACCTTATGCTGAAATAGCTAAAGAACAGCTTAAGGATGCAGAATTGCAAGAGTTGTTGTTGAACGAAAACACATCTCTTAAATTGCGGCAAAGAAAAATTCCCGGTACTGATGTCTTATTAACATGTGACATCAGTACAGGCAAGAATAGGCCATTCTTGCCGAAAAAATATCGTAAATTGGCATTCAACAGTGTGCACAATTTATCGCACTCTGGCCCCAAAAGTACTGCTAATCTGGTATCATCAAGATTTGTATGGCCTCGACTAAAGTCCGACTGCAATAATTGGGCTCGCACTTGCCTGAATTGCCAAGAGTCCAAGGTAGGAAGACATACTCGATCTCCACTCAAATCTTTTAAACAAACAGAGCGGTTCAAAACAATCCACATTGATTTGGTGGGCCCATTGCCCCCTTCACAAGGATACAGATATCTCCTTACAATGATTGACAGAGCAACCCGATGGCCCGAGGCAATCCCATTATATGAAAGGACAGCACCAACTATAGCTGCCAAACTATATGAAAACTGGATTGCCCGATATGGCGTACCTGAAGTCATAGTTACAGACCAGGGTCGCCAATTTGAAAGCTCACTCTTCCAAGAGTTATCAAAAAAGCTAGGTATCCAACATAACCATACCACAGCTTACCATCCTCAATCAAACGGAAAAGTTGAGAGATGGCATAGAGCTTTAAAAGCCTCAATAATGGCTCATGACACAAAAAGATGGGTGGATGTACTTCCAACCATCCTTTTAGGCCTACGATCAGCTCTCCAATCAGACACAGGACATTCTGCAGCGCAGTTAGCGTTCGGCGAAGAGCTACGCCTACCAGGGGACTTTTTCACAAATCCGACAGAAATTAGCCCCGAAATCTTAGTTCAGAACATACGAACTGATGCCAATAAATTCTTAACACAGGCAGCTCGCCATGGCCAGCCAAAGATCTATGTCTCGAAACATTTGGCCACTACTTCACACGTATTTGTCAGAGACGAAAAAATAAGATCTTCACTGGAAAAACCCTACGCCGGTCCTTATAAAGTGATATCACGCGACAACAAAAATTTTGTGATATCCATCGCAGGTGAAAACAAAACAATATCAATCGATAGATTGAAACCTGCCTATTTGGTAACAGACGACAAGAAAATAATAAGAAAAATAAAAGGAAATACAAAGACTAATTCCTCCGAAATAACTAAAACACAAATAGTACAGGAAGAAACAGTCGAAAAAGAAAAAGAAAATTTACAAACAAATAAAACAGTAAAAAAGAAAAAGACAGTAAGATTTTCAGACGACATTGTCACAATAAAATATGACCCTACGGACCCAATAAACCCTCGTAAAAGAGGCAGGCCCCTAGGAAGTAGAAAAATAAAAAACCAACTTCCAAAACGAAGATCTGAGCGATTAGCGCAAAGAAAATAAAAATCTTTCGAAAAATTAATATAACATACAAAATAATAATAATAAAAACCCGCTAAAAAAACGACGACTGTGGAATCCTACGATAAGAAAAGTGCGTGAACAATAAAACAACGACAGGTATCAACAAACCCACGTGCGCTCGATGACAACAAAAACATCGCAACGTGTATCTGTTGTCAAACAAACAAAAAGAATAAAAACGTTCATCTTACGAATGACGTCAGAAGCGGAGATGAATTTCTATTCATCTCGAATTACCTATAGCTTCAAATTGTTCAAACACGCCTAACTTTGCAGAAAATGAACAAAATTTTTCCGGAAAAGCTGCAAACGATAGAGAATTTTTACATCTATCCCCTCCACGGACGTACTCGCTCAAATAAAGACAACGTTTTAACGTAACGGACGAAACCTAAATTCACCAAGTCCTCATTCGCTTTTTCTACCGTCGCATCGACTGTTGAACTTTGCCTTTTTTCAAAATTTTATTTTTTCTCTCTCGTATTCCTTTATTTTTCTTAAAAATGTCGTCTACAAACCAGCAACAGTTGTCCGCCGATTTTGATCCACAAATCCCCTCATGCTCCAAAGACAATGTTGCGCGTATTAACAATATGCAGCAACAATGCCTCATAGAACATGAAATGGAAATGGCCAAAATCGAAGAAGAACTGTTAATGGAAACGGACCTGTCCCCGGTAGAGAAAATCGTCAGCCATATGACGAAAGAACTACCGCCCCTGATCTCGCCTCCCAAAACGCCGGTCAAGGAGTTACCCTCTTTGGCAACCCCAAAGATGGCAACCCCCAAACCGACAATGCGGGACCGAGCGAAATTCCTATTCGCCGATGAGGACCCTGCTTTTCGTGCAACTCCTCCTCCGGCCCCGAAACCTATCCGCAGTCAACAGTTCATGGCAACTCCCAAGTCAAATTCGCCACTGTTGACCACGACCGGACAATTCAATCCTCGCCCCTCTATTCCTGTCCGCAACCACCCTTACCGTCGTCCCCAATACAGACCACCGAGACAACGAGGACAGAGAAGTAGGGACAACTTCCTCAGGCGACAAGCACAACGCATGGAGTCCTACGAGTGCGTTGGAGCAGCCGTTGGAAGCGCCCTTGCTAAATGGGAGAGGGAGCAGAAACAGCGTTAAAATCTCTAATCCCCCAGACGAGCGATTAATCGTTTTTACGACGCAAAAACTGGGGGGGAGTAGCTGTGGGGATTAGAACATTACTCGTATGAGGAAATAGGCTCGGCCTATCGACGACAGTCGTCACCTTCGGTGACAATTATTCGTGCCTTGCACGTTAAACCAAATACAAAATGTATGTTCGTTTGTACTTGTCTATTTTTGCAGATAGACAAGTTACAAATCTCGGACCGTGACGAATCGATAGATAATTATCTCGGCGATGTCACGAACCGATACGAAGATGCATTCTCCGTACTTTACCGTTGCCATAGCAACCATAAAGTACGAATAAATTATCTACACAATACTTATGTAATTATTACATAAGTGTGTATGTGTGCGTGTAGGGAGCCGGCTATATAAGACGAAAAAATCATAGACAAAATTGCCAGTGTTTGCCGAGGTCTTGGCTCCCTCATACCTTTTTGGTATATTGGCATAAACACGCAAATTGTTCTGTTGAACACCTTCTTCGTTGGTTTTACTTTCCACGACGTAAGGTATTCCACAATATATATTTATATAAAATCTTCACGTGTCACGCGGGTTGTGTTTTTGTGTTTATCGAACTCGCCTGACCTGTAGAGATTTTAAAGACTTTGAGTCTTTAGGGCTTTGAAAATGTATTAGGAGTGCGCATAAATTATAGAAATAATATGGTGGACAAGTAACGATGCCTACTATAAATAATCCTATTTTTTTAAAAACGTTTGTAAGTATTCCCATTTTCTGGTATACTAACGAGGGTTTGTACTCCAACCTCCAAAAGACAACCTTTGATTGTATTTTAAAATGCAAATTTTTAATATTACCACTAATCAGTGATTGTGGTTTGATTGAGCTCTTCGTAAAATAATCCAAGTTCAGAGATGTAACAGAAGTCTGTTTGAGAAGGGGAGGTCGAATAATTAAAAGTTAAAAATTGTGAAATCACTTCTAAAAGAAGGTCATCGATTATCACCATCTACTCCATTTACCAACGCTTACAAACATCCCAGAAAGTCAAAGTGCCCCCTTTTCCATCTGAACTCCGTCCCTGTCCAGGTCGTCTTTTATATCTAATATTATGCGCTACTAACTAATTGAAACCATTTCATTAAAGAAAAAAGAATACACTGGAGGTAGCACTGTCTTGTTCTATCATTCATTTCTTCTTACATTGTCTTATTTTTTTAATCTTTTTTTTTTTTTGAATTCTGCGCTGTACATTTCTCTATTTACGTACGCATTCCGATGCTATTAGTATTAAGGAATGAGCACATTAATTTGTAACAAGTTAAATATAGGTAAATCTTGCTTCGGCAAAATATACAGTGTTTTATACTTTGGGACAAAAAAATCAGTTCCCTGTCACTATCTCCAGTTTTGGCAGCGGTACTATATAAATTAGAAAAATTAATTTCCCTTCATTTCGGCAAGTTTCCTCCAGGCCACATTTCCCGAACGTGATACCTATCCCATTCAGTTTTCCACAACGGCAACTCAGCATACTTCCCTTCACCCACTTGGGATCATTCTTGAGTATCGCAGTCGCTCGAGATTATGTACCTTAATCCATAGTGAAACTAAATCTGCGTGAGTCGAGTTTTGAAATTGTCTCCTCTCTGTTAATAAAAACGAACAAAAGTTTTAATTTAGTTTCGGTGTTACGCCACGCTGAGATAAGTACGTTTTTCCTTGAAACTGATTAATAGAGGACTAATTTAAGTAAGAAATATATGGCGTTGCCTCAACCTTGCTAAACTTCGAGAGATGAGATTTAGAATTGAAAAAAATTTTACTTTCGCTGTTTTCTGTACATTTTGCAGACGATAAGGTGGCCGGAAGATTGTATTTTTTTTTTATTTCGTTAATGGCCAAATGTTCGACTAGGTGGAAAAATAGTCGTAATGTGAGTGGATAATGGAACTGGGTGATTCCTTGTTCTTTACGTTTTTTTTTTCTTCTGTTTAGGGGGGTTGGTGGGAGGTATCTTTTTCTTCATACATTTTCGTTTTCCTCCCGAGTGGCATTCGAAAACCATTTTATTTTCCATTTGAAGACAATAGCAGTAAATTTATTTATTTATATACGGTATCTCGGTCCGTGGATTCAATTTTGATTGCTTCTCATCAAAACTCGAATATGTAAACGTGATTATATCCAACTGAATTTCTACAGAAACTTTTCAACTATACTTACATTTTTTTTTTATCGTCAGCGTCAGTTTTAGTCAACATAATAAAAACTACCTAAGCAATTATGCTATCATTTTTTCAGAGCTTTATTTTTTTTCACAATGATATGTTGAGTGAGTCGCATTTGAGTTGCGCAGAAACGTATTCCCTTGGTTTAGGGTAAGTATAGATTTAGTAAGCCTATTTCATTTTTTGTAATGGTTAATGTAGGGTTATAGTCACAGCTTTTTGGTGAGCTCTGGTCCTTTACATTTGCTTTGACAATCTTGCTCACGAAGCAACAATTAACAAGTATTACTCACCCAGCGATAAGCATAGGCGCCGTCTTTTTAAATTGGTTGCGGGTGCACGATGTAAGCGCGAAAACGTGTCAAACTCTCCTTCATCTGTTGCCCCTGCTCCTCATCAATATATGCGCTTGAGGGTACACTTCCACCCTCATACCCACAGAAGTACGCGCATATGGCTATAAGTCATCATCGCTTTCGTGTAGTGACATCGTTGCTGTGAAAGCATTCTGTTCTCAATACACTCATGTGAACGCATCGATAAGAGTTGAACTCTACACTCTATTTTTGCTGTAGCACAAGGGTGGTTTCGCGATGTATGGAAAGTAATGTTTTTCTGCGTTTTAATTACTCAAGCAATGGCGTAGCAAGAGGGTAAAGGGATCTATATTGATCCCCATGAACTCTTTTTTTTTTCACATTTGAAAAAATTTTTAGTAATAAATATGTGACAAAGGGTTCCACAAATACTAAATTTCTCAAATTTTTTAAATTTTCAAAAGTGACGAACAAAAAATAAAATAGTCATCAAATTGTTTTGTCCCCCTTCAAGAAATCCTGGCTATGCCCCTGTGCTCAAGTAGTGGTCTCAATACAGAAGATAAACAACAATATTTTTTCGGTATGTATGGGATGAACAAATATCGATGTAATGAAATATCGATACACTCTCAATATTTGTTGGGACCACCAATCCTTCTCCTCTCACACTCCTGTGAATACTCCACTATCTTTTTCTAAATACTTTTACATTTTTAATCACGGCTATACTGTTACCTCGTTCTGCTGCTCATTTATTCATCTCCGCTCATACTCGTTTATTTTGCATTCTACATTCTATGTACATGATTTACATCTTTGCTGCAACCATAAACACTTCTGAGACGTTACTTTGAGTACATCTCTATTTCTTTTACACAATTACTCTGCTGCACCATTCCACAACCTCTATAATATTAATACGAACAACATCATTATTTTGATACAGACAAGCAAAAACAGGAAATTTTGGTGATTGATTGAGTGTTTTGTATTTTTGTGTCAAAGAAGAAAAAAGATAAATTGGCCTGAAAGGCTAAAACCCCTGTGATAACTACAGACTGTATGGATATATATTGGGAGTCTACGTATCGATTCAGAGAATTATCGAAACAAATATCGAAATCAACGCGCAAGAATATCGATAGATACAATATCGTGACCATTACATTCTTGTCTCGAGTTAGGCCTTGAATATGAGTGACAATATAGCTAACCTTCTGGTGGTTGATCTCCTTCCAAGGAGAACCCACTAGAATTGAGAACTAATTTTTAGCAGAACTAACCTAGATCATATAGGTACTTAATTACCTATATTTTAAGTGTAGCATTTGTCATGTCTAACCGATCAACACAGCTAATAAAATTATCAACCTGTAATGACGAGATTAACGTCATGATGCTTATGAGAGAATAAGTCTCAAGAATATAGAATACTGTAGGTACTTAATTATGAACTAAATGAGTGAAAAAAAATAAATAAATTTTGAAAATCATCTGGGGCTATTATAAATTATTATTTTTAAATAAAATGATTTATGTTAGGTACCTATTTTATGATTATATGAACACAATTATTACTAAATTTTTAGGAGATAAATTCGAAACAGTCTTTTGTGATGCGTAATATATGAATAGGTATACTTGTGAGACGAGTCAATGAAAAGTGATCTAATTTTAGCGATTTTCATTCAATACAATTTTTGTTTTCTTAAATTTCCCAATTGAGTTAATTTAAAATAAGCAAATAGTTCCTTCATTTGAAAGCAGAAATATGAAATTCGAATTCAAAACTTGAAAAATTGAACATCGATATTTGAAACCCCAAAATTGTGAATTTTTCGAAACTATTTCATTTCATGCTTCCAATGGAGGCCAAATGAAATTGCTAATAAAAATGTGAGTTTTGCGTCTGAAAAACATAGAAAACTAATAAATTGAAACTAGTACAGAGTAGAATATGTCTCTCATTCTTTTTCTCAGTAATCACTATCTACTTGAGGGGCTGTTTTCCGCAGAAATATTTAACCGAAATTAAAATATAACAAACTGGGTAACAACTGCCAACGCCGAACAGAAAATGATGGTTCAGTATGAAATGCGATGGTTCTCGTATTTGCCGTTAGACTAATATTTGGTAATAAATTTCAGAACAGTTTTCGTTACTGATAAATTATGTATCGTAATTAAACTTGAAACTGCCTTTTCATGAATACCTACCATCTTGAGGGTTACCATTTTTGGTTTTTACGTTTCCTAGGGTTAAATTAATTAGTGAACGTTTCTTTGTTTAAAATTTATACTTCAATGACAGGTCCATCATTTTTCCATCCCTGTTTTTTTCTTTTAAAAGTGCGGTAAAAGAATTGGAGGAGAAATTATATGGTAACTAGTCTATTTACCCTAATTAGAAAGTAATAATTTAGCGAGCATATAAATTACTTATTTCGATTTTTTTATTTTTTTTTCACGAATGAAAATTTATAGTCGGATAAGAAGCAACCCTTAATAAATTCGCTACCATTCCAATCAGATTCGAATCTGTCTAAGTTGAACCAGGGCTGTAGCAGACGAGCCAGATGGCTTTGTTAGAGAAGGCAACATTTTTTTGACCATTTCCTTCAACAGCTGATTATAACTTTTTGTTGATCTAAACCAAGATAATATACAACTGACTTTTTCCGCATTGTCCTCAAATCAAAATCGATTATTGCCTGTGATTAAAAACACTGACTTTATAGCCTGATTCACACTTGGTTAGTTTTTATGCTACTAGCCAGCTACCTAGAATACTATTTTGTTAACAGTTGAATTCACTACGCTGATTCAACCATTTAAAATGAACTTAAACTTGGCAGTTCGCCATAAGAGATTTTAATGAGATTCTTATGATACTGTCTGCCGGGTTAAAGTTGACTTTAAATGAAAATGACTAGAATGGTGTAGTGACTT
Source organism: Ericerus pela (assembly GCA_011428145.1). Lineage (NCBI taxonomy): Eukaryota > Metazoa > Arthropoda > Insecta > Hemiptera > Coccidae > Ericerus > Ericerus pela. The sequence goes on from WOFM01000170.1 coordinate 308,708, forward strand.
CAACTGCGAACAGAATAGTGCCCAAAGTAGCTGACTAGTAGCTAGAAAACTAGCCAAGTGTGAATTAGGCTTATGGCTCACTCAGACATGGCTAGTTTTCAAACTGGTATATATAGTCAGCTACTTGCAGTGTTATTCTCATTATCGTATCTATGACATTTTGCCATGTTGTGCCATGGTTTTTGGTGTGTGAATCAGTAAGTCCCATTAAAAAAGTTCCAGATCTCCCTTCTGGTGAAAATTAAGTTTTCAATTCGTCGTTTTTGAGTGAGGCTAAATCTTCAAGATTTTTCAGTGTGGGTGACGGGCATTTTAGGGGGAATCTGGCCGACCTTAACTCACCTACAGTTACGTTAATGGATATTTTACATTTTAGCGGAAAATCACTCCAAATAACTGGCTATTTGCTCGAAAACTAGTCACATGTGAACATTGGTGTTAAAATAAATTTTTTGCGACAGTATTCGCTGCTTTCTGGTGTAAAATATGCTAGAGTGAGAGAGAAGTAATGTGGAATATAATAAAGAAATTAAGAATTGTGCCTGGTGAACATGCTAACAATATGCTGGATGAGGATGGATCAAGTTATGGTTCATGGATAGACTAAAGAATTCGTTGGGTGTATAAAAAAATAATTATTCTCGGTAAGATTTCAAGGAGGGACTACATAAACATATTGAAAATCAGAAATCTTAAATAATATAGTCTATTTATTTCTATTAGTGCTAACATCGTGCAAACATTAAACGTATAATCTTCAGTCAGTTAAATAATAAATAAGTCCGTAGAGAATTACTTATATCGTCACCATCTGTTGGACGGACTATTTGTGACAATATTTTACGGTTAAATTTATTAATTATAATGTTCAGAGAAGCTGGAAACAAGTAATTTATGGTTAACTTAGGTACCTACCTATCTGTTATTTTTCAAGTCTAACAAAAAATTCCGAAGGGGGCAGTACAAAAATACTTTCCTAGATTCTGCTGGTAAAAGACATGGCAGTAAAATTTCTTGCTTAATTTCTAGTTATTTTTTGATTGAGCTGACTATTTGAAAAGATGTATAGTATATTCCAATAATAAATTATTCTATAGCGAGAGAAACAATAACGTGATTTTTCAGTTAACATTTCAAAAAGAAAGAAGTTTCAAACGAAGTTTATTCAATAATAAAATTTTTATACCAGCCAAAATTTCTCGCGTACAAAAATATTCAAATGAAATACAAAGAATGGAAAACGTAAGATTTCAGTTTCTTTTGCTTCCAACTTGTCCCTTTTTTTCGTTAATCAGACAATTATTTCAATTTGTTTAATTGAAAAAATTATAGAGCAGAAAATACTGATCGAAATTTTCGTAAAGTTGTCTTAGATTTTCAAAATACCTCAGAAAAAATAATTCAATCGAAAATATCAACCGAATGTCCCAAATATTTAAATTAATTAATTTAAAAAAAAATTTACATTTCAAGGAAGGTGATAATTGGTATTGAAATGAAAAAAAAACAATAGTCTACCTACGGTTTTAAAATTTGAGAAGTTCAAGTATTGATTTATATTGCTGAAATGAGAATGATGTTTTTAATTATTAGATAACTACCCTAGTAATTGACATTTACCCATGATATAGAGAGACAAAAGGTAGTAAATGAAAAATACATTAACGTTATTTTCGTTACTTTTTCTGATAGAATTTCATTTTTTTCATTGTCAATGAATAGGAAATTAAATACGGTTTTTGAAATTGGAAAGTTCTTTGTTTTTTTAAGTTCTTGTAAATTTCATTTCTTCAATGCTCTAAAGAATACGCTAATGGGTAGGTATAATGAGTGAATGAGTTTGAATAAAAAAAAAAAATTTCATTCACTTCACCAAAATATTTAATAGGAGAAAACCAAGATCACATACCTATCGATGTTATTATTCTTTTGTCTAGGCTCCCAGCCACGAAGTCATTTCTGGCAATAATACCCAAAGGTGATTTGACAACTCACCAGCTTCTTCCTACCTCACCTTTTTTGAAATATTTTCTTACAGTCGAAGATTGTAAATCCTTTTTTTAGTAATACTACATTATAGTATCCTTCATAAGTAGAAAAAATTGCTGCAAATCCCAGCACTTCAAATAAAGTAAACCAATCGAGCCTGTTCGTGGCAAATGGGCTTTTATTAAGAAGAAACAAACGAAACGAAACTATTTGCAACCAACTTCAACTGAGACACACTCGCGTTATACATTCGTTTCTAACTGCCAACTTACTCTCCCAACCTGTCCCTCATATGGTTCTGACCTTCTGCTTCTTTCTGTGCATTCCCCTCTCACCTATCGGTCCTGCAACTCAGTCATTGCCACTTCACCAAAGACTACCTTCAGATATTTCAGAACTTCCCTGCCATTTCCACCCCCTATACTAACAATCTGTTTTGAAATCTTCTACTTTGTGATAACGTCTATATTTTAGTTGATTAGAAATTTTAAACCTAACCACAGCACGTGTGTTGCTGGTGCCATTCCAGAAGAAAGGAAAGAATAGAAAAAAAAAGGTAAGAAAAATTAACGAGAAAGAATAGCACTAGGTAAATGGTAACAAGTGTTTCTCACGGAAAAAATCGATGCTCGACAGACGTTCCAGGACACGACGTAATTTATGCAGTGCCATTTACACGGGGAGCAGCATTTTAAATGTATGTCCACGCGTAAGTACGTATATATAATTAAAAATAATGGCGGAAATGAAAAGTTCGTAACGCGTGATATATATATATATATATATATATATATAAAACGACAAAACATTAAAAGAGCAAAATCGTCATTAAAATTATATTCGCCTAAAAATTTGGATCACGTAGGCTGTGTGTCATTAATAATTGGGTTGATGTTTTAAAGCCTCGCGTTATCAGCTGGAAGAAGAACGATACTTAATGCTCGACCATTTATCACCGCGTGCAGCAGCAGCTGTAGCAGCAGCTAAAAAACTCGAAAATTCGACGCGCTATTGTTTTGTCTTTTCTTCGTGTTAGGTACCTCCTCCTGGCTGAATCAACAGCGAATTATTTTTAATAGCACATTCTTATTTGAAGAAACGCTGATCGAGTTATAAACTGAAGGCTGGGGACAGGAACAATGAAAACGTTGATCGCATGAAAAATTGTTCATTACCAATAGGCATATTAAGGCTCCAGAGTGCAAGTCTCAGGCTCCGAAAGATTAGGGTTTTGTTTTTCTTCTCATATCGTAAAGAAAAAAAAAAGTAGTGTGAGAATGAAAACATGTAATAGTTAATATGTTTCTAAAAGCTCACGGGCAAATTTATTTTATGTGCTGGCAGAACACGTTTCATACATTTATCATAGTATTTTGCTGCTGATACGTTTCTACATTGGAGATTGTTCGTTGCGATTCTTTTCCTTCTCATTTTTTTCTTTCTTTCTTGGTGACAGAATTTAACACTATGTACAGGACTTATACGTATACTTGAGTGCTTTTCCGAAGGGTAGAGCGAACAAAATTAAATATTTGCTGTTATTGCTATGGACGTTTTTGTGGAAAAATATTTTTATAGGTAAAGGCTGTAGCTGGGTGAGCATGGGTAACTGGCCTTTGAATGAAATTGGCTGGTTTAAAGGCTCATATTTAAATTTGCCAATTATAAGCTTCGAAGTTTTTGTATTTGCTGAGAAATAAAAGTTTCTGAATTTTGAAAAATAATTTTTTCTTTCAAAAATTACTGTTTGCGAATTTTATGGGATTGCACATTAAAGAACAGTATTAGACAGGTTCAGTAATGATGATACAGTGATCGTTTGAAACAGTACAAATATTCTACACGAAACGTGAGTTTATACAAATAATTTGGATGTATTACTTTCTTCTGTGATTAGTGTAAAATAGGTATTTGTGTGTGTGTGTATGAAATGAGTAAGGAGAAAGAAGAGTTTGTCTGGAAGAAGAAGAATGACATAGAAGAAGACGAAGAATGAATTAGGAGTGGAAGAAGACTCGTAGTAAAGAAGAAGAGTCTAATTTGTAAACAATACATTTTTATTTACATTTCCATGTAAATATTTTCCTATTTCTTTTTGTGTGCAAGAATGTAATCGTCTATAATTGACGACTATAAATACGTTATAAATATTCAATAAAATTATATGGGAAATATAACTCTTAATTATCATACTATGTAGGTAATTATTTGTAAACCCAATACATATGTTCTATCTATCCATTCCCCTTCTATGACATTTACGATCCCTCCCACCTTCAAAGTTTTATGTATGACACCTCTTTATCCTCGAGAGATTTTAGTATGTTAATCTAGGGAACACACCCAACAACCCCGTAGAGTTAACGTTCGTTTTTTTTTTTTTTTTGTAAGATTTGACTGGACTAAGAGATCAGTTAATCACCATTTTTCTGTTAATTATTCTTCATATAGGTCCAAATAATATATATGAATCACAGTATTTTTTGATTGGTGGAACATAGTGAAAATTCTGCTTGACACTTAATTGAAACTCCCAAAAGTTCTCGCAATTCAAGCTTTGCTAAAAAATAAGGTTCTCAAAAGTCATTAACGTTTCAAAATTTTAATGTTGCATGCTCTATAAAAAATGTTGAAAATAACATTAAGTATTTGTGTCATTACATTTTTTTGACGAGAAATGAGAAAACCGTATTGTTCTTAGTAAACTATCCTACATAGATCAACTCGGGCAGCAGTTTTTTTTATTATTTGTTTTTTAATCCTTGCTTCGAATTTTTGAAGAATTACATCAAAATTTAGAACTGCCCAAATCAAATACTAAAAAATTGTAAGAATAGAAAATGTAATGGGAAAAGACATGAAATTTTAGGTTTCATTTTATGCAACAGTAACACTTAAAAAAGTATAGTCATGACTGTCCATTGTAATTTTCTGAACTGCCCAAATAAGGCCTAATTGATCGTTACAGTAAGTCCTGGATTGCATGGATCTATGTTCAACTTAAATCATAATTTAACTTAATTTTTTTTGTTTTTTCATTTTTAACTTTTAAAAATTTTTGACGATGAAATCTGAAATTAGCTACCTGGGTCTGTGTTAAAATCTTATCACCCTCTATAAGAACAGGTTTTAAAAACCCACAAAAATTTCAAGTTTCAACAAGTTATTAAAAATAAAATTTCCAATTTCATTTTATGTTTATGTAGGAGGGTTGACTGGGAGCCAGATGGTTTCAGAAGAAAACTATTCACATAATACAAATGGTTAAAAATATGCCCCCCAACGTTGCCTTTTAACAATTTCTATATTGATATGTGGCGCTGACATTGATTGAGTCAATTCTTGAGACTCAAATTTTTGCACAATTCAAGGAAGGATCATAAGATTCCTGAGATTAAGCCTTCACATTACATTCCTTTTAATAATTTTTGGTGATTGTTTATAAAGTTTTTCAATACCTATTTGGCAACGCTGCGTCAAACAGATATTTACTATCATGCCGCGCAGCTCTGGAGAAAAAAATGTATTTTATATTATTTTGTGCTTTGTTCGATTTCTTTTTTTTTCTTTCGTGTATTTTTTATTTATTCGATTTTATAAACAGCAGGGTACTTATCAGTATCGATGACTAAAATGTTCTTCTTGCATGATTACTTTTTGGCCCCATTCCCAATAACAATTATTTTTGTGAATATTATATTGCTCTGAAAAATATGTATCGACCTACAAATAAGGCCATAAGAAGAATGTTGCTTATTGGGCGAATAATTTTCTCATTTTCGAATAGCCTAAACACGTTTTGGTTCTTTAAAATAAGCTTAAAACTTTCAGGCTGAGTGAATGAATTTTTTTTTCTATTTTTGAAATGCCGGCGCTATAGTCGAAAACACGGCACCGTTCGTAAGTAACCTGATTTTACACTACGATATAATTTTATATAACTACCTACACATTTTCATTTAATACGAATTCTCATTAGAAAATAGTCATGGAATTCGGTAGACTCGTTCGAATCTAGACAAAAATGAGGCCTATCGTTTCTGGTCCAGATCGGCCGGATGGTACGTCTAGGGTATATTCTGTTGTGTCGAATTTTTAAAGCTTAAATTTTTCTAAATTGCGTAATTTTTAAGCAATAATCCCGAAATTTGGTACGGACATTGAATATATGAAAATAACTTTTAAATTTGTATCGAAAAACTATTTTATCGTATCTACTCTAGTTTAAAGCACGTTCTTGTCTTTCAAGTTTTGAATTTAAATAGTAGTCTGGATGCCGAATGCGGTTATACAATAGTATATGATTAAATTGATTTAAATTAGATCAATAAAAATAATTATTAATTTAAATTTTATTTTGTAGTGAAATATAAAAATAAATTAATTTTTAATTTAATTTTAATTACTTATTATAGTATAATTTGATTTTAATCCATTAATATATTTTTCTTCTATAGAATTGTTTGATCATTTAATAATAATTATAATTATTATTAGTATATTTAATTGTTGAATTATAATATTTTTTTCTATATTTATTAATAAGTTTATAATAAATAATATTGAAGTTTCTTGATTTATAATTTGTGATATTAATCCGAATCCTGGTAAAATTAAAATATATACTTCTGGATGTCCAAAAAATCAAAATAAGTGTTGAAATATAATAGGATTACCATTTCCTATTGGATTAAAGAATATTGTATTTATATTATGGTCTAGAATGATTATTGTAATACCTCCTCCTCTCCTCCAACCAGAGAAAAAGAAAAAAAATAGGAAACTGTTTAGAATTCTAAGCGAAAACTTACCATGGAAGTCATTTTCAACCACGCCTACTGAACAACAATATGAAAGTTAATTTTGTGAAGTAAGTGACTAATCTGTCGTTTTTTAGGCGATAAAATAAGCTAGAAGAGAATATTGTCATTTGAAAAAAAAAAAAAAAGAAAAAAAAAAAGAAAAACGTGAAAAGTTTAACCCAAACCTTAACATTGTTATCTGTCTTACTTTTATGGCAAACAAAAAGTTTTTTCAGCGATAGACATACGCTGAATAAGAACTATATTGAAGAACAATCGACGAAGAAAATCAAACACGTAGTAGAGTGGATGGGTAGCCTACACTCACTTAAGTAAACGTGTCGAAAAAGTTTGTGAAATTTCTTGTCTGTAAAATTTCTCCTTCTACTTTTCCATGCATGAACGCGATGACGATCAGTCAATTTTGGCCTCCTCACTTCCAACATTATTATACGTTTTGTTAAATTTGGCGAATGGGTTGAGTTAATTTTAAATGTTCGCGCTCATGCGTAAGGATCAGAATATCTGTTTTCGTTTTGGTATAGAAAACGAAAATAAAATGTTTCCAAACTAGTAGTCCTTTTACGTAAGGCTTAAACGATATTATTTTTATTCATTCTAACCTCGGCTCTGTGTTTGAGCCAATTAGAAAATACTGGAGATATCCAATGTTGACGGGACGTTAACGAAAGCCGGAACACCTACGACTTCAACTTTTGCCTACTTACCCTACGAGACTTTGGGTTTTGATGACTTCACATGAGTGTGGGTGTTTGGGTGACTGGGTGTTACTCGAACGACTGGGAAGCCTCCATTTGGATTTAGGCCTATCTATATAAAACAAAAAATTTAAATTTTTCAGTCCACTAGGCGATTAATTAATATTCACGGTAATTTACTGACCAATTTAAAAGCAGGAGGTTCTATGTTCGTCGGATCTATAATTATGTACTATAAATTCAGTAGGTATGTTATGTATATGTTAGGAGCAGAACGCGAAAACGGCCACTGAGCGAAAAAAAATGACCAGAACGCGTTTTGGGAAGCTATTAATGCCACGTCGCGTTGTGGTCGATTTATGACAAATACAACGCATTGTGGATATGATTGTCTTTTAAATTGACCACAGTGTTGTGGTACAGAGAAGGACCACGACGCGTATGAGACATAGTTTGTCCTGTAAAAATAAGTTACATGATTCATAGTACATGTTACAGCATTACCTAAAGAAGGATACATAGATCGCTTATACGCTCGCAATGAAATTTCTGTTGCTGATAGCGATTTCATCAGTATTAATGATATTCCCTCCGATTTGACAATCTCTCTGCGATCAGCATCTAGATTGGCATCTGGCAGTGTACAAGGTTTTGTACATTGTACTTGTGTAAGATATTGCATTGACAAAAGATGCAAATGCAAGAGACAAGGCATGTCTTGCAATTCCAAGTGCCATAATAATTCGACGTGTAAAAATAAGTAGCCCTTGTACTGACAAAAAATCATAATTTTAGACATTATTTTTCAATTTTTGTATTTTGTATTTTACCAACTTGCATTACATCGGCCCCTGTATTAACAAAAATCATTATATTGAATATTATTTTAAAATTTTTCCTTAATTTGTATTTTACCTGCCTGCATTACATCAATTTTATTCTCTCAAACGCATTCTGGCATTCTTCATGTCCACAACCCGTTGCTGTATTTTTTTTCTCCCCACTCAACGCGTTATGGTATCTATCGTGTAAGAGAACGCGTTCTGATCAATTTCAGTTTCACATTACGTTTTATGGTTGTTTTTGAAGTCTAAAAAGGAACAAAACGCGTTCTGATCGTTTTTTTCGCTCAATGGCCGTTTTTGCGTTCTCCTCCTAACATATATAAATGTTTAAAAAAAATTTATGTCCATTGGTTTTTGGTTACTCGGCAATGGCTGAACTGATTTTGATGAATCGTAAGAGAGGATATTTCAGAGGTGGTTCCATTAAATTTTCATTGAGATCGAATCAATACCGGATCCGAAATTGCGGACCTAAAATTTAGAAATCAATCGATTTCTGTGAAAATTTGTAATTTGGAGTTTTTTCTTGGTTGTTGATTACGAACCCGCGGTCAGATTTTTAAAATTTAAAATTGTAGATCCAGTATGATGCATTTGAAATTCTAAGTTAAACCAAATTGAGTGATACTTGGTAGGTACGTAGGCATAATGGCGGATTTTGTATTAGTTTTTTTCCTTCCATATTTAGAGAATTGAAATTAAAGATTGAAAAATAATAAAACTTCAAAATGAAATAAATGAAACAGACTTGAAAAAAATGATAAGTTTACATTACAAAAAAAAACTAAAAAAAATAATTATTTTAAAATTTCTTTAGTAAAATCGCTCTTTTTATTTATTATGTAGGCTCTGTATCTCAGTTCCTTCGAATTTTATGATAAAACTTTGTAATTAGCGCCGAATTCAATAATTTCGGTCCTTGGACCTAGATCTTGCTGGAGATATTTTAAAAGGATTTTGTTTCTTTTTTTATCTTTCTTATTTATTTATTTATTTATTTTTAATTCGGTTCTATTTTCGTAAAAAAAATTATTTATTTACCGCTATATATTTTCGTTTCATTTTTTTAATTTCATTAGATTTTGCTGGAGAAATTTTATGAGAATATTTTTCTTCTTTTACAGCATTTTTTGTTTTTGAAAATGGTTAGATTTTTTGATGGAAAAATTTTTTCAGCGATTTTTTGTTTCTAGGTATCATTAGGGACAATATTAATTTAAAATTGACTGTTTTTTATTTGAAAATAGCTCAAAAATTATCTCATCGATTCTAAAAAAAATCTAATGGGATTACCATGGGATTATCGTCCACAATTTAAAAGAAAAAGGGGAAAAAAATACATAGAATCGATAACATCCTCCTTTTTTGAAGTGGGTAAAAAAGTACTAAAAGGGAAAATATAATTTTGTGAGGATGTTCCAACACCATCTTTTTCTGGTTAAGGATATTATAAAACCGTTTTCTTATTTTTTGAACAAAACTTTTTAAGTCGATGCCAAGTTTTAAAAAATTAGGTAAGTGAGTAGATTTTTTGCTTGAAATTCGGCACTCACTGAAAAAGTTTTGTTCGAAAAAGAAGAAGACGGTGTTATAACGTCCTTGATCAAAAGAGATGGTGTTGTAACATCTTCACAAAATTATTTCTTCCTTTTAAGTGCTTTTTTAAGTTCATTTTTTTAATGCAGGCTTATTTTATTTATATAATAGCAAGGAAAAGAAGCTAAGAACCTGTACCTTCTAGAATTGAAAGTTACATTTTTCAATGAAACAAAAAGAATATCAAAAACTTATTAGAATAATAATATTAGACTCTAAATGAATATAAATACGTTATAATTTCAATATCTTTAAAAGGGTTTTTATGATTACAGTTTTCAAAATTTCGAGAAAAAAAGTGTTAACCACGTAAATATATTCACTAGGTAATAGGTGCCTACTTTTAATGTCCTCAAAAATTAAATTTTGTTCTCATGCGTCAAACACACAAGATGTTTAAAATTGTGTGTATTATTCTTGTGGCGATTGAATAACGTATGAAAAATATTGACATCCTGTCATTTCATTTGTGTAGTCTTTTTAGAAATCAATTTTATTGGTATATATTTCGGTTCTGTTTATGAATTTATATGAATTTCGGTTGTTGTATGAAAAAATTCTGAAATTTATGTGAAAGTATTCCAGTGGTAGTACCAAAATAAAGATAAAGGGTTCAGTTATTAAATTTGCAAATGCTCGTTCATTTGCCATTACAGAGAGAAGCTAAGAATATTTTTGGTTACGGTGAGAGGTTGAAAATCTATATCCTCACTTTGGTACGTCACTACAGTATTTTGTTATTTAAAGAAATAAATTATTGTTTTTCTTTTTCATGTTGGAAATTTTTGCTCAACTTACTATTTGCAACTTTAGATTATTGTATTCACTCATTTTTGATGATTAACTTTCTATTCTTTGTCCAAAATGAGAACGACGTGACGTCACAGAGAAGTTCACATTCAATAGCTATAATGTCAAGTGCGAAAATATTTCTGTAAATAACCATTATCGATGCAGCTCATGGTTAAACAGTGCAAATCTTCACCTTTGCATGCACTATTCTCATTCTGCTATAGCAAAATTGTAGTATTTTTTTTTAAAGTGCACAAATTTGTTGGGCATTTCATTTTATATTCTCTTCTTTTCCCCCTCTTTATAGATGAAAACATCCATGTTTCTATCTTGTAAATCACATATCGGTCTAATTTAAGTTCCCTGTTTAAGCAGCAAACAAATTTCCGATGATCCAATTTATTTCAATTTGTTAGTCACCCAATTTGTTTTGAAATCTGTTACATTACAGAAAATACGCAGTGTATATGAGTGTACGCCATATAATTTTCATCAACCTTAATACCAAATTTTCGAGGTTTGCTGATCAGGGCCGTACCTTGCTTTTTTGCCGCCCTGTGCGAACAAACTTTTTGACTCCTTTCCATAGCCTAAATCTGAATGATATTCTTTGTCATTGTCCAGACAATGTATTGGACAACGACAAGGTATTATTTTAAGTTTTTTTTAGTGTATTTTCCAAAGGAAAATACAACTATTGCATTCAGTACAATAACGGGACCTGAGGGTGGGACCTGTGGAAAAGCGCCAATCCTGAGTCGTAGATCACGAATATGTAGGTCACTCAAATTCTTCTGTACGCAATATATATATATATTTCCACTTTTTGCTCATTTTGGAACTTTTTGAAAGTCTGTGAACCCTCTGCTGTTTGACCTATGACAATGAAACTTGGGGTAGTGTTAGAAGCATTCCTTGGCTACACATTTGTGTTAAAATTTTTGAAATTAATTTGTTAGTTTTTGAGGAAGGGGTTCTCAAAGTGTTGCAAACCAAGCATGTTGTCATCCCGATAACTCCCATAAATTTGTATATTTTTTTTATATTTTGGCTTGAAATTGTTATGGTAGTTTCAAACTATTTGGGACTGATTTGGTATTGAATTTGAGCGAAATCGGTCGATTTGTTTTCAAATGGCAGCCATTACAAATTTGACACTTTTTTTTACTGATTTTGGCATTTTTTGGGAGTCTGTGGAGCCTCTGCTTTTTGACTTATGGCAATTGAACTTAAGATAGTGTTACATGCTTTCATGAGCAACACATTCATGTTAAAATTGTTGAAATTAATTCAGTAGTTTTGGAGGAAAGGGTTCTAAAAGTTTTGCAAACCCACCATGTTGTCATCACGATAATTCCCATAAATTAAAAGATTTTGGCTCGAAATTTTTATGGTAGTTGGAGACTATTAGGGACTGGTTTGGTTTTGAATTTGAGCAAAATTGGTCAGCTAGTTTTTGAATGACAGCCATTACAAAATTTGACACTTTTGGAAAATTCACACTTACTGCAGTTGATGCGCAGCAGATTTTTTTTTTGGTTAGTATGGCGCCCTTGCACTCTGCCACCCTCTGCAAATGCACAGATTGCATGTACCTAGTTACGGCCCTGTTGCTGATGTAATTAAGTTAGGGTAAATATCCACCCTTCGTATATTTGGTAAATGCTTTCATTTTAGAAAAATAGTTTTTCTTTCAAGCGACACTCACACAACGTGGCTGAGTAAAATTGTTTAAGTACAAAACGTCGCCTAACCTAATTGCAAATGAATAAAGGATAGTTAGACTTATTTCTTCCACACAATCACTTAGGATATAAAAGTTTTGGCAATGGGTGATTGCAGATGAACGAGTGTATTACACACTCATTGATCACATAACAGGCCAGTGGATTAAACTCCACAAACTACCTTTTTGTGTTCACAGCTATGTATTTTGTCTACGTAGCTAAATTTTGATACTGAGCTAGGCTTACACACTTCATACAGAAGAACACGCTCTGCCTACTCTGGTGTTTGTGTGGTGTGCTCTGCCTACTCTGGTGTTTGTGTAGTGTCGTGTATTCATCTACACATTCGCCCACAAAAGTTAATAAATTATTACAAGTTTATTGCCGAAAATTCAAAGAAACCCCTTTATAATTCATTAATTGCTGGTAGATTGAAAGGCTAGTTGACATTATTCATCGCCATTAAGAAAAAAGTAGGGATTGGCGCATTAGTAAGTCTAACTTCGTTTTGTGCCATTCGTACAAATGTATCGAATTTCTACGAAAGATCGGATTTGATGGAAATCACTTACTTTGCAGAAATAAATAAAATGAAAAAAAAAAGATTCTTTGAAAGAACAATAAATCGATCTCTCTTTTTGTTTGTCAGTCTGTAATATGCGAAATTGAAACGTTTCATTTTTTTTTTTTTTGAGAAGATTTTGCAATAATTTTACTGTTGCGAGAAGAATAAGAAAATTCTCGAGATGACAATGTCTTTTACGAAAATACCTCGAATATGAATTGCAACAAATTGAAAGAACGTTGTTGGATCGCGTTCCATAATTGCTTTGATATTTTCAACCTTATAGTCGGAAAAAAGGCTGACAATCTAGAAGATATTCACTTATTTATCGTTTTTGGGTTCGCCTGGAGCTTGCTACAATCATTGAAATGATCTTTTTTACTCTGGATGATGAGTGCTGTAATGTTTTCATCGTGAACTTCAGATAATAAAACACACACGATTTGTTAGTTGGTAGTAGGTATACACATATTTTCTAAGGGTATTTCCTATTGGATTCTATTATTTTCTTCTCTCAAAACTAAATCATAGAACGATCTTCTTTGATTCAATATGTAGTATTTATCTAACTGAACAAGAGAAAATTCAATAAAGTAGTGTTTTCTAAAAATTTTAGCTCTCAAATTTTTTATCGTTTCTATAATTATACTTATTATAAACAAGCAAAAAATACATACAGGGTGTTTCTGGAGAGGCAGTAAAATTTCAACGGGCAATAAATTAAGTGGGTATGATACTTGAAAGTTATTATGGTTTCAGACTAATTAGGAAGTCATGTCTGTGATATACGGAAGAATTATTCTCAAGTTTTTTTGCTTTGATATCTCAAAAAACTCACCTGTTTATCGCTCATAAATCTTTCAAAGGAGATGTTAATTTCTTTTGTAGGAACCAAATTGCAGAACGTATGCATAAAGTGAAACTATGAACAACTAGCTATGGTAAGTAAACATGAAAAAATCATGAACGAAGCAAAAAAAAAATTCGAAAAAGAAATGCAATGATGAGCAACTTTTTAACTTATATCTTAAAAAAATACCGACAATATTATCGTTCAGAAGTGTTTCGAAAATGTGGAGAAAATATTTTTTCTATCTGCCTTGGTTTTCTTATAATTTCAGATAAAAGAAAGCTTCAATTCTGTATGATAAATTTTAAAGTTGCTTCAATTTTTTTGAGCAATAGTCTCGTTTGTGGGGGTTTTTTTACTCTTTTGTAGCTACTAAATAAAATTTGTATAGGTTGTGAAAACTTTTCTATAAATATTTTATCATCTAGTTGCTGTAATAGAGGAAATGTCCTCACAAAGTACTCAATACCGTAATTTAATAAAATCTTATGCATCCTAGGCCACCTAATTTAAACATTTTTCTTATGGGTAAATTACAAAATGAAAGGAAAACTGAGGTAATTTTTTTTTTGTGTTTGAAGTTAAAGTAAAACTAAGGCTGATAGAAGAAAAAAATCATTGCAACTTTTTGAATATTTTCATCTACATTTTATAAATATTTTTATCAGTCTTTTTTGATATTTTTTTGCCTTCGTTCATAATTTTTCGAGGTCTATTCCCCGTAATTGGCTGTCTTTGGTCTCAATTTATGAGTGAGTGTATGTTTTTCATTTTTATCAACTGTAATATAAGTTATTTCCCATTAAAGTGAGTGGAGAGCAGAAAACCTATGAATTTTGTTCGATTAAAGCAACAAAATTCAATATTAATTCTTCTACATTTGAAAAATATAACTCTTGTGTTGTGACCATAATAATTATAATTTACAAGTTTGCCACTCAGGCCTGAATGCAAGAAAGATAATTAAGTATCAACAGTGACTTACAAATTACTTATCTTAACAAAGTTATAGGTATCTATATAATTATTTTTATGTATATAGATATAATTGATAACAGAAAAAATGTAATAATTACTTCAGTATCGTTCTTGCATTCGGCTCTCAGTCTAATGTGCCATCCAATGAAATTTTATCATCCCTTTTAGAAACACTTCGTACATGTTTCAAAGCAAATAAACTGAAACTATAAAATGAAGACCAACTGTTGAATCTTCTCATTCTTTCTAAACACACAGTTCTTTGACTAATAAACGTACAAGCGGGAAATTAATTTGTTTGTCAAAATTATTTTACTAGATTATTCCGCCCATATTTTCTTTTATATTCGATACGCATGCCCCACTACCCACGTAGCCACATACAGACATGAAAAAAAATGTTGGTTGCTCTTGCCAAAACAATAAATTCTAGTGTAAAAATCCAGGGCCAGCATAAGCCAAGGTGCCTTGAAGCGGCTCCTCAGGGCTTTTATATTACTACATATGGACTGCTCTTACTGATGAGATTACAAAGAAAACTCCAAAAATCTCCTGAAAATATTATCATACTTTCGGATTTTCTCGAACTAAGTGCTAAAAGTGCGAAATTCCCGGTATTATTTCAATGATTAAATCGTTCTATTTGTAAAAGTGCTGAATTTGTTTGTGATTGTTTATATTAAAGAGGTTGCTTTTAGCTGTTTGATTGGTCAGTGGACTCGAATGTATGAAAGCCCTTTGAAAGATGTTTGGACGCCGATTGAATCCGTTAGAGTAGTTCATATGTAGAATAATATGTAGTCGAAGACCTAGTTTCATAAAAACTTTTCAGACCACTTTTTTTGACATAAATTTAGATAATTTTTCATAAATTATGTTCACAGAAATCGTTTTATCAATTTGGCAGTAATTTGGCGCTTGGATAGAAAGTGGAAATTACTGGTAGGTACCTACCTACCTATTCATTGTTATAAATTCATTCACTTTAAACCGTGGTATGGGTACATGCATTGATGAAGTATTTGTATTCAGTTTACGAGTGTTCTAATTCAATATTTAAATTTAATGTGATCGAAAAACACACGAAAGTTTGACTTCAAATGTACAGTGCTTCGAAGAAAAAAAAGGTTTTTCTAAATCAAAGCGATGAATTTAATTTTATGAATAGGTACCTTACCTTTTTTACGCAGATTGCTCTTTTATGTAGTTCACGTAGGTAGCCTTCGTTGAAACTATTCCAATATTGTGCATGTCAGTGACTTGTTTAATTAAATTCGAATTTTATTCTAATAATAAAATATGTTAATATTATTCTTGGAACTGGAGTAAGTAATGAAAAGTGCTGACTTACGAAGCAGAAAATTATTTTCAAAAAGTAGATAACATACTTAAATTTGTTAGATTCTTTTCTTTCGTTTACTTTGTTTTGTTTTTCCTCTCTCCAAGAATACTTTACCCTATATGAATCTCCCAGAATCCCATTCAAAAACTAATTTTATCTGAAAATCTTTTAAAGATGGAATGTAAGCAAACTAATATTTTATTTTAAAAGTTAGGTAAGCTCTAATTTCTGTTTTTGGAGGATGGATAACGAATCCAAGACTGATTTTTTAATAATATTTTTTTTTTGATTGATTTTTGTGACAGAGTTAAGACTGTTTCTTTGTTTTCTGACACTGTCAGCCAATAATTTTCCGATATTAAAATTATCATCGGAGTTATTTAAATAATGTTTTGATTATTAATTATTGTAATTAGTTTTCTTGGCGAGAGTGGAGAGAGAGAGAGAGAGAGAGAGAGAGAGAGAGAGAGAGAGTATGAGGGGCAGTTTCAGGGGGCCACTAGCGGCGTTCATGTATCGCTTTACTCACCATTATCAAAACAAAAAAAATTGTAAATGTTGATCAACATTTTAAGAACTACCTTTAAAATAAAATTTTATTAATTAGCTATGCACTTTGAAATGTGCTGCTAGCTTCATTTCAGCAATATTTAATATGCCAACCCAATTGATGAGATTTTCTATTAAGATACTTACTACTTACTTATAATAGTATAATATAATATGTAATAAGAATAAAATTATAATTTTCTTCAAATGTACTTACGTTAGTCATTTACTACGATTTTATTTTTTGGTATTTTTAGGCTGGATTTTATTGTCATAAAAAATACGTGATATGAGATATTTTTGCGTGGAATATATTTCTGGGATGTACTAACCTAGATCCGTTAGGTTTGTTTTCCAGAAGTTTCGCCACGAATAAAATAAGCTACCATCCTTCTTTATGATCGTACCTACCAAACAATTCTATACAATGGTCATTTTAGTCATTCATATCTAACGAAAAATTCACTGTCTTTACCAAGTTGAATTAACAGAATAAGTTGTAGAGAATGGCAGCGTGTGTTGAACTTGTTAACATGAGTCAGTAAATCACAACCAACAAGTTCACGTTTGTGTTTTCACCTCAGATCTATAATTTCTATTTGGCCATTAAAACTTTTAACCTACGTCAAGGACGAATAAAACAGTTGAGTACCTATGTTATTTATTTGAATCTTCAAACTAAAGTCGTTAATTTTCGAAACGTACGTTTATTTGGCTTTTGGAATGGTATTTTTTCCCACTTTCTTTTAGTAGTTATTTTTAGTTGTAGGAAAAAAAAAAGGAAATACCTCGTCACTGTAAGGTCGTTTGATCTTATAACCTATAATATGTGATTTCTAAACACACCCTTGCGTGTATTTTCGCTTGATGGTGTAGTAATCGAGTGAAAATATTACTTACTTTCTTGGAATGAAAATATAGAAAAAAATAAACGATTTAAAAGAAATCTCTTTTTGGTAGCTGCTTATTTGGTCCAAGGGCGGTCATTTAAGAAAGCTGAAGTTTAAAACCCTTTGGCTGAAAGGAAACAAATAAAAGAAACGAAGAAAATTTAAAAAATGGAAAAAACAAACAAACACGAAACATTAGTCTGCTTGCATTAAGAAATTTTGACTTTCTTAATGGATTCAAGGAAAATTTGTCGATGAGTGTGAAAAAATATTTCGATTCTGAAATACATATTGTGAGAGTATATTCATAGAATATTTTCACTGAATTAACCAGAGGTCGTGCGAGGGAGAGTGTAGAAGTGTGACACCCCCATTGGGCCAAGTTGTAGAAACTGATCGGCTGTTGTAAAAATTGAAATAGGTGAAGACTTTTTTTTTTTCTCTTCCACTGACCAATAGACTATTTTTGGGATTTGTTTGGTAAAAATTGCAATTTTTTTGGTTGTTGCAAAAATTGACCGGTTACTTCTTCCACCATAACAATATCACTTTACGCAATCCGTGGAATTAACCGCTACACTTCCTGTGAACAGTACAAGTTGGTTAAAAGTTTCAAGTTTTGCCATCGGGGATGATTTCTGTTTGATTTTATTCTAAGTGTTTATCGTACAGTTTCCCGATTCCATCTTCCTGCATGAATATTTTCCCGATTTTTTTTGTCTCAATACCAAATCTCTGAATCCACTTTCTCTACGAAACGTTTTCCAAATACATATTTTTCCTAATGAATGTTTTCCTGAATGTGTACTTCTCATGCAGTTGTTCATCGAATGAAGACACTTAATCTGTTCCATAATCTATGATGATCATAAACTGTTTTAAGACTTGAACAGCAGAAAGGAAATCATTAGTGGACTGGTATATTTGTTTTTTTCACATTAAAAAAAATAAACCTCATCATCTTATCACCCATTAATGTAATAAAGATAAAGGTAACTGAAATTATTAATGCAAAATTATTAATTAGAAATTATATCCTAAATTCTAAGTGCATGTGCCAATTATAAATATTTTGTTGTAAAGAGTCCAATGCCAAATCAAAAACATGTCAAAGATAGAACCTTGAAAGAACGTTTCAAATTCCAATATTTGTTACTGCTTTTGTGTCATTGAATTATTGTGTATGTGTATTGGTATTATGGAGATGCCTATTTTCACAATGAAATATGCGTAGCTTTGGATGCACAGAATGTACAACTTGAATTGCTCTTTTTCTATCTTTCATGGAGCATTGGACATCCTAAATTCTTTTTTTATATTAAATTACATATTAAAAAAAAAAACAACCTCACCTTATCATATACTATACTATTAAGACAAGATTTGCTAGACAAGTTAATTAAATTTTTTTAGACTTTCTGATTCAATTATTAAAATTTTGTTTGGGAGTTAAGCATTCAGAATTTTTGTATTAAGGCGAAATTTGGGGAAATTTAGTTTGGGAAAGTGTCTGTGGAAGAAAATTATCAATTGAAAAAATGGATTCGGGAAACTGGGTGGGAACCAATTTAGACTAATATATTTCTTGTCATATGTTAACTTTTCTATGTTTGTTCAAGTGAAATATTATTTTCATTAGACTACTTTTAGGTCTTTAAATTTTCAAAAGAGGGTTAGATGAACCAGTATAAAATTATATTTTGGTTCAGATATTAATTTATACATTTTTTGGAGTGTGAAGCTTAATTCTATTTTCAATTTTCTTCATTACACAATTTATCAATTTACTTAAAATAAAGGGAAGAATTTTTCAATAGTATCAATAAGTAATCTTTAGATAAAGCTATGTTGCCTTGAGAGTAAGAGTACAGTATGGTCATGTCTTAATGACTACTCCATCCAATGGAAATAAAAATATAGTATGTCTACATCAAATCTGTGTTGTTCATCTTGATCCTTGAAAAAGTTATTTATCAGACTTATTTTCTTAATTTCATCAAACAGAACTGTCTCTAGAACATAATTTTCTAAAATCTTAAAATGTGGTATGCCAGGGGAGCCTAGAACAGACACCACTACTTGTCAGTCCTAACAATATCTTTGACTTATAAACACGTCCAGGTTGCCTAAGTATTAACCAACTACACTGGATGGTGCCCACAGAATCAGCACCACCCAATCCACATAGCCTGCCAGGAATTCGTAGAACTTAAATTTATACCATGCTGATCATATTTTATAAAGATTGAAAACCTAGGCTACGTACCTTGGTTTATGCATAACTTACAAGATCATTAATTACCAGCTGTACCTTGGAATTGACACCACCAGTGGCTATTGCCACTAAGAAATTTCACCAAAACATTTTCAAAAAGTAACACAATGTATTTAACAAAAACGAACGCATACTTCTGAGAACATAAAACAGAATGGTACAAAAAAGTGTTCCTGCCTGCATGGACAGATAAAAGTGTGTGTCGAGCAACAGTGAATAATAAGTACCTATATAGAATGAATTTAGATGGTTGCTCGACTTATCAGAAAACAAGAGAGATAAAAAAAGAACCATATTTAAAGTATGGAGGGAAGATAATTTTATTATTACATACGTACCTAGGAATAACCAAAAAGGTAGAGTAAGGGAAAGATCGAAAGAAAAGACGCAAAAATGAATAGCCTAGGTTTTACTGTTTATATACGTTTACGTAGGCGTATTCTATACAGAGTCTTTTAATTTTGAATTTTTATTTTATTTTATGATGGCCAGACGCGTCAAAAATGTACATTTATGACTAATAAACTTAGAATGAAGTTTTATGACCAGTTTGTTTTTAGACAAGTTTTTGTGATGCTTTCAATTTTGAATATTTTAGTAGGATTAAAATTATTATCATAATCTGGCAGACGGAGATTCTCTGCTTGACGAGCTGGATTTTCGCCATTGTTTCTCACATTTGTAAAATTTTTCGACTCTGATGCTGCAATGGGCTGTTTTGAAATTGGATCTCCGTTCGATTGATAAAAAATCCCTCAAAACAATAAAATCTATAGAGAAATGCAAATATAATATGGCTTCCGTACTCGATTGTTTGGCGATGAATGGGTATCGTATCAATTTCACGAGCTGGTGATAAAATTTATTTTTTCTTCATTTTTGGTTGTTATGTAGCACGAAAACCGAGAAAGAGGGAACATTAAAAAAAAAATCACCAAAATATTGTTTTGAGTTTTCTTCTCCTTCATTCAGACGTCATTTTCCAAAAGGCAAGGAGGATTGAGGAAGAGAGTTAACAAAAACAACTAATCCCTCTACTCTCGTTTCCAAAACCATTAACTTATCTTCAGGTTTACCTCGAGGTACCCACTTATCTACGTTAATATTTTTTAAATGTCGGAAAATTGCCAAATGCTTTTGCATCGGTGTGTCATATCAACGAGCACCCTAAAACGGTTTTTTTTTTTTTTTTTTCAATATTATTATTTTTTGTCTTAAACAGACATTTTTCAGACTTTCAAAAAATATTTTTCTCACCCATTAGATTTTATTACCACTCAACCCTTACGGTGGCAGTTCAGTGAATTCTTTTGTGCAGTTAACATACTCGTCATGTGGTAAAAACGTAGACCTACTTTAATTTCTGGCTTGTTTGCATAAATCAAACGATTCACTGTTAAAGAAAAAAATTTTAAACTTGAGTGTTACAATCAAAATGCTTCATTGTTGTTGAAAAAGACTTCAAAAAGGATAATAACTCCAAAAATATTCGATTTGAAGAGAAAAAAAAATAGCAGTTCTTATACACACAATAATGAAAACATGTTCACGCTTTTTCCAATTTTAGAGAAAAAGTAATACTTGGTTTCGAAGCATTATGTCTGTATGGGTACGAATGCTATCGTTAGTAAATTTGGAAAAAGAATAGATACTGAAGAAAAAAGTTCTTCGAAATTTGAAAAACAGTACTAATTTGCATAACCGGGAAAATACTGTCACAACTCACACAAGGAAAGAAAATGTTAAGTTTGAAAATTTCACGAAACCTACAAGTTGAATACTTGGAATTGAAATATCTGAGAGAATTCAAAGTTTGGGCAGTTAAAATAAATATCGGGATTGAACGTAACAGACAGTTGTTTTTGTTCTTTCCACAAAGGGAGTAAAATTGGATTCTGATGTTTCAGTATTCTTTAAATAATTATAATTAATCATTAGTTTTGACACTTTGTGCCGCATAAGTCTATTAAGATGAAATAATTCAGTGTTATTTTTCGTATAAGAAAGGCACAGGTCAAAATAGTGTGGCAGATTTTTTTTTTTTTTTTTGTGGTCAAAACTGGTGTAAGAGGAAAACTGAAAAGTGACTCTCTTTTTCTGAAATTTTTTGTAAAAACAACTGTAAATTAACAACTGAAAGTAAGACGTAATTAAAGACTTCTATAGAAAAGATGATGCATTTCAGATAATGAAACAGAAATCTAATGTGCTGTTATCAGCTTAATGGTAAAGGTTTTTAATATTTGACTCGAGCAAACAGAAATTCAGTTATCGTGTAAATATTTAATGCAATAAAACGAAAATTGATAATTTTCGAGATTATCTGACAGTTTTGCACCAATGGAGCGTAAATGCGCTAACATGCTTCAATTTTCCGAATATGAAGTCGTCCAGGTTATTTTTGTTTGTGAAAAATACTTAATATTTTTTTTTTTTATTAAACAGCAGTCGTTGTACGCGAGTCGCTGGTTGTCCAAAAATGTCACGTATTTTTCAGCCAGTTTCAAAGTATATCACATTTAATGAAACAGTTCGTAAATATAACTATCGTGATTCATGAAGCCGCTATGAGAAAATAGCCAATTCCACTACGAGAGAGCTTTTAATTTGAAAACTTTTTTTTTCGGCACGATACCCGAAAGTTGTTTTGGTTTCGGGAAAACAAACTACGCAACAAGACAGCTGATGTATCATATCGACATTAAATTGTATGTCCTGTTTTATTTTTTTTCCCTTATAAAGAGAAAATTCGATGACATTTTTGGCTACGTGTGAAGGTGACATATCGCGGTTATTACTGTACCTATACGAATTTCGGATGAGTTTTAATTTGCATAATAATTCATGTATGATTAGAATTATGTAAACTTCACAAGTAGGTACCTGCGAAGAAAAAAAATTCATGAGTACCTGTAATGATATTTTTATATCATTCAGGTCTAATTAATTCACCTATTCTAAATTCGTATTTACTAATATCATTCACCATATTTTCGTGCATTTATTCTTCCATTTACTCATGTCACTTCAGTTTAGCTCACATTTGTCTTTCAAGTCTTGACTTGTCTGATGACATCACCATCTCTTCTCTATAAACTGTTCTCGTCTATATTCATGATGTCACTTTTTCTCAGAATATATTTCAATACCTTGCATTTATTATAATTCCTACCAATTTCTTAAACACTCCTACTTTATGTCATTTCTATAACATTTCATTAGTTTTATCCAAATTATATTTTCCTTAACATCCAATCATACTCATATCTCCCACGACACCTAATTCAAATCACTCAAACTATTACCCTTAGTTATTAGTCTAATGTTCTATATAGTTCATTCTATTAATTATATTATAATCATCTAAACTTGTAATAACATACACACTCTTTTGTAATTATTTCAATATTATACACTCATAAAAAAGATAATATTGTCTTGTATTGTTTTGTAATGATTACACTGTTACAGTGCCATTGTAGCTATACTCATGAAAGATTGCGAAGTGTAAACCTGAAAATACACATAGCTAAACAATACTAAACTGTTTAATATTTCATCTATTTTTAAACCATTGATGATGATAGAAATAATTTTATGGATAGTAAATTTATGAAAATTTTCTCCTCTCTCTAGTGATGCCAACCTCAGCTCTACAGCTTAAACATCGGCTGAGGAATCGTTGACTGAAAGATGAGAAGTTTTTATAGAGTCCAAATAATGGTAAATTTTCCATTATTTACGTTCTTTTTCGTTTATTTATTTTTAAATTGGTAAAAATAATAAAAAAATTAGATACTTATAAATTTTTAAAATTTTTTCCTTTTTTCAACAAGTCCAACTCCAGCTCTCTATCTGAAATAGAGGCTAAATAATCATTGAATGAAACATCAGAGGTTTGTTTCAAAATTAAAATATCGCTTTCAACCACAACTCACAAGGGACACCTACATAACCCCCCCCACACACATACATGAAGTAAACTTTCTTCTAAGTTTTTTGTGAAAATTGTATTTTGTTTCTCCCTCTAACCAAAGTGGAATGATTTCCGTCAGTTCACCATGGAATTTTGTCTGGGTTCAGCAGACTTTTATGAGTAGATAACTTAAATTATACGTACATAAGTGGCAATTTTGATAGACATGGATTCAATTATTTGCATACGCATGGTATAGATAACATTATTCAACATTTGGTAGTATATCTACCAATTAATGAGTAACGTCATACAAAGAGACAGTGTTGATAATAGAACTCAGTACATTGACATTAACTCACTTTGATTACATCTTTTCTTCTTATTAATTTTATAATTTTGTGACACTATATACAGGTGTACACCTAATTGCGTCTTAGATCTTTGCGATTAAATGGATATAAAAGATGATTTTGCACGTATAAAATGTGCAATTTTAGCCTTTGGTTTAACATCTTGTTTTTCCTCGCAGCTACAAATACGAGCCAATGGTCCAATTTGTTTTCAAATGGGCAATCTTTGGTTCCGACAATTAAAAAATCCATCTTTTCTTCAAAAAATTAAATTTTTATGCCTAATTCTGCAACTAGGCTCACTTTTGAAACAACTACTTACCTATTTTGTTTTAAAATTTTAGTGGCATTCCCCTACATGTTAAGCAATGTGTACTGGGAATCTACTCCACGAACTATTTCCAAAAGATAAAATGAAAAAGTTTCACCCCCGGGGAGTTTCTTTTTTAAATTTTCCCATTTCAGTTCTTCGGAGCCAATTTATTTTCCATATTCCTTGCAAATAGCGCAATTTAGAAATTTTCCCCTCCAAAATAGTTTATGCGTTTTTCTTTTTGGTTTTCATCAAAAATTAAAAAGTTTAACGCTTTTTTCTTTTGCTTAGTCCTTACTTTATTACATCTTCTCCAATTTAAAACAGATATGAATGAACCTTTTAAAAATGGTTAGGGTACTTGTTCAACAGCGGGTTTGACGAAGACAAGAGAATCGACCGTCCCGTTTAATAGATGTGATTTTTTTCTCTCTCCCTTCTACTTTTTCTTTCTATCTCTCCGTTTTCTCATTAAAACAAAATTGTTAATAATGAAGAAAAAAAAATGAAAAAAATGCAACCGCGCAAAAATTTGGTGGCTTGTTCTTTGTTCGTCGAGAATCTATTGACAACGTAATCTCCTGCACGGATGCAAATCAATTTCAGCTATTTAAGCATTCGATCCGCACATCAATTTCTTCCTTTTTTTTTTCTGTGCATAAAAAATCAGATGGGTGCCGTGCCGTGCTGAATACTCTGAATTAGGAAAACAAACGGCTTTCATTTAGGTCGATGGACTAGAGTTTTAGTGAAAGCTATAACAAAATACGTCACTAATTTCTTTTCTAGACTACGACTGTTTGACTTTCATAGTGTCAGTATTAACGCTGATATTTAGAATTTTCGAATTTCGAAAATATTTCGAAGCATTTGCAAAGCTGAATCTAGTTTAATGAGCTTATCAGTTTCACAGCTTTCGAGAAAGAGCAGAAGTTAGCGACAGAAATAAATGAAAATAAGCGGGGTAATGGTAGTTCAGGACTCTCCATTTTACAGGAGTCACGTTTATGACACATATTATAATCACCGAAATGTTTTCGTTGTTCATAAAACTGGTAACTACATCATTTTTTGTTCTCGCTGTTAGTTGAGTGCAATTATTTATCACCAATCTTGATGATATGTGTCATTTTTCTTTCTACTTGTTTTCGGTGTAATAAATTTAAACGTTCATTAGGATTTTATTCCAACACTAAATCACTTAATCTGATTTTTTGGACATCCAGTAGTTTACATTTTAATTTTACTGGAATTTGGACTAATATCTCAAATTACAAACTAGGAAACAGGAAAATTGAAAATTTTTAGAAAACTAAATATAATTTATGCTTCTCTACATAATTACCTTAGTGCTTGTATTGGTATTTATTGCTCTCATCGATTCAGAGATGCTATTTTTAATGAAAAATTTGTCTATTATATTTATACTTTGTTTCTTGATACTTTAAAAAATGGATTAGTTGATACTATCCGTGTAACTGTTTGTGTGATCAATCATGAAATGGAAATAAAGCTTAATTATAGTGGTCATATTTCTCAGCATGAAATAGTTTTTCATTCATTAACAGTTATTCGTGACACAAATAGCGAGAGGTAGATGATCGCTATGAGTGCGATATTTGAAGCATGAGTCAATAGAGCGGGTTGCAAATCGCACAAGTAGTAATTACCTACTTCTCACGTGAGTCAAACACTATTTTTTTTATACTTAGGGTAAGGCACGGGTAAGGTTGCCAAAATCGTACCACTTTTTACTTTAGCCGTCCATAATTATAAAAATAATATTTTTATATTTCTCAATGATATATTTTCCAATTTTCATATCCTTACTTCTATTATATTTTCATTCACACTAGCCTCACTTAAATATTTTCCAAATTACAACTGATTTTATCAACGAACTCCAGATGGTACAATTTAGGCTACTATTTTCCTAAATTGTACCAGTCAGTTTTCTATACCTGTGATAATTTTTTCATTTTTATAGCTTATTTTCTTGTTTTTGGTGTTGGTTTTATTTTATTTTTATTTTTTACCATATTTTTTGTGATCTTTTTCATAAATAAATTGAAATAGATTTATCAAAATGTTTTGAAACGCATAACAGCAAAACGTGGTACGATTTAGAAAACAGGGTTCACTTTAAATAAAAATTGAATCTTCCATATTCAAACTATAATTTTAATTAAAATCTTTTGAAAATATGATGAAAAAGGTTTTAAATTCAACTAAATTAATAATTTTGAAAGCTGAAACATTTTTTTCAAGTCTAAGCTTATTAAACAACATGTTTAAATTATTTGTCCTTGGGTATGCTTTTTTCTTAATCTTGTAAAAAAGGGGAAAGTGAGTACATTGAGAAAGTTTTTGGTTCCCTAGTGGTTATTTATATTTGGTTTCATTATTCACCTCATGGGTCAGTAATTGACTCTTCCATTTTTTAAATATCCGCAATGGTATGATTTAGGAAACGGTATGATTTTGGAAACTTTACCTTACCTAATGACCAGCACCCAAAAGAGCCACCTTTCAAAAAAAAGTGGTTATCAAAAAGCGCCACTTTGATAGTAGCCTGCGGATAGTATTATTTATAATTTTTACCCAAAACCGTCATAAAACCAAACAGCAGAATAAAGACGTCCACCTGGCTACACACTGGGAAAAATACATCAGAAAAGAAATTTCATCAATACAGTATATTGAAATATGAGTTGGTTTGATGAAATAATCAATTCCAAAATAATTTTTTATATGTATATCTGACAAATATCCACATAATGTTAATATTATTAAATTTTAGCATTTAAAGTATCATGATTTAAGTTTTTTATAATTTTTAAAGTTTTACGAATTTCATATATTCAGTTGGCGCATATGAACTACAAAAAGTGGCTTTTATGTTCTAACATCAGTACTTTTTTTGTGCCATTTTGTTTTGATGAGTGGCCCTTATGTGTTATCTCCGTACCTAATATCCATCAAAACAAAAATGTATGAGGAAGGAAAAAAAAAATTCGTCTACTTTTTTGCATCAGTGACACTGTCAGATATGTAAAAAGTAGTGTATAAAGTAGGAAAATAAGTCAAAAATGCACGTGCGGCGTTGCCTAGTAGTGCAAAATTAAGTTTGCATGGGCACAGTCTTACGGTTCCACTTTGTGTAGAAATTAACTTTTTTTGCACACCTTTGGCCGTGGAAAATGTCTATTTTTAAGGAGAGTGGGGTAATATGAATATTCTTTCAAAATTTTTAAAACATAGTGTTGGACTCTGGGGGCTTGGAGTCCGTTGAAGTATGAGGTAGACAAATGTTAATTATATCACCCGAGAATAAATAAATGAGAAAAACACAAGTACCGTACTAATAAATGAATTTAATGAAGAGAGAGATATTCACATGAACAGACACAACTCACGAACTGAACAGATAGACGACGCAACTGAATAGGAACTGGAGAATGACGATACAGTGTTACCAACTAGTGATTGAACAATAAATAATGTACCGACACTCCCTCCTTGTTCAATTACGACATTGAAAATATGAAATACATATGAAATGCATATTATATGATATATAAGATATAGTGATTGAACAATGTATAGTTATTAAAAGGTACATAGTGCGATAAAAAATAAAAATAGGAGAAAACATTTTTCATGAAAAACTCCTTATAGATCAAAAATACAAAGATTCAAAAATTAAATAACAATAAAATTGTTATACAATATAAATATTAGTTAAAGAGGAAAACTTTATATTACATAAATAAAAACCTCTTTTGCCGAAAGAATTATATATATAAAAAAATATTTAAAGAAAAATTAAGAGGAAAAGGTTTATCCCTTTTATTTATGAATTCACAGTATATTTATGTAAAAAGGATAAACTAAAAACCTCTTGGTCCACCAGTTGTGTAGAGGAAAATCTACAGGAGTAGATGAAAAGCCTCTACGATTTTATTTATATTTATTAAAAAAAGGTATATCCAAAAAGTATAGAAAATATCATGAACATTTCATTAATTTGCCTTAAGCCACCATTAGACTTCTTAATGAAATATTGTTCAAGATATATAAATATATATATGTATAGTACTCCATTATATTATTCCTAAAATTTATCATATTCTCCGTTTGTGTTATAAGTAAAGTTATTGTAGGTTAGTGAGCTCAACAAATGTAAGAAAGAATAGAAAAATATAATATACAGAACTCACAAAAGACATAATTAGGAACATAAATGCAGACAAAAGAAAATATATACGACATCACAGGAAAAGACATAATAAAAAAAATCATAATAAATGTTAAGAATAATAATAATCAGGGTGTTCTGGATCATTCTAGAGATCGCGGTTTTTGTATTGTTTTAATCTGAAACAATATACTAAGTATTACTATCTAAGAAAATATGTGTGGGTATATGTGTTTACGTTTATTTATATGTTTTATTTTATTTGTTAGTTATGATATATGTTATTTATTTCTCCGTTATTGAATGATAGATGTTGTCCTCACAGTTTAATATTAATCTAGTAAATTTTTCAAAACTCCCAAAAGGTAGTGGTTTAGTAAAAATATCAGCCTCCTGTTCTTCTGAAGAAATTTTTACGAAAACAATTTCACTAAGTTGTTGACTTTCACGTACATAATGATATTGTGTATGTAAGTACTTTAAACCTGGTGCTCCTACCAACTGAGCTCCGTCTATTGCTGATTGACTGTCACAATAAATTTGTGCAGGTAGAAATGAGATACCTATAATTTTCTCCGTTATTTCGGCTTGATTAGCTAACTCTTTGGCTAACTCACTCATCGCTACATACTAAGCTGCACACGTAGAAGTTGCTACTCTCCGTTGTTTATAACATTTACACATTATTGTGTCTCCAAATAATTTAATTAAATGTCCTGCTATAGATGCTCCTGTTTCAGGACAATCACCCCAGCTAGCATCAGAATATCCTATAATATTATCGTGTTTTCCATTATAAGTTAAACCTAGATTTTCAGTGTATTTTAGGTATCTGAAAATTCTTTTTAGTTCCTGTATATTTTCTTCAGTTAGATTACCTTGACACCTACTCCTTAGGTTAACAGCTAAGGCTATATCGGGTCTTGTCCCACCAGTTAAATATAACAAGCAACCGACTGCTTCTCTAAATGGATATTTCTCTCCTGTTTTATTTAAGTTTTTAGGTTCATAATTATTCTCATTCCTCCGTTTTACTTGTCTAGTTACCATAGGCGTTTTACAAGGTTTACAGTCCTCCATTTTAAATCTCCTTAATAATTTATTAATAAATTGTGTTTGTTTTAACTCTATTTTATTTTGACTCCTGTTTCTATTAATTTCAAAACTTAAGTAATCCTGGGGAGTTCCCATATCGGAAAACTTAAAAATTTTCCTAAATTTTTCCTTTAATTGTTCAATCGAAATTGAACAATTTCCAGCTATGAGAATATCGTCTACATAGGCTAGAAGGATTATAAATTTATCTCCGTTTTTCCAAGTAAATAAACATGGGTCTTTTACATCATTATTTAAACCCAACTTTTTCATCTCCGCTGTGAAAAGTATATTCCAGCTTTTAGGACTAGTTTTTAACCCATAAATCGATTTATTTAATTTGCACACCTTATTTACTCTTTCAGAGGGATTAATACCTACTCCTTCTGGTATCTCCATATATATATATAGATCCAGTTATTTCTCCGTGTAGAAATGCAGTTTTAACATCCAGTTGGCAAATCTCCAAACTGTACCTATTTACTATTGCTAATAAATTACGTACAGTTGCCAATGGTGTTACTGGAGCATATATTTCCAGTAAACTGTATTCTACCTTATCCTCAAATCCTCTTCCCACCAGTCTTGCTTTATATCTCATATCTCCTGTTGGCTCCAGTTTAACCTTAAATAACCACCTCGAATCTATTATATTTGGTTTCTCTCCGTTCTCATCAACTAATGATCAATCAACTATAGTCCATACATCGTGTTCTTGAAGCGAGTTAATTTTGTCTTGAATAGCTTTTCTCCATTGTAGGCTAGCGGATGAGTTAATTGCCTCCAAATATGTTTTGGGGTCCTCATTCACTTCAGCCATAGCCATATAGACAAACTTGTCTAGAACTTCATCAAGGTTTTCAGCTTTGATCCATTTAGGATCTTTAGTATTAAAAGCTTCAACCTTTTGTCTCTTTTCTCCTGTTAATCGCTTTGACTTTCTCCTTTTTACTCCTTTACTTTCCTCCTGTTTATCCTTCGTTTCATTCTCCATTTCATTCTTATTATTAAAATCATTAAACCAATTAATATCTCCTTTTTCAATTCTCTCCTGTTGTTTATATTTATTCCTATACACCACTGTCTCATTAAACATTACATCTCGCGATTCAATTAAGGATTTAGTTTCTTGACACCATATTAAATAACCAGATCGGGTATATCCAACCATTACAGTACAGATTCCCCATCCTGAGAACTTAGTCTCTGGTTTTCTTTTAACCTTTGAATATGCCAAACAACCAAATCTCCGTAATTGATTAAAATGACATGGTGCACTTGGTGCAAATTTAATCAAAGGTATATCATAATTTATAGATTTGTGTGGGGTACGATTGTACACGTAAACTGCTGCTTTAACAGCTAAATCCCATATATTCCTAGGTAACCCTGAATCTGCCATTAAAGCTCTCACTCTGCTTTGAATGGTATTATTGAACATTTCTGCCACACCGTTATGTTAGGGTGTATCAGGTGGTGCTAATTGAAGATCGATATTTTCCTTTTCTAACACCTGGTTTGTATATCCTGCTGTAAAATCCGCTCCTTGATCAGATCTCAAATAACACACCTTAACATCATTCCCTAATAGATTTCTAGTGCTCCGTATAAATGTTTGTAAACATTCGCCAACTTCAGACTTTTGTGTCATAGTATATGCTTGTGCATACCTAGAATTGTCATCAATAAATACTACTATGAATCTCCGTTTAGCTGGGAATATAGTAGGTGATATAGGACCCATTACATCAGAATGAATCATTTGTAGTGGGCGCTCAGCTCTCCACCTTGGTTGATTAAAGGGTAATTTTGTGAGGTTAGAGACTGCACATATTTCACAGTCTTTTATTATTCCTGTAAATTTAACTCCTTTTAACTCCGGTTTAGTTTGCGCCAATTTCTTTAAATATTTTTCTGACACATGGCCTAACTTGTAGTGCCAGTGCAGTTCTAAAGGTATAGACTTATTCACTCCAGTAATGTCTAATATCATAGGTTTGGGAATTTCCTCAATATTAATTACTTTTCGATCATTCTCCGGGTTTTCATTGTCAATCATACTTTCGCCTTTACTAATATCATTTACTCCCTCCGTTTTGGACTTTTTTAAATTATCATTATCATCTGTATTATTATCATTATTATTATTATTATTATTATTATTATTATTCTCCATTTTATTTTGTTCTGTTTTACTGTTATTATTATCATTATTATTTATATTATGATTATTACCTATATGTATTCCACTAATGTTATCTGACGTTTGTACCAGCAAACAATTCTCTCTTTCTCCGTTCTCTATATTCTCACCTGTTTCTTCCTCTTCTCCCTCCGAATTGTTTGCGGGTATGACGTCAGTAACATGATCAGAATTCAAATGCAAGTGACGAGATAACGCCAGTGTCTCGTCATCATAATCTACACTATCATTAGTAAGATCAGTCACCAGTTCCATATGCCAAAATGGTTTTTTATATTCTCCAGAAAAATAGGTCACCGTTTGATCACCGTTTACCACTCGAATGTTTTGATTATTCAAAACTACAGTAAAACCTAGATCTATCAATTTTCGTACTGAAAACAAATTTTCAGACAACGGAGTACAACACCTAACATTATTAAACCTAACTTTATTGCCAAGTAAATCACGAGTAAGTAAGTCACCTGTTAACTCACAGGACAATGTCGAGTCTACATTGGCACTAAGAACTTTCTCATTATGGGGTTTTTTATTAACAAGTGGGACAGGACTGGAAATAATGTGTTGAGTTGCCCCACTATCCGACAAAAACAATACTTTATACACAGGTTTACCTGTAGGATTATTCTGAGACAACGTCGAAATACCAGCGTCATCCAGATCCAACAGGGTCTCCTCCTCAGAAGTGATCATCTAAGCTGAAGATTGCTCCAAGTTTTGAATGGTCGAATAAGGTGAGGGGATAGGAGGCAAAGGAATATTGAGGCATTCTTCCCAATCAGAGGTCACATACGTGTGTTGCGAAATACAAGACGATTGAGGAATGTCAAATTGAACATCCACTTCAATATTATCTAAAGTCGAGTCACGTTTCTCCGGTTCAGCCTTAAAATTGTCAACTTTGACCAACGCATATTTAGCCGCCGTTTGTCCATCATTAATTTTAGTGTCCTTCACCTTTCTATCCACCATTTTACTTTTGCCACCCCTTCCACGCCTGTTTGAGGGTGCTCCTCTAAAAGGTTTAGCTACTCCTCTAGTCGGTAATTTAGGTTGTGGATTAAAAAATCCACCCCTAGGTGGTGCTATATCACGATAGGAGCTACGCCCTCGATAAGACATGTACCTATTAGGCCTACGACTATTATAAAATGTGTGTCTATACCTATCATTTTGTGAGACTATTACAGGTCTCATTTTCCCTAACTTAGGACAAGAAGTGGCACTGTGCGTCGACATAACAATTCCACAGTTGAAGCACATTCGGCCTTCAACTGTTGTGTTAGGACAAGTGTTACTCAAATGGGCATAACCTTGACAATTGAAGCATCTAGCACCTGGACTAATCCTGCTATTGCTTATAACACCAGTTCGCTCATGTGATCGTCTAGTAAATACGACATTGCCTCTTGTTGGTCCTGCCAAGCCCCTATTCGAACTTTCATTTCGCCATTCCATCTGTCTATTTGCCTCGGCCTGTAGGATTAAACATTTGAGTTCTTCAATAGATAGGCCTACGTTATTAGTTTGTTTAGAAATAAAATTTATAGTTTCTATCATATTAGAACTTTTAGCCACCACCATATAAAAATAACTCCGTTTTTCTTTCTCCGTTAATTCATCATTATCCTCATTATTTTCATAAGTCTTAATTAATTTGTCAAAATGTTGGAAAAACTGATAAGGCTTTTCCCTAGAAGGATTATATTTTAAAAGAGCTAATTCTTTGCGAAGTTCCTCTGACGCCCTATGCATCTCACATCACTTAAACTCTTTTAAAACTTTTAAAATTTCTATAGGATCCTTAACGTTGACGATTAATTTATGATAGTTGTCATCGATATGATTTATGATTATATCCCTAATTAAATTTAACCTAATTTCTTTCTCCTGTTCAGTATATCTATTTTCATCACCTGTTTTATTTTCTATTAAATTAAATAAATCTTTAGAAATCAGTTCTGATTTCAGGTAATCAAACCATAAATCATATCGAATATTTCGAGTAAGTTTATATTCTCTTTTTGTATTATCCTTATTAAATAACATCTCTTTTTTCTTATCACTTTCACCACTCGATTTACACTTAAGAGCATCAATTAAGATTTTCAAAGGAGTCCTACAACTATCATCCTCCTGTTCATTTTTATCATTATTATTTTTATTAGCTCCGTTTTCATTATTATTATTAGAAATCTTAAAATTATTATCATTATTTTTGCCGTTTATTAATTCACCTAAATTATGAGTTGTGGGATTCCACCAGATCCCACTTGTGCGTGTCCGTTGCCTTAATTATTATAAGGCAGGCAGCCAACCATTTATCGGGACCACGCAAGCAAACGCCGTTTGTGTAGAGCGAATGCTGGGCAACCGTAGCTGATGCGGCGTGGGTATTTGTTACCCGCGCCTAGCTACGTGTAAGCGAGTGGCTACGTATTATTACGTAGCCCGCTTCCTCGGCAACCGCACATCGTCTGAATAGACGATGTGCGAGTTTGTATTTTGTTATTATGATACGTCGATCAGTCGATCGACGTATCGCCTTTCGGCTGAGGCCGAGCCTCACGGTGGGGCGAATCCCCACAGCACTCCCCCCCAATTTTTGCGCCACAAAAATGACAATTGCGCAGCTATTGGGGGGATTTCGCCTAAAATCCTACCTAATTCCTATTGTTCCTTTCCCTCTCCCAGTCACGTAAGGTTGTGGCTAGGGCTGCCCCAATACTTTTGTATTGATTAGTTCGAGCAGCTTGTCGGGCATTGAAATTGTGCCGACTATTTTGTCCTCTATGACGAGGGGCTCTGCCTTGACTGCGGTGTGAGTTTCCGCGGGAATATGGTGAGTACCGGGAATTTTCACGGGATGGAGGAGGAGGGGGCATGTTGTTTAAGGCGATAGGCCTGTAAGCAACGTTACCCTGTGGTACAGGAAGAGCACTAGGAGGTGGTACCCTATCCACAATTGCAGGAATCGATCTTTGAACTTCAGCAATAGGCTGTTGTAGCATGACCATCTGCATAGGAGGGGGGATAATGGATCCCACAGCCTCGTTAACAGGGGGGCTAACATCCATTGGGGATGCCAAGGAATGCTGCTCCACCTGTTGTATGTTCGCAGCTTGTCGAGGGGTTTCCTCGGCAATAACTCCACAAACAGGGCTCGCTGGAGGAGAAGGACCAAATAGTTCTTCTTCCAGGAGAGCTAACTCCCTCTCATGGTCCACATTGCATCGCCTCCTCATTTCATCGGAGAGGCGTTCTGCATCAGACTCAACATGTTTGGGGTCAGCGGAAGTCGACGGAATATTTTCGGAAGACATTATCGGGAAGATAGTTTCAAAATTAATTGAAACAGTAGATGATGTCACGTTGAATGACAAAAACAGGAAAGTTTAAGAAAACTACAAAGTGCGGATCAGGCAAAAGAAAAATAGACACGAAAATTTATAAGACGAATTTATAAGACACAGTCAGTACGAAAGTACGAAAGCGAATGAAGCCTTGTACATATAGTTTGACTTTGGTCGATTTTTCTCTCGTCTAATCTTTTCGTTTTACATTCATAGAGGGAAGCGTATTGTCATAACTAGAAAAATGATACCAAACTCGATGTATTTCGGTATTGTAGTTCATGAGAAATTGTCAAGTTAAGATTTGTCGTTATTCAATAGAATTCTGCATTTACTCATTATGAGCGTGAGATTACGCGTGCAGGTAAAAACGTCTTAATTGTCGTGGCAACGAACTTTGTTACTCACACAAGCACATGGATATGTTATTGGAGATTCCTTTTTATACCTTCTTCGTAATTTGGAGGTCGTTTAGCACGTGCGTAGCACTGGCTTTTTTCGTAGGAATCTCGTTTGAGTTCGTTTGTTTCCGTTTATTTATTATTATTTTTTTTTACGAGTGCATTTCTACGCACTCAGTTATTTGATTGGGAGAACTTGCGAGATGGGTTCAAACCTTGGGTCAGGCGGAAATCAAATTTTATTTTTACGACTTTGATTTATTTTTAAAATTGTATTGACGCTTGGATAGTTATTTTTGATATCCCTGCTTATTATTCAGAGTGTTTTTGCAATTTTCTATCGGAGCTCTTTTTGCTCAATAATTAATCTTTTGTGGAGGTGATTGTTGTGTCAACCAAAATCATTCGTACATTTTTGATTATGATTTTGGGATTTTTATATGAAGTTAACCATTTAGGGAAATAACTTCGGACCACAAAATTACTCGTCAATTTTCGGTTGTAATTTTGACGAAGATGTTAATTTCTTGACGATTATTGTCAACAAGAATTTTGCATTATGTTTTAGCATTCGCATTATTCCTGTGAGTTATTTTGACGCTATTGTTTGTGGAGATTTTTCTTTCTCCAAGTCCCTCAGTGCTATACGAGCAGATTTTCGAGTAGGACGCATGTTTTTAATTTTGACACTTCCTTTAGGCCTACCTCTTTTTCGTAGGATTATGGGCTCATCAGGAATGTATTTGGTAACCAAAACGTCGTCATTAAATTTGACGGATTTTTTTGTTTTATTACACTTCTGAGTGACCTGTTCTAACCCTTGTGAATCAGGTTCAGAATTTTGTTGTAAATTATTTTCGTGTAGTGATTTATTTATTGTATCACTATTA
Organism: Ericerus pela; assembly: GCA_011428145.1. Classification (NCBI taxonomy): domain Eukaryota; kingdom Metazoa; phylum Arthropoda; class Insecta; order Hemiptera; family Coccidae; genus Ericerus; species Ericerus pela. Next base: position 345,349 of record WOFM01000170.1, read on the forward strand.
ATCTGTCCGTTTGTTTCAACTAACTTATTTTGAGAGTTAGTCTCATCAGGCAATTGAGAAGGCAGATCATTATGTTTGATCTCAAGTTCTCTCTGTCTAATGGTTGCATTTAACCTTTCCTTATCGTCACAAATCAGGAATGCAGGTTTAAGTCTATCAATTGAGACTGTTTTTTGTTCACCTGCTATCAATATCACGAAGTTTTTCTCATCGCGTGATATGACCTGATATGGGCCGGCATATGGCTTTTCAAGTGCACCTTTCAGTCTGTCGTCACGCACCCACACATGTGTTGTGGTGGCCAAATGCTTTGACACATAGACTTTAGGCTGGCCATGTCGAGCTGCCTTTTGAATGACGCTATTTGCATCATCACGGATGTTCTGAACCATGAGCTCTGGGCTCACATCTTTGGATGTGGTGAAAAAGTCACCTGGTAGGCGTAGCTCTTCGCCGAGCGCAAGTTGCGCAGCAGAAAATCCTGTGTCTGACTGTACTGCGGATCGTAAACCTAATAAGATGGTAGGTAATATATCAACCCATCTTTTTGTATCTGCGGCCATAATGGAGGCCTTCAGAGCTCTATGCCACCTCTCAATCATACCATTAGCTTGAGGGTGATAGGCTGTAGTGCAATCATGTTTTGCACCCAGCTTGGATGCAAGTTCATTGAAAATTGAACTTTCAAATTGGCGACCTTGGTCAGTAACAATAACCTCTGGTACACCAAAGCGGGCAATCCAAGTATCATAGAGTCGTTCAACCACTGTTGGGGCTGACATTTCTGTCAATGGGATTGCCTCAGTCCATTTGGTTATTCGATCAATCATAGTCAGCAGGTATCTGTTCCCACGAGATGGTGGTAATGGACCAACCAAATCGATGTGTATAGTTTTGAAACGCTCGGTGTTTTTGAATTTCTTGAGTGGCGACTTTGTGTGCCTTCCAACCTTGGACTGTTGGCAATTCAGACATTGCTTAGCCCATTGGTTGCAGTCGGCTTTCACTCGTGGCCAAACAAATCTAGATGAAACTAGATTGGCAGTACTTTTGGGTCCAGTGTGTGATAAATTGTGCACACTTTCGAACGCCATTTTACGATATTGTTTCGGCAGGAATGGCCTTTCCTTGCCTGTACTCACATCACAAGTTATTAGGATGTTTGTACCGGGAATTTTGCGTTGCCTCAGCTTTATATTGGTTTGCTCATTGGTTAAATATTCCTCGAGTTCCAAGTCCACTAGCTGATCTTTTGCTATATCAGCGTAGGGTAGCTGGGCTGGAGCGGAGACAGCTTCTACTCGACTCAGACAATCGGCAGGGATGTTTAGTTCCCCTTTGACATGCCTTATGTCTGTAGTGAATTGACTTATCAGGTCGAGCTGCCTTAATCGTCTTGGAGAGACGGGGTCAGTTTTCTGCTTGAAGGCGTGTGTGATGGGAAGATGATCGGTGTAAACCGTGAACGATCGACCCTCTACATGGTGTCTGAAATGCCTAATTGCAGCATAAACTGCCAGTAATTCCCTATCATAAGTACTGTAGTTTTTTTCAGCTTTAGAAAGCTTTCGAGAAAAGAACGCGAGCGGTTGATTTATGTCATTTTTCAATTGGTACAGGGTTGCACCTATCGCGAAGTCGGAAGCATCAGTTGATATGCATAACGGCAGACTGTCATCTGGGTGAGTCAATAATGTTGCATTTGCTAGCAATTTCTTTACATTTTCAAAGGCTTCTTCTGCCTCAGTATCCCACTGTATAGGGGTTTTATCCCTTTTTTTATTAGTGGTACACAACGCAAATAGCTTGCTTTGTTCAGCAGCTGCGTTGGGCATGCAACGGCGATAGAAATTCACCATCCCCAAGAATCGTCGCATGTCTGCAACATTTTTAGGTTTGGGAAAGTCTAATATTGACTGCACTCTGGTCTTCGTTGGAGAAATACCTTCGGTCGAGATTGTGTACCCGAGAAAATCAATGTTTGCTTGTGCATATTCGCACTTTGCAGGATTGACAGTGAGGCCGGCAGCGTGTATACGCTGTAATACGGCTCTCACATGTATCTCGTGTTCCTCCTCACCGCCTTCTGAGCATATACATATATCATCCAAATATGCATATGCAAATGGTAGATCTCTTAACAATCCATTGATAAATCGCTGGAAAGTTTGCGCAGAATTACGGAGTCCAAATGGCATTCGAAGATATTCGAATAATCCGAACGGGGTGATAACCGCGGTTTTGTGGATATCCTGTTTGGCCATAGGTATTTGATGGAATGCCCAATTTATGTCCATTTTAGTGAACAATGTCTTTCCCTTCATATTCACGTTAAAATCCATTATATTCGGTACTGGATAACGATCAGGGATTGTTTTGGCATTTAGGGCACGATAATCCCCTACAATTCGCCATTTACCATTCGCCTTTTTTGTCATATGAATCGGCGAGCTCCACGAACTATTTGATGGTCGGACTATTCCTTCCTTGATCATTTGATCATATAGTTCTTTAGCTGCATTGAGCCTGTCAGGAGCAAGTCTCCTGGCTCTCGCAGTACATGGTTGTCCTTTGGTTTCAATTATATGGACTGTATCATGTTTATAAGGAGCGTCTCGTTTGAAACATGGCTGGTTGATGCCAGGGAAATCAGAGAAAATTTTCATTAATTTCTCATTAAGTTTGCTGCAGCTATCAATCGCTTCGTCAATTTTGTACATTAGCGATTTGCCCTCCACAAATAATCCTGTAGTTGAGTCGATAAGCTTAGAATTTTTCAAATCGACCAACAAGCCAAAATGTGCTAGAAAATCAGCACCAAGGATCGCATTTGGCACGTCCGCAATCGTGAAGGACCACGTCATGTCACGTCTCAAACCAATATTCACTTCGCTGGTCTCTAATCCGTAAGCAGAAATGTTCAGGTCATTTGCTGCACGGAGATAGTATTTCGGAGTTCGTACTTTTTGTGTTTTGCTAGCTGGTAGGATACTAAGGTCTGCACCTGTATCCACCAAGTACCTTCTCCTGGTCGTCCTGTCCTTTATGAACAGGCGGCGCGAGTATTTTTCCGAGGGGACATCAGCCGCTGAGAGGGCCCCTCGTTTTAGTTTGACTCTGGTTTTTTTACCTGCCACCATGCGCAAGTTGGTTCGCACTTGGCAGCTGCTTCATCAAACAGATTATGGTAGTAGCACCAATTTTTATTGTAAGGTTTTCGGTTGGGACTTTTTGATTTGCTACTTTTTCGAGGGGGAGTTCCTTTGGGACTCCTACCCCTATTTTGTGAACGATTTGACTTTGGATCTCTGGATCTAGATTGTCTCTCGTTTCTATCATCATGACCTTTTGGGTTATAGTTTCTACGGCTTTGTTGATTGCCATAGCCATTGTTATGTTTTCGAAGATTTTTGTTTTCATTTTTTAGATCACGGAAATTTTTGTTTAGCTGGGCTAATTGTGCTCTCAGCTCTTCATTAGTTCCAACCTCTGATGATACTGTTGCAATGGAGGCTCTATTAGCAGTCGCTGCGATTGCATCATCAGCTATCTTGGCCAAGTATTCTAATTTTCCTTCAGTGTCTGCTCTATTAGCGCCTAGTGTATGGATGAGTTGAGATACACTGGCTGGTAATTGCTTGCAAAATTGGTTGGCAATCACCATTGGCGTGACCATTTTACCACCAGTCTTGATTAATTTGGCCATAAAGACAGATGGTCTATCATCTCCCATCTTTAGGCCACCCATGACTTGGTTGATGGCTTCATCATCGGTCTTGCCAAAAACATTTCGAATTTTGCTACAGAACCAGTCGTATTTATCAACAACGTTATTTGGGCAGTTCATGATATTGGGTATTGTTCTCATGATTTCTGCTGGCATGTCTCCACAGATGTGTTCATACCTTAAATTGTCAGGCAGTTTTTCTTTTTTAAATTTGCCTTCCAGCAATGCTAACCAGATTTCTATTTCCTTTGGGAGAAATTCTGGTACTCGTATTTTTATTTTATGTTCACCATTACCTGTCGGAGCTCTATTCTGCTCACGAAGGCTCATGAATTCCATGAATTGTGCAAACAGTGCCATGTTAATCGGTTGCTGGTTGCCAGGGGCTCTTGCCTCTCCTGGATGTTGTTGTTGTTGTCGTAACTGTTCATTTTCCAGTCTCAATCTTTCAGCTTCAGCTTCAGCCTCTTGTTGAAGTTTAAGGGCCTCGGCAGCTTGTTGCTGAGAAATTTCTACTGGTGTAGGCATTGTTGTATTTTGATTTTGCAGAACTATGGATTCAAATACAGAACCAAGAGAAATGGGGGCAGAACCTAAGTTTTGTGGTTCTACCATTATTTTTGAAGTTGAAGGTACAGCAGGGGACAAGTTTGCTGTTTGAATTTCCTTACCACTTCGAAGTTTGAGGATAGTAAGCTCCTCTTGTGAGACTTGGGTCTCCAATAATTGGGCCTGTTTTCTCCTAACCTTCTTTTCGGATTCAAAGGTAGACACAGTAGTTGTGTGTTGGTTGGCTGAAGGTGGAGGGGTTGGAGGATGATTTCCAACCTGGTTCTCCTGTCTGATATTTCCCTTTCCAGAATCCTAAGAGACTGGCAAATATATTTAACAGGGGGGGTTAATTTCCCACTAACAGACTTTCTATTTTCAGAATTGCTCGCAAAAATGCTTAAACAGCAATTCCCTATAACCACTAAAATTTTCTGACTCCAAAAATAATTTTTCAAGAAAACATTCAAAATCGCAAAATTGCACTTTCGAATTTAGTTGTTTTTATTTTCTTCCACTCTCGAAAAGCGCTGCTAGCGCCAGCGCTACTAGCGCCTAGAGATGGGCAAAGCGCTGCTAGCGCCGTAGTAGAACGTCGGGGTCACCACTGTGGGATTCCACCAGATCCCACTTGTGCGTGTCCGTTGCCTTAATTATTATAAGGCAGGCAGCCAACCATTTATCGGGACCACGCAAGCAAACGCCGTTTGTGTAGAGCGAATGCTGGGCAACCGTAGCTGATGCGGCGTGGGTATTTGTTACCCGCGCCTAGCTACGTGTAAGCGAGTGGCTACGTATTATTACGTAGCCCGCTTCCTCGGCAACCGCACATCGTCTGAATAGACGATGTGCGAGTTTGTATTTTGTTATTATGATACGTCGATCAGTCGATCGACGTATCGCCTTTCGGCTGAGGCCGAGCCTCACGGTGGGGCGAATCCCCACATGAGTATTATTATTAATATTAAAATTTTTGCCGGGATTAATTAAATTAGTCAGGATAACTCACTGACTCAGTAATCTCCGCCAATGTATTTTCTAAAAATACTATTCTATCCTGCACCTCCTGAATTAAAGCAGGATTCCTTAACCTAGCTTCCCTCTCCTGTTCTTGTCTCATGGATTGCTGAAACGCCTTTGCAAGTTCCATGGCAATACTCCTAACATTTGCCTCTTTTGAGGTAAACTGAATGTCTTCCTCATTCGTAGGTTTGGCAGCCAGCACCTGTTGGGTTGCCTTGCTCATCATCTGCTTAGAAATTTTTGGGATTTTATATTGGGAAGTAGGTATAGGTTTTGTGAAAGGCTTAAGAATAGAACTTTTAGGTGCTGTGGTTTTGGCCTTAACAGACTGATCAAGCTTCTTCCGAAGAGTCTCTCCTTTATTTGCGGCGGAAGCTTTTTGTCTACGTACTGGTGCCTCTTTCAATTGCGCCTTTGTTTTGACTAGAAGGAATAATTATACATAATACCGCATTAATTAATGTGACATCACATTATTACTCCCTCCGTTTAGTAAATTATTTGTGAAAAATTTATATATTTATATTGCAACCTCAAAAGAATCGTAAAATATCACCCGTGGTTCTTTTATTTTTATTTTCTAATAGACGTTTTTCCGTTTCTAAGTTGACCTCTACATCTACCTCCATATCCTCACTTATCGATATATTTTCGAAATCATTTTCAGAAATGTAGGGCTCATCACGATCAGATTTGCTATTTTGGTTTTTGTGAATATTACGGTTGCTTGTATATGTTGACCACCACTTTGATTGTCGCTTCGTGTGCCCGATTTTTCCCCGGATTTAGTTTTAGGCTTTCTACCATTTGCCATTTTACTAGGTAAAATATACAAATGATTAAGCTCATTGTAAGAAAATATTTAAATAAAGGAAAGTAAAATATATGGAAAATAAATAGAAATATATTATATTTGTGATAAAGTTTGGTTCTAGAGAAATAATAAATCCGGTAGGCTCTAGTCGGGTGAATCAACACCAGGTCAATAATTAACAGAAAAAGGAGCACGACTCATGCTTCTGAAGTGTGGGTCACGAACTTCGCCACTCACAGCCCAAAACACCACCTCCTTTAGATACATGGAACACACATGTACCCTCCAAAGGCAGTTAGTCGACTGTACTTCCATCCACGAACGCAACGTCCTTCCATAAAGCCAACCCACAACCAAAGATTGTGTGGATCAAGTACTTAAAAAGACTTTCCTTCTAGTATATTTATAAATTCACCAAAAAAAATATTTAAAATCTTTCACACTACTCCATTTATATGAGCTGTAATGGTACTTGAGTACTTGATCCGTACCATTACATAAGTAAAAATAAATAAATATATAAATATATTCTCCGTTTCGCCGTTTTATTACATTTATCGGGGATACCAAAATTACGCATCACCGTTTTTCTCCGTCATAAAAAGAACAACCGATTAAACCAGATAAAACGGAACCAATAATTTCAATAACGACAGTCCCCTAATTATCAATATTTTATTTATACTCGAGTTTTAGAAAAATCATTTATATCTCTTCCTATTAAAGCACATAAAATATATTATATCGCTCCTTAAAAAAAATATTAATTTAATTGTACATATATATATTTAATTATGTACGAATATTCGTAAGATTATTCTCCGTTCACTCCATTATTATTATTTATATTATCCTTTTTCACCAGTCTTTTTACTTATTCCTTTTTCTTAAATCCTTTTTAAATTTTCTCTTATATAATTATACATATCGATATCAAAGTGGAGGTCGTGATCGAAACTATTTTCTCAAATAATAATTAATAAAAATTGAACCAAATTTTAAAAAACATCATTGTCTATCATGACAAAATTCCAAAGAAAGTGAAAACAAGTAACTGACTTACCAATCTGCTCGATACTACCTAAATTCAATATAAAATATTCTAAAATTGACGACGAAATGTGTTGCTGACAGGAAAAAGATGGAAATAAATACGAAACAATTAATAAAATACACGAAATAAATAATCCACAGCAGAAAATACGAGAAAAAGATTCGAAATAAATGAAAAAAATAAAGAAAAGTATGAAGGTAAAAAGATGCACTAACGCCGACTGAACGCAATTAATGAGACAAAAATACGATGTTTGCTAAACCAAGAACTGACAGCGACTGACTAATTTTGCAAAATATGAACCATGAAATGAGCGATCCCCTGTATAGCAATATATGTGTCATCAATTACCTTCAAACAATAGTTCACCAATAAAAAATCATTGAGTCAATAGTTCGATCACAACCCTAGCTTCTGATTGGCCATCTCCATTTCTTTTGTTTGAGTTTTACTCCATTTCCCAGAATTACTCATACGCCATTTACTATATATTCATTAAGGGGCAATAAAAAATTCCCACATTATTACGTTCATGCATGTTGCCAATATCCAAAAATGGACGGAACTATATTATTCATTGACACACAATAAACGTTTCACCAGATAAACTCATTTATATATATGTGTGTGTGTGTACGTATAATTTCTCATTCTCCTATCTATACAATTTACCTTGTCGCCATCTACTATTACGTCTCTGTCTTCTCCATCGATCGCCTCACCAATACTAACACACAAATAAAATAAAATACAAATATGTTTCACTGTCTGCCAACTATCCATTTTACACTACTACAATAATAGGTTTCTCCGTCTTTTATACGTGTGTGTGCGTGTATACTGACGACAACCAGTATCACGCAGCACAATTATATATAGGTCTTTTTGTTCTCTTTATTCAACCTTCCTTCTTCTCCATTTGGCTGCTTTGAATAAAGTGAGAACAATAATTGCCATTTTAAAGAAGGGTTTTTACACCAGTTTACCGCCATTTCTCCGCTCACCTCTTCTAATAAATATATATATCATCTCACCCTTTAACTATTATTAAACACCTTTTTTTTTATACTCCAAATTCAAAAAAAGATCGCCATTACGTCTTCATTTTTCCCGTTTCAAATAAAGACTGACGACTTAAATAAATAAATTGACTTGACTTTACGCCATCTCCGTTCATCTCCATTTACTTAAAAAAATTTCTCCATTTAAAATAACAAATAAAAAGATCGATCAATTATAGTGTACACTTTTGATTTACGCCTGTTACTTCATTACCTGTCATTTAATAAAATTTACGCCACACACCAACAATTAAAATTACGCACCACACAATTAAAATTACGTACCACACAGTGAAAATTACACGCCATATAATAAAATTACACCCTATACCATGAAACAATATTACGCACCTCATGCCTTGCTGTCAACAGCTTTTTATCACGCCACTTAATTAACCATCACATCACCACTTAATTAATTATCACACCACTATTTCAAATTACAAACACTATTACAAACACTATTAATAAATAAATAAATTTCACATACCCATCTTCTTTTTACGCCTACACCATACTTACTGAATTCGAGTACCATCATGTTTTTACCTCGGGAATAGTTGAATCCATATTCTTGTGAGGTACCCGGCGCCTCCACCATGTTGGACTCTGGCAGCTTGGAGTCCGTTGAAGTATGAGGTAGACAAATGTAATTATACCACCGGAGAATAAATAAATGAGAAAAACACAAGTACCGCACTAATAAATGAATTTAATGAAGAGTGAGATATTCATATGAATGGACACAACTCACGAACTGAACTGATTGACGACGCAACTGAATAGGAACTGGAGAATGACGATACAGTGTTACCAACTAGTGATTGAACAATAATTAATGTACCCACACATAGAAACTTTAATAACATTAAAACTCAAGTTCAAAAGAAGTCATTTAAAATAGGTATCACAAAAACGTAGGAAAAACAGAATTTTTATTTGTGATAAAATATTTTTTCACACCGTATAGAAGGATACTTGAAGCCGAATATGAGTTTAGCAAATTTTCTTTTCAATTTCATTAAAATTGCACATTATGGAAATAACAAGATGGACAAATTCTTTTTTAATATAAGAGAAAGACATTTCAAAGAAAATTCTTATCAAAATTCTCTTCATTTTCAGATTTTCAGTCAAACTCTTGCGTGTGAAACAATGAATAACATAGTACCTGTTTTTGTTAGAATTTTTCAGCTGTATTGAAGTACATAATTATATCTTAGCGATTTTTCTTTGTCTGCAGTGGTGAAATAAACTTCCCAAAGCGACTCATTATCTATATAGACTGCAATCATATTTTTTGTGTCTGAAATTTTTTAAATTGCTTCTAGATACGTAAAACCTTTTACAGAGGTTTAAATATATTGCGACACACAGAAGAGTGGTATTTTTTTCTATTTCAGCCCTTCGTCGGTAACGTTTAAAAACTTAAATACTTTAATGATGTAACTGCTGGAAATTCGAAATCTTGCCTCCATCGAAACGTTATTCGTCGATTTCTACAGGGGAAAATTTCACTTTTAGACGGTTACCGTTTATCTCGGGTGGAAAATAAATGTCGACATTGCCAAGGACGAGACTTTTACATCGAATTCGAAGAGAGCACATAAAAAAGATAAACAATTTAATAATATTGTAATTTCGTGAGTTGCAAACACAAATAATTCATTTGTCAGGCTGAAAAGAATTATTTGCATGAAAACAGAATTTTAATAATTTTTTTCTCGTTTGCAAATCTAATATAAATCTTCTTTTCATTTTTTAAAGGCTAAGTAAACATCATTGAAAAACTTATGTAAATTTTGCGCGCAAAAAAAGTTGATCGACAAAAAAAAAGGCTTACGATAAGGAGATATGTCTGCTTTATTATTAGAAATGTAAAGTTTCGATATGAAAATTGGAAAACCATAATATGTTTTGATTGTGTGGTGTACAATATTGCTCTAAACGTGATAGGTACTCATGGTATCTATGTACAGTTTACTCGTCACGTCTTCTTGACGAAAAATCAGGAGGAAAAAAAATTCGCTGAATATTGTCTGTTTATTTATTTTTATAATCAACTTAACCTTTGATCATTATTTAAATGTCGGAGACCAAATCTGGTTTCAGAGAATTTCAAATGGAACTTCTCTTTATGTGTTTATTTTTTTGTTTCTGATGTCGTATCTTGCTACCTTAGTGGACGTTATCATTGAAAAGTTTAGACTACAATATTTGAGCCGCAGGATTTGCTGAAATATTTCTTATGTGTGTAGTGTACAAGGATTTTAATTACCTATAGATCCCTACTTAATTTTTGGCTTTGTTTCCCTATGCGTAAAATTTTATTTTTAAAATATAAAGAGGCGAAATCCAGAAACTTTTATAGATTCTTTTCTCTTTTCCTTATTAATTTTTTTTTTTTTTTTTTTTTTTTTATACATCGATTGAATTAATTTGTTTTTAACTGTTGAAGCGTAGGTACGTAATGTGTTCCTCAGTTTGATAATGTTCAACTATTTTTCTGTTTGAAGTCATAAATTGTTATTTTTCTCATTAATATGAAGTTCGTCTTTTATGGGCTTTATTGTTTCTTGATTATTTCAAATGGTAATGGTTTAATTAAATTTGATCGGCACCTTTCGTTTGTTCGAACGTGTTTTTTTACCTAATTTGTTTAATTTTCTTGCCAAACTTTATTTTCCAGTTTGAGTCGTTCATACACTCAGCAAACAGTTTTTCTTTCGTTTCGTTTGAAGTTTAATACATAATAAAATGTTAATCGAAATAATGATGTTCTAATTTTCTGATTTGAGGCTTTAAATTAATTAATCATCACGTTTGTGGCGGAACGGTGTGATATAACTTGTTGAATTATATTTCTTTATGCAACACCCAACCGAAAAATACGTTTCTTAATGCCCCTTAACTAAACGAAAAGTAGCAATTTTCCATACGACGTGAAGAAATATTATTGGACATATATGCACTTTCGAGTTGAGTTTCTTGCATGGCTGGGTAGCTTTATCAGTTATTTGTTCTTTTCAAAATAATGTACCTATTATGAAGTTATAATTATCTGGTTTAAAACATTTTTTATTCAAATCATTTTGTCTGAGGTTGGAAGGAGAAGGGTGTGCAAATTCTTTTGTTTAAAAAAATTAAAATTATTAATTATTATTTAGTTCTAGGGAAACAAACTTTTGCTTCTTTATTTTATTTTATTTTTTTTTGGCTGGGGGTGTTGCAAAAAATTGTTTGTGACACGCGTGCAAAGTAAGTGGTTGATGCGAGTATGGTTTGCAGCACTTGCCTTCGGCTCGGGTTGCAAAATTCACATTCTTTCTCCAACACGTATCGACAATGCCAACGATTTTAGAAAAAAAATCAAAAGTTTTCCCTACTTTTTTTTAATAATAATTATTATGAGTTAAGTAGGTAGGTAGAATATAACGATAAAGTTTTCGCCAGAAAATGTAAAAATTATTCGAAAAAAAAAAAGTATATGTAGGATATTTTTATTTAAAAGTTCGTAGTGGTATTTAATATGAAATCGCAAGTAGCCAACTCTTTTTCAAACACGAAATCTGCATTTCATTTTTTTGAAAGTGCACCCTTCATTTTGTTTAGGTCGCATTATTAATAAAGGTTGTGTAAAAAAGCACTCCGATGAAAATTGAAGGGAGCTCTCAACGTAAGCTATGATTTAGATACATTATTTATTTTTGAGGGAAAAAAAAATTGTTATGTAGGACGAAAAAAATTTATGTCGATTTGACTGCTGAACGAGCAACGTAATTATAGTCCTGGTAATAAACTGTTTTTTTGCTTCATTCATTGTGATAATGTGGAGCTATTAAATGTGTTATGGAATTCGATCGTCTTCGAAGTGGAACTTAAAAATGAGGGTACGAAATATTGTATTTATCGAAAAATGAACCACACCTGAGCAATTTTTATAATGCCGGTTTTTCATCCTATAAAGTTATTTACATTTTTGATTGTCATAGAAATTACATTTCTCTTAGAAAACTACGAAGTTTTGTTTTCATTTCTAATTTAATTGTAGCGAATGTTGAAAACGAGTCGGCAGAAAACATTATTAAGTGAGGTAGAAAATGGTTGCGCCAAAAATAATAAATAAATTCGTATTTTATTTTGTCTCGAATTTACGTTGCTGTTTCTAAAAATTTAGGAAGAAGTATGATTTTTACCTGCGGAAACGAAAATAAGAGAGAAAATAATCTCCTCAAATTCATTGATTTTCATATTTTTTGGATATTTATACGAAATTGGTCTAAATAAGCACGTTTGAGACAAGCACGAATTGATTGTCTTATTGAGAGTTTGAAGAACTTATTGACAATGGTAACTACCTATATACACAAATTATAACGTTTCAAAATAACTTGGAAAGATCAATTTTAAATATTATAAGACGAGACAAAATCAAAGTACCAATTATCAAAAAAAAAAACTCTCATACGAAAAAAATTTAATAAACTCAATAAGCGGATAAAATGAGATTGGGGAAGGGATTATGCGAAAATAGACAGTAACAGATGAGCAAAAAAAGTAACAGATTCTTATTAATCTGTGAAAAAATGAAGAAAAGGTGCCCAGAAAATGAGATGGAGGGATGACATAGAAAAAATTGTGAAAAATAAGCTCCATACTACAGGGTACATGGTACAAGAGCGGATTTAGTGGGTACGGTTGAGAGGTACCTACAGTTTTAAATTAAGCATTATTATTTTAGTTGTAATTAGTCATTTTGAAATGTGTATAACATAAGGGCGAGTTGTAACTTGGAAAAAATGTAAAATAAACACGATGCTGAATTCGTTTGAAAAAAAAAAGTTCTAGGAGATGTTGCAACACTGTTACTGTATATTAATTTATTTTTAGCTGTATTTATTCAATGCATGTACTGAAGAAAATAAGGAATTTGAGTCCCGAGAACTTGTTTATGGAGAGGAAAAAGTAAGGAAGAAGCAATATGACATAAAAATAAAAAAAAAGTAGGTACCTAATAAAGTAAGCAATATGACATGAAAAAAGGTTGGATAGATGACAGATGAGAATTAGAGTGAACCGAAAAGAGTCAGAAAGGTAAAAAAGAGAAGGGTAAAAAATAGGGATGAAAAGTTTACATTTTGCTAAACACAGACACGGTGTAGGATTATAGATTCTTCAGCTTCTACTGCAGTAATAATATGCCATTGCTCTAAGATATTATTGCAAGCACCAATAATAAGTCATGTAGTTTTTTGTTTATGAAAGAGAAAATTCGAGTTTTTCTTTAATTGCATAATATTTACTCATCGACGAGAAAATTGAACGAGAGAAAATAACGTTTCCGTGGAGGTTCTAAAATTATATTTTCTTGGTAAACGAAAAAAAGGTTCCAACGGTATACAAGTGAAAAACAAAAAAAAATTATTTTCTTTTTTCTACTCCAGCGAAGAGAAAGAAACACTACAGAATAAAAAAAAATGAATCGTTGTCTGTAAGTGAGATGTGAAGAAACAAAAGAAAGAAAAAAATAAACGCAAACTGAAAACAAACGTTGGTAAGAGAAAAAGTTGTTTATAAAAACACAAAAGAAATTCTATGTCGATACTGTGTGATTTTAAATCGTGGTATGGTTTTACAAGAACAATCTTCAGAATATAAATCGATAAGTGTAAAATTGGTTTTTTATTTATCGACAAAAAGTATTATTTTTTTCTGATGGGGGAAAGAAAAAACAGTTTTGACACAAAGAAAATTTAAAAAAAAGTCTTCATAAACTTAACGTACTGGAAAAAAATATATTTGACGTTTATATTAGGTTTTGGCAGAAAGATGGGTTATAAGGAACCTACTAATAAATTATGTTGGTTTGAGGGAAAGAAAACGAATTACGCCATTTTTTCATAGGTACTAAATTGAAGTAGGTACTTCTATCAAAATATTGTATTGTCATTAGTTTTTTTTTTTTTTTGTATTTTGTATTTTTTTATATTCAAAAAGGGAAAAAAGTAATTTCCCTAGCTTCATGATAATGACGTAGGTATCTACTTCCTTATTTTGGACGGCCCTAAAATAGCACGCTTTACACAACCCATTGACACTATTTTTGGCACTATTTCTGCCGTCATTCCCTCTAGTCAACATAGCCGCAAATAGGGTTTCACATTAGAGGGGGTGAGTAAAGAAATTTTGAGAATTTTTTTGCTCATCACTTTTGAAATTCGATAAATTTGGATTATAATGAATGTTTGTTACAAATTTCGTATAGCTATTGATCGAAATTTTGATTTTTGTAGCCGAAACAAAAACGAAAATAGCGATACCAGAATTAGATTTTAATATAAAACCTACTTGAAAACAACACACCTAATCTCTCAGCCAAGTCCCACTATATAAGAAGTGTGTCTACCATCCAAAATAAACAATAAAAGATAAACAGAAAAAAACTCTAACACAGCAATGCTTCGGTAGAAAACCTAGTTTGCGCGATATTTATATCGATAGTCATCGATATTTATATTTATAGTCATCGATATATCGATATTTCATTGCTAGTTGTTGGGACCACCAATCCTCCTCCCCTCACATTCCTGGGAACACTCAACCATTTTCCTCAAAATACTTTTATTTTACTCGCGGCTATACTGATTCATCGCTCTGCCGCTCATTTATACATATCCATCTATCTTCGTTTATCAATTACTCTTTATACCAGGTACATGATTTACACTATTGCTGCAATTACACATACTTTTGAGATGTTACTTTGAGTACAACTTTATTTCAATTACACTTTTACTCTGCTGCATCAATATACAACCTCTATATTAGTTTCAGGTTAAGAAATTACTAAAAACTATCAACAATTATCCATATCTTTAGCAAAACAATCGATATTTTATGGCAAAAAACGACTTTTCAAGAGATTTTTTGTTTCCACCTAGCAAAGCATAGCTGCTCTAGATTTTTTTGTTACTATCTAAATCATCTGGAACTAGCATGGAGATATTTCAGTGGGCAATAATAATAAAAGTAAAAATTTTTTTTGCATTACATGTCACAAAATGCGCTATTAGATATTTGTTTTTAAACCCTAAAAACATGGAATTTCCGAGTAAGAGCAAAAAGTCTTATTGAGAGCAAAATAAGTATTTGCTTTGGCAACAAAAATGTTTGGCTCCTCCTTCCAACCAATCAGATGCCTTCCCTAATCTCCCATGTGTATTTATTGCAAAAAATATGTGAAATACCTTGTTGTGAGAAGTATTCACTAATAGAAAGTAGTTAACAACTTTGCGTTCTGCCACATCATACACAAATGTATGGGAGAGCCAAATCCTAGGTGAACACTAGCAATTTTGTAGCCAGTTCTGTGAGTTTAGATAGGGGATTTGGCACAAGCACGCAGATACACATATGTAAATATACATGGTATTATGTCATAACATTATGTCGTTTTCTATTTTGTAAGGTGATAAAAAATAACATAGCGTACTTGATACTGGGCTATGACATCACAGAGATCTTTATCAGGTAATCCATCACGGTTCATACAATGTATCTTACCTGTATGTACATATAGGTAAGAACATACAAACGTACATGCATGTAATTGTTTAACGTCATAGAGACAAGCCCCTTTACCTCATACGAGTATTGTCCCCGTAAAATAGTATTCGCAACTAGAGTGAAATGTGAGCGATTTTGAATCATACAATTTACAGCATTCACCTGTGGCTTATTTCACTTTGCACTCTTGTAGCAAAATATATTATTATTAATTATACGAACAAAAAATAGCAGTTTATTATCTTATTAATGATGGAAAAATGACGATTTATCAATAACCTTATCACCGGGAATAAAGTAGTTACTTTATCTCCCAAAGGAGAAAAATATCGCATTATTAACTGTTCATCGTGTATATGTCATCATAAGAGTAAGTTTCCATAATAATCATGACTTGAGCATTAGTGCGAATGAATCAAGATTATTAAAAACAAAGATGAAAACTACGTCTTTTTTTAAATTCAAAAATTTTTGTTCGCTTAGTTAATAAAGTAGGTATATATTGTATGTAACTTGATTGAAGTGAGAAATTGTAAAATTGGGCTGTTACAGCACTCGCCTACGGTTCGTGGGTACAAACTTTGCACTCCTTAATAATTTCTCACTTTCCTTCAATACGATTTTTTGCTTAAAATTTTTATTTTCATTCATTCATTCATATTTTTCCTTTCCAAAATTTACTCTACATATTAAATCTTGCCAATTTTTTACTTTTTTACTTTCAATTTTGTCCCTCCCAAAATGTGCCCGGTGCTGTCGCACATTCTGCCATTTGTTCGCTACGACTCTGGTGATGTGGAGGAATGAAATAAATAAAATCAGGTAATTAATATGGACGAGGGAAGAATCTTTCAATATGATCCAATTTGAAATTTTTTCATCTTTATGAGACTTCGTTTATTCCAGTTGGTTTTAACTTTTATTGAATCATTCACGTTTTTTCCTTTAATTATAAGCTTCATAACTTCTTTGTTGATACTTATGGTTTTCACTCGTCTTTCGAAACAGGAAACTAGGAATATTTATTATTCGTTATTCTAACATGGCACATATTTGGGCCTGTCTGGGGAGGTTAATTCTTTTATACATCTTCTTGGGTGCGGTTTCACAAATTTATTACCTATAGAGAGAAGTACAGAGAGAACCTTAATTTTGTGAAAAAGTCTTCAATGTAAATTAATCTGATCGACGTTGATGTAACTGGTGTTGAGGATAAACTCGAAACTTCACTCGTATTCACAAGTAGATTTGTGTTTATTGTGTAAAAAATAAATAAATAAGCGCAAAAGGATTCGAACTCCAATTCTGTTCGAACGCCTTAACTATACCATACTTTTACATTTCGAATTAAAGCATCGACGAGTGAAACAAAAATTACATTACCACTTTCCATTATACGTCCAATTCGTGTAATCACATTTCTCTTTTTCTTTTAAATTAACGATTTAATTTTACCGGAATTTATGGTCAGTGGTTTTTCTGGCCTTTGCAATAACCATTCATCAAACTCAATCCCATACACACGCTGAATTTGTTTTGGCCATCCTAAAAGTGTTCACAATTTTATTTAATCGGCGAAAATTACTCCAATTCCAGCAGCGCGTAATGTAGGTAGCATAGCTATCTTATTCTCTCTCTCTCTCTCTCTCTCTCTCTCTCTCACCGCCTCTCGCTCTTCCTCATTCTCTCTTTTTCTGTATCTCTGTCACTGTTTATCTATGTCTGTCCCTGTCTGTCTGTCTGTCTATCTTTCTGTCTCTCTCCATTTAAAAACTACACGAATAACTTGCGTACGTACCTAATTTTCACCTTTTACAACTGATGTTTCGGTGGGACAAAAAAGTGAGAAAAATATCATCCATTCCCACTTGTATTATGGGCGTGTGGCACAAGTCACGTTGAAAAATATATTCTACACGTACTTATAGGTATACAGCTCGGTGGCGTATAAAAGTTTTTTAATATTATGCAAAAATATCCCTTTTATTCTTTCACGTAGGTATTATACTACAGTCTACATTATTTCAACGAGAATCGTGAACGTAAAATAAGAACCGAAGAAAGAAAGAAAGCGAAAATAAAAAACCTAAACAAAAATCAACACAACTTTAATTTGCTCAGTTTTTTTTTAACGTGTCAACCTTTCTCGTTTCAACTATCCGCTTAATTTCTTTTAATTTGTCCTCTATTCTTGTTAATGTGAAAGTTTTATTCATAAATTTCAACTCAAATGGTATAAAATGAAGTTTTGCGTTTTCGCTTTAAAACGAAGTATTTCTGACAGGATTTCGAATAGCGTGGAAGTCGGTATTTCTTGCTGTTCATTTTCGCCTACTTGACAGCTAAAACGATCCAAAGGTATTTAAAGCAGAAAAAAAAAGAAAAAAAGAAAAAAAACGAACACGACATCATTTTAGTCGAATTATATATGTATATATGTATATATAAAATATGTACATATATGTGTATATATATATACAAGGTAACTTTGATGTTGCACCATAGGAAAAATACATAGCATTTAAGTCTTCTTGATATAAAAAGTGGCCAGTATACATTAGAAGGTTTGAAATAAATTTTTCTGACCTAAAATTAGCCAAGAAATCGAATGGTGCTGACTTGAAGTCGATGCAAATAAATTTTGCGGAGATTGTGTTGAATACTGAATTCGGTATGGTGTCATACCTTGGCCTGAACGATCATCCGATTCAACTGCATACGATTTTTCTCTTTTGGGGACAAATTAAAACGAAAATCTGCCATTAGGACGATCTTAAGGAAATATTGTTGCCTTACGAGATTCCATTACCTCGTATTGTAGAGATATTAGTGCTCAACAGCTGAGTCTAGTTAGAATGGAGTTTTACAATAACAGGCACTGTGTTCGGGGGGAAAGAAAGCAGTTTCAGCACCTTTTGTAGGTTATCCTAGTTTTTATTTGGTTTTGTAACGTGCAGATACCTAAATACTAAATACCGTCTACCGAATTTCATTTTGTTTAATTTCAATTCTATTTCTGCCATAAATACCAACTCTTTATGATTAATATTCAACTCTATCACCGACTATTTTATTTGTATCGACTTCAAGCTAACACCATTCGGTTTTTCGTTGAATCTTAAGTTAGGAAAGTTAATTTCATATCTTCGAATATATACTGCTCACTTTTTATGGCAAAAAAACTTAAATCCTACGTATTTTCCCTATGAGGCGACATCAAAGTTACCACCCTGTATACATATGCTATATAACTTGATTAAATGCTGAAAACTAACGAACAAAAAAAAGAGAAAAAGTCGTTTAGTCAAATGTGAAACAAGGGATTTGAAAGGAAAAAAAAAACTAATCCGTGACCTTATATTTGTAAGAAGTTTTTTGGACGAAAACGATGACAGAGAAAAGTGGCAAAAAGAGTTAGCAAGAGAAAAAAAAGAAGGACAAAAAAAAAGCATTTTTTTACACAGTCGAATCAAAAAATATGTCAGTAACATTTTTAGTTCGCATAAAATGACATTCTTTAAAATTTTTCACTTTATTGTACAAACATTATACAGTACACACATACGTCATGTTTTGCAGTAAGGTAGTTAACTACATTATGTTCGCGTATTGTCGACGAATTTCGTATCTTCGAAAAGGTAGGTATGCCGAACTTATGCGGGTTGTTTGGCTTTTTGATATTTTCGTAGAAAGTGGTGTTATTTGCAAGTGCGAATTTTCCCGACAACAATACGTAGACGAATATTTTTCTGATGCTAGCTTCCATTTGCTTGAATACTTTTTTTTTTTTTTTTCTTTTTGCTACAAATAAGGCCCATCGTTCTAGCCTGTAGGTACCTTACCTATTATACGTATGAAAATTTTGCAAAAGAAAAACCCCAGCTTCTATACACGAGTACCTACCTACATGGTTTTTATTACCCTTAAAACGTGGAAATGCAGCTAAACTGCAGACGAGTTTTCGTGAAACTTCGTTTTATTTAAAAAGCACGTTTTACGAGTGTTAACTTTTTTACTGGCTGAATTTGCTAATTGGAGCGAACAAGTGCGGGCATAAAATTCGAGAAGAGCGTGACGTCTGTTTTTTGTGAAGTAATGGCCAAAAAAGCGTCCAGCAGTTCAGGGACAACAAAGAGAATGCAAAAACTTGGCAGAGGCGTTGTTGCTATATGATGTTTGACTTTATATGAAAATGTTTCTGAAACATTTACACGTTATGAGTTGAAACAACAGTACGGTGGCAGCTTCTAACACAATTCATTCATTACAGTTAGTGTTTCGCTATGACCATCAGTAAAAAGTTAATCGTGTACCTACCAACGTTGTGGTTGAACTGAGATGGATTTGTACAGTGACCAAATACGCTGTGAATCGAAAATTCAAATTGTGAGACCTATTTAATTTTGAAAATGCGAAAAAAATCTTACGCAGACTGATACTTGGGAGCAAAGGTTAATGCTAGGTATTCTATGGGTTTGGGTTCCTATAACAGCAAACATGTAAACATTAATTGTGACATATCTTTAACGGAACAGTTCGTTAGTACCTATCTATTCATTAAGACTGCAGTTTAAGTGATAAAATACGCGGAAGATAATGATAAAGTAATCTGATTTAAGGAGTTGAAAGAGAGTACCTGTTTCCACAGCGTCCTCGTAAAAAAAATATACAGCTAATTAAAGAGAAGGATCAACGACAAATTTTGAAACGTAATGACGTGGATATAGGTACTTTTAAGAATATTTGTGTATTTTTTGGGCGGATGTAGGAGTGGGGGCTCTAAATAACTAGTATTCCAGGCCTCTATATAGTTAAATCCGGGTTTGCTGTTAAGTGTAAATCGTTTTCATCACTTTAATTAAAATAAAGATACCAATTGAGGGTGGAGGGAAAGGAGGGTGGTGCTTGATGTTACAAGAACTGGAACTAATAATAAGTTATTTTATTTTTGCTTTTGGTATTGGGAATATGACCAGCAATAGAGATTATATCATATGTACCTGTTGTACACCTGCGGCCATTATCAGAGCAAGAGAGAACTTTATCGAAATAATCCCAAAGAAATTCGGCATTATTCTGTTGTTTCATTATGCTTTATGTTGGCTTATTTTATGATTGGATTATTTCATTTCGTGGTAAACTGATTAAACTGTAACTGTTGTTTTTTTTTCTTATGATTGCATTGGCACATATACATCATACAGGTATTTTTTTTTGGTGTATAGCTATAATTTGAATAGGTAGTAGCGAAACTAAAACCAGACTTTTCTCTTACGTTTTTGTTGGACTCTGGGGGCTTGGAGTCCGTTGAAGTATGAAGTAGACGATTATTAATTATATCACCGGAGAATAAATAAAAGAGAAAAACACAAGTACCGTACTAATAAATGAATTTAATGAAGAGAGAGATATTCACATGAACAGACACAACTCACGAACTGAACAGATAGACGACGCAACTGAATAGGAACTGGAGAATGATGATACAGTGTTACCAACTAGTGATTGAACAATAAATAATGTACCGACACTCCCTCCTTGTTCAATTACAACATTGAAAATATGAAATACATATGAAATGCATATTATATGATATATAAGATATAGTGATTGAACAATGTATAGTTATTAAAAGGTACATAGTGCGATAAAAAATAAAAATAGGAGAAAACATTTTTCATGAAAAACTCCTTATAGATCAAAAATACAAAGATTCAAAAATTAAATAACAATAAAATTGTTATACAATATAAATATTAGTTAAAGAGGAAAACTTTATATTACATAAATAAAAACCTCTTTTGCCGAAAGAATTATTTATATAAAAAAATATTTAAAGAAAAATTAAGAGGAAAAGGTTTATCCCTTTTATTTATGAATTCACAGTATATTTATGTAAAAAGGATAAACTAAAAACCTCTTGGTCCACCAGTTGTGTAGAGGAAAATCTAAAGGAGTAGATGAAAAACCTCTACGATTTTATTTATATTTATTAAAAAAAGGTATATCCAAAAAGTATAGAAAATATCATGAACATTTCATTAATTTGCCTTAAGCCACCATTAGACTTCTTAATGAAATATTGTTCAAGATATATAAATATATATATGTATAGTACTCCATTATAATATTCCTAAAATTTATCATATTCTCCGTTTGTGTTATAAGTAAAGTTATTGTAGGTTAGTGAGCTCAACAAATGTAAGAAAGAATAGAAAAATATAATATACAGAACTCACAAAAGACATAATTAGGAACATAAATGCAGACAAAAGAAAATATATACGACATCACAGGAAAAGACATAATAAAAAAAATCATAATAAATGTTAAGAATAATAATAATCAGGGTGTTCTGGACCATTCTAGAGATCGCGGTTTTTGCATTGTTTTAATCTGAAACAATATACTAAGTATTACTATCTAAGAAAATATGTGTGGGTATATGTGTTTACGTTTATTTATATGTTTTATATTATTTTTTAGTTATGATATATGTTATTTATTTCTCCGTTATTGAATGATAGATGTTGTCCTCACAGTTTAATATTAATCTAGTAAATTTTTCAAAACTCCCAAAAGGTAGTGGTTTAGTAAAAATATCAGCCTCCTGTTCTTCTGAAGAAATTTTTACCAAAACAATTTCACCAAGTTGTTGACTTTCACGTACATAATGATATTGTGTATGTAAGTACTTTAAACCTGGTGCTCCTACCATCTGAGCTCCGTCTATTGCTGATTGACTGTCACAATAAATTTGTGCAGGTAGAAATGAGATACCTATAATTTTCTCCGTTATTTTGGCTTGATTAGCTAACTCTTTGGCTAACTCACTCATCGCTACATACTCCGCTGCACACGTAGAAGTTGCTACTCTCCGTTGTTTATAACATTTCCACATTATTGTGTCACCAAATAATTTAATTAAATGTCCTGCTGTAGATGCTCCTGTTTCAGGACAATCACCCCAGCTAGCATCAGAAAATCCTATAATATTATCGTGTTTTCCATTATAAGTTAGACCTAAATTTTCAGTGTATTTTAGGTATCTGAAGATTCTTTTTAACTCCTGTATATTCTCTTCAGTTGGATTACCTTGACACCTACTCATTAGGTTAACAGCTAAGGCTATATCGGGTCTTGTTCCGCCGGTTAAATATAACAAGCAACCGACTGCTTCTCTAAATGAATATTTCTCTCCTGTTTTATTTAAGTTTTTAGGTTCATAATTATTTTCATTCCTCCGCTTTACTTGTCTAGTTACCATAGGCGTTTTACAAGGTTTACAGTCCCCCATTTTAAATCTCCTTAATAATTTATTAATAAATCGTGTTTGTTTTAACTCCATTTTATTTTGAATCCTGTTTCTATTAATTTCAAAACTTAAGTAATCCTGGGGAGTTCCCATATTGGAAAACTTAAATATTTTCCTAAATTTTTCCTTTAATTGTTCAATCGAAATTGAACAATTTCCAGCTATGAGAATATCGTCTACATAGGCTAGAAGGATTATAAATTTATCTCTGTTTTTCCAAGTAAATAAACATGGGTCTTTTACATCACTATTTAAGCCTAACTTTTCATCTCCGCTGTGAAAAGTATATTCCAGCTTTTAGGACTAGTTTTTAACCCATAAATCGATTTATTTAATTTATACACCTTGTTTACTCTTTCAGAAGGATCAATACCTACTCCATCTGGTATCTCCATATATATAGGTCCAGTTATTTCTCCATGTAAAAATGCAGTTTTAACATCCAGTTGGCAAATCTCCAAATTGTACTTATTTACTATCGCTAATAAGTTACGTACAGTCGCCAATGGTGTTACTGGAGCATATATTTCCAGTAAACTGTATTCTACCTTATCCTTAAATCCTCTTCCCACCAGTCTTACTTTATATCTCATATCTCCTGTTGGCTCCGGTTTAACCTTAAATAACCACCTCGAATCTATTATATTTGGTTTTTCTCCATTCTCATCAACTAATGGTCTACAAACTATAGTCCATACTTCGTGTTCTTGGAGCGAGTTAATTTCGTTTTGAATGGCTTTTCTCCATTGAAGGCTAGCGGATGAGTTGATTGCATCCAAATATGTTTTGGGGTCCTCATTCACTTCTGCCATAGCCGTATAAACGAACTCGTCTAGAACTTCATCAAGGTTTTCAGCTTCGATCCATTTAGGATCTTCGGTATTAAAAGCTTCAACCTTTTGTCTCTTTTCTCCTGTTAATCGCTTTGACTTTCTCCTTTTTACTCCTTTACTTTCCTCCTGTTTATCCTCCGTTTAATTCTCCATTTCATTCTTATTATTAAAATCATTAAACCAATTAATATCTCCTTTTTCAATTCTCTCCTGTTGTTTATATTTATTCCTATACACCACTTTCTCATTAAACATTACATCTCGCGATTCAATTAAGGATTTAGTTTCTTGACACCATAATAAATAACCAGATCGGGTATATCCAACCATTACAGTACAGATTCCCTGTCCTGAGAATTTAGTCTCCGGTTTTCTTTTAACCTTTGAATATGCCAAACAACCAAATCTCCATAATTGATTAAAATGACATGGTGCACTTGGTGCAAATTTAATCAAAGATATATCATAATTTATAGATTTGTGTGGGGTACCATTGTACATGTAAACTGCTGCTTTAACAGCTAAATCCCATATATTCCTAGGTAACCCTGAATCTGCCATTAAAGCTCTCACACTGCTTTGAATGGTATTATTGAACCTTTCTGCCACACCATTATGTTGGGGTGAATCAGGTGGTGCTAATTGGAGATCGATATTATCCTTTTCTAACACCTGTTTTGTATATCCTCCTGTAAACTCCGTTCCTTGATCAGATTTCAAATAACACACCTTAACATCTTTCCCTAATAGATTTCTAGTGCTCTGTATAAATGTTTCTAAACATTCGCCAACTTCAGACTTTTGTGTCATAGTATATGCTTGTGCATATCTAGAATAGTTATCAATAAATACTACAATAAATCTCCGTTTAGCTGGAAATGTGGTGGGTGAAATAGGACCCATTACGTCAGAATGAATCATTTGTAGTGGGCGCTCAGCTCTCCACCTTGGTTGATTAAAGGGTAATTTTGTGAGGTTAGAGACTGCACATATTTCACAGTCTTTTATTATTCCCATAAATTTAACTCCTTTTAACTCCGGTTTAGTTTGCGCCAATTTCTTTAAATAATTTTCTGACACATGGCCTAACTTGTAGTGCCAGTGCAGTTCTAGGGGTATAGACTTATTCACTCCGGTAATGTCTAATATCATAGGTTCGGGAATTTCCTCAATATTAATTACCTTTCGATCATTCTTCGGGTTTTCATTGTCAATCATACTTTCGCCTTTATTATTATCATTTACTCCCTCCGTTTTGGACTTTTCTAAATTATCATTATCATCTATATTATTATCATTATTATCATTATTATTATTATTATTATTATAATTATTATTATTCTCCGGTTTATTTTGTTCGGTTTTACTGTTATTATTATTATTATTTATGTTATCATTATTACCTATATGTGTTTCATTAATGTTATCTGACGTTTGTACCGGCGAACAATTCTAACTTTCTCTGTTACCTATATTCTCACCTGTTTCTTCCTCTTCTCCCTCCGAATTGTTTGCGGGTACGACGTCAGTAACATGAGCAGAATTTAAATGTAAATGACGAGATAACGCCGGTGTCTATTCATCATAATCCACACTATCATTAGTAAGATCAGTCACCAGTTCCATATGCCAAAATGGTTTTTTATATTCTCCAGAAAAATAGGTCACCGTCTGATCACTGTTTACCACTCGAATGTTTTGATTATTCAAAATTACAGTAAAACTTAAATCTATCAATGTTCGTACTGAAAACAAATTTTCAGACAACGGAGGACAACACCTAATATTATTAAACATAACTTTATTACCAAGTAAATCTCGAGTAAGTAAGTCACTGGTTAACTCACAGGACAATGTCGAGTCTACATTGGCACTAAGCACTTTTTCATTATGGGGTTTTTTATTAACAAGTGGGAGAGGACTGGAAATAATGTGTTGAGTTGCCCCACTATCCGACAAAATAATACTTTATACACAGGTTTACCTGAAGGATTATTCTGAGACGACGTCGAATTATCAGCGTCATCCAGATCCAACAGGGTCTCCTCCTCAGAAGTGACCATCAAAGCTGAAGATTGCTCCAAGTTTTGAATGGTCGAATAAGGTGAGGGGCTAGGAGGCAAAGGAATATTGAGGCATTCCTCCCAATCAGAGGTCACATACGTATGTTGCGAAATACCAGACGATTGAGGAATGTCAAATTGAACATCCACTTCAATATTATCTAAAGTCGAGTTACGTTTCTCCGGTTCAGCCTTAAAATTGTCAACTTCGACCAACGCATATTTAGCCGCCGTTTGATCATCAGTAATTTTAGTGTCCTTCACCCTTCTATCCACCTGTTTATTTTTGCCACTCCTCCCACGCCTATTTGAGGGTGCTCCTTTAAAAGGTTTAGCTACTCCTCCAGTTGGTAATTTAGGTTGTGGATTAGCAAATCCACCCCTAGGTGGTGCAATACCACGAGAGGAGCTACGCCCTCGATAAGACATGTACCTATTAGGCCTACGACTATTATAAAACATACGTCTATACCTATAATTTTGTGAGACTATAACAGGTCTCATCTTCCCTAACTTAGGACAAGAAGTGGCACTGTGCCTTGATGTAACAATTCCACAGTTGAAGGACATTTGGCCTTCAACTGTTGGGTTAGAACAAGTGTTACTCAAATGACCATAACCCTGGAAATTGAAGCATCTAGCACCTGGACTAATTCTACTATTGTTTGTAACACAAATCAGTTCTGATTTCAGGTAATCAAACTATAAATCATATCGAATATTTCGAGTAAGTTTATATTCTCTTTTTGTATTATCCTTATTAAATAACATCTCCGTTTTCTTATCACTTTTGCCACTCGATTTACCCTTAAGAGCATCAATTAAGATTTTCAAAAGAGTACTATCATCCTCCTGTTCATTTTTATCATTATTATTTTTATTAGCTCCGTTTTCATTATTATTATTAGAAATATTAATATAAGTATCATTATTCTCGCTGTTTATTAATTCACCTAAATTATGAGTATTATTATTAATATTAATATTTTCGCCAGGATTAATTAAATTAGGGTCAAGATAACTCACCGACTCAGTAATTTCCGCCAACATATTTTCTAAAAACACTATCCTATCTTGCATATTTTCCTGAATTAAAGCAGGATTCCTCAACCTAGCTTCCCTCGCCTGTTCCTGTCTCATGGATTGCTGAAACGCCTTTGCAAGTTCCTTGGCTATACTTCTAACATTCGCCTCTTTTGAGGTAGACTGAATGTCTTCCTCATTTGTAGGTTTGGCAGCCAGCGCCTGTTGGGTTGCCTTGCTCACCCTTTGCTTTGAAATTTTGGGAATTCTATATTGGGAAGTAGGTATTGGTTTCGCAATAGGCTTAGGAATAGAAGTTTTAGATACTGTGGTCTTGGCCTTAACAGACTGATCAAGTTTCTTCCAAGGAGTCTCCCCTTTATTTGCGGCGGAAGCTTTTGGTCTACGCACTGGTGCCTCTTTCAATTGTGCTTTTGTTTTAACTAGAAGGAATAATTATACATTATACCGTATTAATTAATGTGACGTCACATTATTACTCCCTCCGTTCAGTAAATTATTTGTGAAAAATTTATATATATATTGCAACCTCGAAAGAATCGTAAGATATCACCCGTGGTTCCTTTATTTTTATTCTCTAATAGACGTTTTTCAGTTTCTAAGTGGACCTCTACATCAACCTCCATATCCTCACTTATCAAAATATTTTCAATATCATTCTCAGAGATGTAGGGCTCGTCACGATTAGATTCTCTATTATTATTTTCGTGAACATTACAGTTGCTTGAATGTTGACCGCCGCTTTGATTGTGGCTTCGTGTGCCCGATTTTTCCCCGGATTTAGTTTTAGGCTTTCTACCATTTGCCATTTTACTAAGTAAAATATACAAATGATTAAGCTCATTGTAACAAAATATTTAAATGAAGGAAAGGAAAATATATGGAAAATAAATAGAAATATAATATTGTGATAAAGTTTGGTTCTATAGAATTAATAAATCCGGTAGGCTCTAGTCAGGTGAATCCACGCCAGGTCAATAATAAAAAGAAAAAGGAGCACGACTCTTGCTTCTGAACTGTGGGTCACAAACTTCGCCACTCACAGCCCGAAACACCACCTCCTTTAGATACATGGAACACACATGTACCCTCCAAAGGCAGTTAGTCGACTGTACTTCCATCCGCAAACCCAACTTCTTTCCATTCAGCCAATCCACAATCAAAGATCATGTGGATCGAGTACTTAATAAGACTTTCCTTCTAGTATATTTATAAATTCACCAAAAAAAATATTTAAAATCCTTCACACTACTCCGTTTATATGAGCCGTAATGGTACTTGAGTACTCGATCCGTACCATTACATAAATAAAAAATAAATAAATAAATAAATAATTATATTCTTCATTTCGCCGTTTATCAATTTTATCGGGGAGACCAAATTACGCATTACCATTTTTCTCCGTCATAAAAGAGCAACCGATTAAATCAGATAAAACGGAACCAATAATTTTGATAACGACGGTCCCCTAACTATCAATATTTTATTTATGCTCGAGTTTTAGAAAAATCACATATATCACTTCCTATTAAAGCGCATAAAAAATATTATTACGCCTCTTCAAAAAAAAAATTTTATAAATTATTCACATATATATATATATTTAATTATTCACGAATATTCGTAAAATTATTCTCCGTTCACTCCATTATTATTTATATTATCCCTTTTCACCAGTCTTTTTACTTATTCCTTTTTCTTAAATCCTTTTTAAATTTCCTCTTATATAATTATACATATTGATATGGAAGCGGAAGTTGTGATCAAAACTATTTGCTCAAATAATAATTAATAAAATTGAACCAAACCTTAAAAATATCATTGTCTATCATGACAAAATTCAAAAGAAAGTAAGAAAAACTATTTACTACTTACCAATCTGCTCGATATTACCTAAATCCGATATAAATTCTTCTAAACTGACGACGAAATATATGGACAACAGGAAAAAGACGAAAAGAAATACGAAAAAGTTGATAAAATACACGAAATAAACAATCCACAGCAGAAAGTACGAGAGAAAGATTCGAGATAAATGACAAAAAATAAAGAAAAGTATGAAGGTTTTTGCATTAAAGCTCATTAATGATAATAAAAGATGCACTAACGCTGACTGAACGCAATTATCAAAACAAAAATACGATGTTTGCCGAACCAAGAACTGACAGTGACTGACTAATTGCGCAAAATATGAGCCATGAAATGAGCAATCCCCAATATAGCAATATATGCGTCATCAATTACTTCCAAACAATAGATCACCAATAAAAAATTATTGAGAAAATAGCTTCTGATTGCCATCTCTATTTATTTTGTTTAAGTTTTACTCCGTTTCCCATAATTATTCATATGCCATTTACTATATATATATTTATTCATCAAGGGGCAATAAAAAAATTCCCACATTATTACGTTCATGCATATTGCCTATATCCAACAATGAACGGAACTATCTTATTCATTGACACACAATATACGTTTCACCAGATAAACTCCTTTATATGTATTTGTGTGTGTGTGTGTACGTATAATTCCCATTCTCCTTTCTATACTATTCGCCTTGTCACCGTCTATTATTACATTTCTGTCTTCTCTGTCGACCGCCTCACGAATACTAACACACAAATAAAATAAAATACACATGTGTTTCACCGTCCTCCAATTATTCGTTT
The DNA here is from genome assembly GCA_011428145.1 of Ericerus pela. Lineage (NCBI taxonomy): Eukaryota > Metazoa > Arthropoda > Insecta > Hemiptera > Coccidae > Ericerus > Ericerus pela. The sequence goes on from WOFM01000170.1 coordinate 375,070, forward strand.
TGCACCACTACAATAATAAGTTTCTCCGTCTTTTATTCTAGTGTGTGTGTGTATACTGACGACAACCAGTATCACGCCGCACAATTATATATATGTCTTTTTATTCTCCTCTTTCAACCTTCCTTCTTCTCCGTTTGGCTATTTTGAATAGAGTGAGACAAAAAAAAAAATAATCGCCATTTTAACTGAAGGGTTTTTACACCAGTTTACCGCCATTTCTCCGCTCACCTCTTCTTCTAACAAATATATCATCTCACCCTTTAACTATTATTATACACCTGTTTTTTTTAATTCTCCAAATTAAAAAGATCGCCATAACGTCTTCATTTTCCCTGTTTCAAATAAAGACTGACGACTTAAATAAATAAATTGACTAGACTTTACGCCATCTCCGTTCATCTCCATTCACCTAGAAATTTCTCCATTTAAATAACAAACAAAAAAGATCGATCAATTATAGTGTACACTTTCTGATTTACGCCTGTTATTTCGTCACCTGTCATTTAATGAAAATTTACGCCATATATCACCAATTAAAAATTACGCACCACACAATTAAAATTACGCATCATACAATAAAATTTCACGCCACACAATGAGCAACTTACACGCCAGACAATAAAATTACACACCACACCATAGAAATATTACTCGCCTCATACCTTACTGTCACAGCCTTATAATCACACCACTTACTTAACTATCACATCACCACTTAATTAATTATCACACCACTATTTCGGGGCTGAAGACTAAATGTGAGAATCTCTTCATTTACATTCAGCTTAGACATCAAAATTTACAAAATTCCTTCAACCCCTTCCAAAAAAACTATACCTTAAGTCTGTACCGATGAGAAGAGGGCAAAGTTTATCATTTTGATGCAGTAGAGGAGGTAGTTGTCTGATACTTTTTTTTTTGAGATATCCAAACAATATTCTTTTGAAAATTGCGATAATATATCTATTTAATATTACTTTCTGATAATTTTGTTAATTTTTTCTGATCTGGTGCTGGTAGGTACTACCCTAATCTATTCAGACAAGCAGGCTGATCATTAATTATCAGATATGTCCGCCCAACAACTTCATTTATGTCATTTGTGTGTTTTTTTTTTGGAAAAGACTTCGAAGGATTCTATGAGACTCGAGCGACTTTTTGCAATTCTATGTCACAAATCTCTCATTAGCGATGGCAGTTTATAAATTATATTGAGTAGATACCTATTTATGAGAAGTTCAGTAATATTATTTGTATTTTCATGATGTTTATTTCAATCAATTTTGAGTAAAAGTGAGTACGTAGGTAAGTTTTATACATGTGCCTGATAATGGAGTTTCTCAGTTAAAGCCCCAAGTTCGTTTGTAAATAGTAAGTTCGTGTTTTTGGCGAGAAGAAAAAAGTTTTAACTTAGGTACTGTATTTTCACCAATAATTTTTCGACATAACTTCTTACGATATCCATTACCTGCTTATTATTCAATTCGGAGTTGGAGACCAGAAAAAATCGAAAATCGTGTTGATTTTTACGTAGGTTGTAATTTTCACGCCGAATCTCATCAGTGGTTATTAATTATCATCAAGTTCGATTTCATATGCAATTTCTTTCAATCTAGTTTTTATATTGCGTTTATTTTGCCTAGCATCTGGAGCTTACTTGATGTCCATGGTGGTGAGGGAGATTAGTAGAAATTCAGGCATAATTCGTCTTCCAGCTTAAATTTTTGAACCCTGTATAGGAGCATAAAATAGATCAAGCTTCGAACACGCCGCCATTTTGGGTCGCACATCCGATAGAAAATTGGTCTCGAACCAACAACCGTACATTTGTGAGGCCAATGGCCTTCGATCTGTATTAAACTTAACACTAATTTGACAGATAATAGATAATTTCTTGAACCAACCTTTCAGCGGCATAATGTTACCGTTGTTACGATATTTATTCTGTCGAAACCATTTTGCCCACTACCCCAAAACATCAACTCAAAATTATTGCATCATCTTGTATACCATATCTAAAAATAAGTATAAGTATGTATTCACCGTCAATGTTAATCCTTCACCGCGTTGTTTATCTATGCTCTAGAGGGAGAAAAAAAAGTAATAGCTTGTCAAATACAAGGTTAGTCTGTGCCACTTATTTTTCGAAGAGCAAGTAAAAAATGGTAAGTAAGTAATAGGCAGAAAAGTGTTACTCGTTCTTTTTACATCCTGCGACGAAAGAAATGTTTAATTAGCGCAAACAATTTTGAAAATCGAAAATACGCTTTTCCGTTTTCTTCTTTCTTGACATTGAATTATAACTTATAAGTAAGTAAAGTATTCGAAAATTAATGTATTTATTTTCACGAGGATTGCGAAAGAAAAATATGTTTCGTAAAATAAGAGCACAACCTGCATAATACAATTAGGGTTGTATTTTCGTTATTAAGGTGCGGGAGGGGAAAAACGGTATGAAGAAATTTATTCATAGACGTTGGCGAGAATACTAGTATGAATATTTCTAAATTAAAAAGTTTCAATGGGGAAATTTCTAAAATATTGTAAATGGAGGATATTAAAAAATTGAACAAAGAAGCAGAGAAAGAAAGTAAGACAAAAACAAAATATGTGCCCTAATATCGCAATTGTATATTGCAGAGAAGGTATCATAAAATCAGTGGCTCTTCGAATTAGTTCAGACGGGGGGATGAAATTTCCAATTTAGCCAACTTTTCTTCCAGAAAATTGCTAATTTTCGAAAAATTGATAATTTAACAAGCAAAAAAAAAAAAAATTATCAGTTACACGATCTCGCCAACTGCATTATGATTTTTCCAACTCAGATCGAGTCATAAGAGGTGAGATATCGCATCTGTCTAACATCGTCTAGTAGTATAATAACAAACATAATTATAACAAAAAAGTGTATGCAGTTGGGGGTCCTTTATAGATACAATGTTTAAAATAGGTACAAAGGACCATGTAGGAACAAAGTCCTGCATAGGCACCAAGTCGTATACCGGTAGAAAGTCCTATGTAAGTACATTGTCTCAAAGTGCTACAGAATTTTAAAGTAATAAAATGTTAAAACTTCAAGAGATTTAAACGCATTAAACTTTGCTGGAGAAGCAAGTTTTCAAATATTCTGAAAATTTCTCGACTTTTTGCACTCATTAAATTATATTTCTTTTGATTTGGAATGAGAAAAATAGCCTATCTGTCATCCAGTCAAATCTCCGTTAGATCAAGTTAGATAACAGCTACTGGCGAGGAGGGGGAAACGAACGGGATAGATATATTACCCAACCTCCCCCCTACTAAACAATAATAGTTTTTGTTTCATGTACATGTCACCTAATATAGCTGCAGTTGTCCAACTATGAGAACTGCTTATTTTATTCTTGGAACATTAATAATTGCATCTACAACTTACAACTAAATTGAAAAAGTAAGTTGCAATTTTGGATATGCTTCAAAATTGTTACCTATGTTTTTATGATTGTTTCAATATAAACAAAAAAATTTAATTAATCCATTTGTAATACGTCTTCAGTTTTCCTGCCTCATACTATAGTAATATGGAAAATACAAAACCACAACGTCCATAATGTTAAATGCGAAATTGAAAAATTTTAAATTAACTAATAGAACTTGTCTTAACTAAAAAATTTCAATTTTTTGCCATAAAGAATTCAAAAAATAGTATAATGCCAAAATTTTCATATTTTAATAGGTTCATTGTTTTCAAATTAGTAAAACTACAACAATTTCTCCAAAAAATATAGTAGATATAAATTTAGCCTATAGGTAAGTTTGCCCCGTAAATGTCAAATCTCCCATCCACTTCTGTCAGTATAAATGGTGGAATTTGATAACTTCCTTAATTTTTTCTCCTCCCGTTCTTTTTTTTCTCTCTGTTAAGAAACAACTCAAACTGGTTCGGAACTCATTTTTTCAAATATTCAGTTTCGATCCAAATAAAAAAATAAAAATGTGGCAACATAGCTGGCTGTCAGATTACCTTTGCCATAAAGAATACGGCTGCAAGCTTATAACATTGAAAGATTTTGGTATACAGTTGGCTGCCAATTTGTGCTATTAATGTATTGGCTACCCTTTTCACCACTTCATCTTTACAATATACATGATGCATAAAGATGGCTGCAATATTGCTATCTACAGATACAGCTGCCACATGGTACATCAAGTAAATATATATGTATAATGTAATATGTGGGTACAATACTCCTATGAGATATAGAGGTTTGTACTCCTTGACAGGAGTCTCCGCCAAAAGGCTGGCTTATATTTATCTCTATAATGTTAAACAATTACATGCAAGTAGGTTTGTATGTTCTTCCCTATAGCTATGTACTTACAGGTAAGATAAATTATACGGACCATGAAAAATTACTTGATAAAGATCTTGGTGATGTCATGGTCCAGTACCAAATGTACTGCGTAATTTCTTATCACCTTACAGAATAAGAAACAACGTGATGTTATGGCATAATACCATATGTACCTATATGTACATATGTGTATCTGTGTGCGTGTGTCAAATCTCTTATATAAACTCACGGCACTGGCTACAAGATTGCCAATGTTCATCTAGGATTTGGCTCTCCTATACAATTGTGAATGATATGGCAGAATACACAAAGCTGTTAATTACCTTCTATGTGTGAATACTTCTCACAACAAGGTACTTTACATAGTATATACATATATTATAAGGGGTGCAGAAGAATTTAAGTGACCTATATATTTGTGATTTATGACTCAGGATCGATGCTTTTTCACAAGTCCCACCCCCAAGTTTCATCATTGCACTGAATATAGTAGTTGTATTTTCTTTGGAAAATACATTAAAAAGAGAATTTTATACACTGACTAAAAAATGGTGGGCTTTCTACACAATGATCCAACCATATATTAAATTCTCAAAAATTATACAAATTGACCGTCATGAAGAAAAAGTGTGGTATGCTAAATGGGGTGACCTCATGTCACCACAACCAAAACCATATGACACACACAAAATCACACTAAAACTTACCAGATGTAAAACAAATGGTCCAAACGACGTAACTTACCGGAGTCCAATTTGTTCAGATCCTGCAGTATGTGGATAGCCAGCCATAATTCGGACTTGTATCACCAAGACCTCCGTTTTTAGCAAATATGTTTGGATTTAAACTTAAGAACTGGAAGCGGCTATCTATCAGAATGATCCACCTCACCATTGGAAAAACATCTTCAATCAAATCATATCCCTCATCCCAAAATATACCCTCATTACCTCTTAGCAGATGAACATGATGGTAAATAAAAAGTTCATGTTCAAATCAAAATCTGGCGTATAATGAAATAAAAACATATATACAATAAAATAATATTAACATACCATAATACGCCGTTAGATACAATTTGGAGAAACAAAATCTTCTTCACCAGACATCAAGTAAAAACATGGACATCGTAAGAAGATTTAACAAAAAGTAAGGTTATTGCGAAAGCAACAGCAAGAACAAGAGATAGCATAAGAGACAAAAATAAGAGAGAGTAGTTTCGTCTACATTTGAATGAGACAAAGAATACTTCAACTCAATCAAAAGTAGGGGAAATTAACCGGCTGATAAATTTCGTCCGCTTTCTTATCGAGATAAGAAAGAGGAGAAATCAATCAGCCTTCGAGAAACATATTAAACCTGGTGAAAACCCACCGTGGTAGGTTTTCATCGTGTACCCGGACCGGAATATCAAGTATACTACAAAAGAAAGGTCAAAATGAGAAAATGGTATCAGTCTTTTTTGTCATCATGAAACAAATAAGTTTCATCATCCTGAATCCCTCCATGAGGTCAAATTTAATATCCCGTTGACAAGTAAACTGGGTAAAAAGAAGCAAGGTATATGCCAATTCTGACACTGATGAATGAACATTCACAGTACAAAAATAATGTCCACCATATTACCTTTTGCGATATACGAGTATCTATATTCTGAATTCTACATTTTGTATTTAAGCATGCTGATTCAGTGCATCCTGACTCACATCAGTTGAATTGTAATTACCGTCCAACCGTCATCTTTTTCCGGCCATTTTTTCGTAAAATTTTCAAATCGCCTCTCTTCGACGATTCTGCTGTTTTGTTACGTTATGAATTTACCCGTTAATGCAAAACTGTTATTCAGTTATCAAATATTAGCACATAAATTTTTCTCGGGAATTCTTCCTGAAGAAAACTAAAATGACATTGAAATTCCCTGGAGAAGTGAAAAAAACCTACGGAAGGTTGAGAAAAATATTTTATTGGCCAACCTATTTTTTCATCTCCAAATTGAGACAACATTATCATTTTTCCGTTTAGACGTGTAATTTGGTAGGATACTGTACGTACTATTCATAACATGTTTATAAAAATGAACCCACGTGTTCTGAAGGAGAAAGAAAAGACCTTCGTGAAATTAGATCCGAAGCAAGAGATCCGTTTGTGCTACTTCTCACTTATTTTTTTTTCTATTCCATAGATGAGGTTGGCGTCTCTTTACGAGGAAAAACACCGAAGAAAATGAAAATAGGTAATCTCATTTTTTGTGGACACAAATTTGGTGGTTTGTATTGTTGATACATCATTCATGAGTTGCTTACAGGATTCATAATATCGTATGGACCTATCACTGTTTTTCTTTAGTCTGATCAAAATCACGAAGAAATTCAGTCGAATTCTAAATGGATAACACACATCAACAAAGTTTGGGGGAAAAAAATAGCCTGTCATGCACGTGAAATTTTCCAAATAGAAGATGAAAATTGTAAATTGTAAATATACGTTTACGTCGTTGATAAGTTGAAGAAGTTTCAATGTCATTATTATTATTATTATTTTTTTTTTGTTTTTAATATCAATGAAATTTTGTAGTTTATGTTTGCACGTTAGATTTTATCTTTCTATTTTCTTATTAGTTACTTATCGTACCTACTGAAAAAGAATGTTTTACTCTTGCTGACGGTAAATCGATTTATTTTTCGATTTATTTGGAGTGTTATTTTAGTTTTTTTACATAATTTTGTGTTTTCAGTTTTCACAATTTCAGTTACAAGGATAAAGTTTGTCTTGAATATTTCTCGTTGGTTAAAAATCGGTGAAAGAAAGGAGAAAAGATTTTACATGAATTCGGATAATTATAGTTTTCTGATGTTCAACTGTTTTTGGGCTATTTGTCATGAAATTTTTGGTGTAAAATAATTAAAATCAAAGTTCTTTGCATGGGAGTAGATAGCTCGATCATAAGGGGGGTGTATATTTTCGACACTCCCTTCTGATCCTCTTTCCTTATCACAGTATACCACAACCAGCAATAAACACTCGAAATTATTTTATGTCCAGCTTTATTTAGTGATGAAATGTTAAAATTCTATCATAATGATGAATTTTGGACAAAAAGTATTGAACACAAAACAAAATATCAATCTCCTCATTGTGGCTGATTCAATATTTCATTTAGAAATGTGACTTCTACCTTGATGTAAATTGAACATACCTCGATATAAAAGGAACATACTTCCATGTAAAAAGATGTTTCATATTTTTACATGGAGGTGCCTTTTTTTTTCATTTAGGTTACATTCATCAATGATAAGAGCTACTTTTTGCTGACAAAATATCAGTGTAAACATTGCCTTTCTGATCATGTATTATATAAAACATATTACCCACTTCCATTGGTCCAAATATTCTGATAAAATTTGGCTTGTTTGGCATAAAATTCATAAATCAAGGCACTAAATATTGAATACTCAATAATCAAAGTTTTTAAAATCTCTACAGGTCAGCCAAGTTTGATTTAAACAAGAATACAACCCCATGACATGTGAAGATATACTATAAACATATACATTTATAATTCTCATGGATCCGATAAGGTCAGTGGTTCCAGTTTGCCGATTGGGCCTAGGAACTTTACACCTTGTAGAAATATTGCACAATAATGAACATTTAGTTTTTCCTTTGAATTTTTTTGAAAAATCGGCGAAGGGAGGCGAGGAGATAAGAAACTGACAATTTTTTTTTTTTCTAAAATCCAAAAACTTCTAAACTACTTAAGAATGAAATTTCCAAAATTTAAAAATTTGAAAAATCAAAAACACAAGATCAGATTAACAGGAAAATTAAAGAATTCAGTAGCTCTACTTTATATCATTAATTTCGTATATTTAAATAAGCTTATTTTAAAATTTGTTGATGGTACATTTATTATTCCTGAATCCGAAAAGTTATAGGTAGGTATATTTTCGATTCTGTGAATTTTAAACTGTTGCATAATAAGTCGATCAACGTAATTCGAACTTGTAAATTTCATTTGAAACACGTTGTAATACACAGAAAAACAACATTTCAATCTACCAAAAATATTTGATTAATTTTGAATTTAGAAAACTCGTGTCACCTGATGGTTTTTTCTCTTTAACCAGGGTGTGTTTAAACTGAAAATTATAGGTAGTAGCTATACCTACTTAATATTATTCAGTAATAAAATATATTTGCATAATTGTATAAGTTTCTGTGGTTTCGTAAATTCTGTTTTTTAAATTATTCATTTAATTATTCTAATATATTGAAACTAACCTTAAGATAAATTAATACACTATTTCTAAACAATTATACCAATAGGCAGGTATAGCTAAGTAATAATTTATACATTTCACATCTCTATTCAAGTAGTTTTACCAAGAAATAAAAGAAATGAATGCGGAAAATTGTTTTTTGCAGAAGCACCTGTATGATATTAAGCTTCCAATTGATATTTTCGTACCTAATTAGGTACCGAGAAATGACCACAGAAAACAAAAAGAAAAAATACACACAAACAAACAATAATCTTTTCGTTGCTTGAGTAGATTTTACTCGGATATTTTTGAATAATTTAATATTATTTGCTATGGGTTATATTTTTTCGAATATTTTTTTCTCAGTTGATCCATGCTGTTTATACAATATTTTGGTTTAGAAGAACTGTTGGATGAGATTATACCAAAAGCGTAATTACAGATAATTGATAAGAATTGATAGGTGCTAAAAGTTGAATCAAGATGGAGTTGTAGGAAAGAGAGGGTAGGTAGGAAGTACCTCTTCCTATAAATACCTACGTCAAGAATAGTATATTATACATTAAGGTTCAAAAATGAGTGTTTACCTGTGAGCAGGGCCAGATTAAGGAGGGCCAAGGGGGCCATGGACCCGGGCCTCCGCATTTGGGAGGCCTCTGCATTTTTGTTTAAAAAAAATTATTAAACGTGTATAAGAAAGGGAGAAGAAGGAGAAACACAGAGACGAGAGATAGCAGTCATTATTGTGCAATTTTCATTACCTTTTGCATCATCCAACCAAAATTCACATCAAGCACTACCACATACACACTAATTCACCAATATTTATCATTGTCGTCTGTGTGGAAGGTGTAATTCCTATGGAACAATTTCTAACTTTTATACCAAACAGTGGTCATACTGGTTTTCAAATGGCTGAAGCCCTTATTAAGTTTTTGCAAGAGAAAAATATAGATCTACAAAACTGTCGGGTCAATCTTATGATATGGCGCAAATATGGATAGCAAACATGCAGGTATGAAAGCTTGTATTCTAAAAGAAAATTGTTTTGCAACATCTATTCCATGCTTTGCACATTCTTTGAATTTGGTTGGTAAGGCAGTAGCCAATACTTGTCTTCATGGCCCCTAGCAATCAGAAGTCTAAGTCCGACCCTGCATGTGAGGGAAGTTTGTGAAACAAGCGCAGCAAATCAGCAATTCTCGAGTCATGTAAACTCACTTTTAAACCTTGTTGAGGAAGATATTTTATATAATTAATGATCAGAAAGCAACGAAACTTAAAATTCTATGATAATGATGAGTCTTTCACAAAAATTATGAAAAATGGAAGAAAATATCAACCTCTTCATTGTGGCTGATTTAATGTTTCATTCAGAAAATGTAACCTCTACCTTGATGGAATGTGAACATGCTTTCATGTAAAAAGATGCTTCACATTTTTAAATGGAGGCACATTCATTTACATCGAGATTACATTCCTCAATGATAAGAGCTATTTTTCACTCACAAAATGCCAGAAAAAATATTGCTTTTCTGATCATGTATTATATAAAATAAATTTAATTTAAGACAAAACAAAGCTGTCCAATCAAAGTAGTGTTGTTTTTTACTTGGATTGCTTAGGTATCTAGAATAATGAACTCATGAAGGTATTCAAAAGACTTTTTTTTCTGCTAAGGAGTACTGATGGATAAAAAAGAGGTATCAGTTCCAATGAGGACTCATAAAGGATTGATGTGTAAACATAATAGTGTGATTGTGAGAGTACGCACAACCACACACCTACATGCCAATAATTACAATATTTCAAGAGGTACGAATTACAATTGTAATTCTCGTTTTAGCCCAAACTAGAGTACTAGACCAAGTGCTAAGATGTTTATACATAAAAAAATAAAAAAAGAGTATCATACTCCTCTTCTTTTAGGGTGTAAGCTGGCCCTACAAATACATTAAGTGACAGCTTTGTGCTTAATTGCTGCAGGCATTGATGATGATAACAATTAAGTCTTAAATGTTTGTCAATTTTCTTAAAATTCTAATGAATTTATGAAATTGTACCCTAGTCAGTACCAAATAAGAAAGAATCGACGTTAACAAAGGAGACTAGGCAAGGAAGGGGAAGCATCAAACGAAAAGGTAAAGATTCTCGCCATTCTATTAAGAAAGTTATTTTTTACGATAGTGTTTTTGCGCATTATGTAGCTGTGGAATGTGAACGTCTCTGTGAGATTACGTTGTGTCGTTATTATTTGGTACAAAGTATAGAACCATAGGCTTGATCAAATGTGCCTTGTCTCATTCGAGGGATTATCTCGCTTTGCTCACCTATACCATAAACTAAGATGGAGTTAAATTCGTTTTTTTGGTTCCCAATTTTCTTTTCATTTTTTAAAATTTTTCATTGTCATATTTATATATAATACCTACGGACCTACGGTAATGATAAACTTACATACTGACGCTTCTATTAAGTAGTGATGAAACGAATTTAATTCTTTTGATTCGAAAACATAAATTCAACGTTGAGTTTTTTTTTTTGTAATGAGCAAAATATCAAGCCGTAGTTTTGGTCTTGGTTTTACATCTGTATTATTAATTTTGATGTTGTTCATTTGCAGTTCGTCTTGTCATTGGTTTGGATCTGGCACAGTCAGGTCTTGCTTTCAATCTCAGTCATAGTATGTTATACTTATAACAGTTCTGTGATCATTAATGGCTAAATTAAACTCACCATCAATGTCAATGCAGAGTATTGTAAAAGAAAAAAAATCAAACGGAAGATTCAGTATTACTTTATTGGTGCTTTGGGTCTACATCATCCGAGTATAATGGGAGGGGTGTGGTGAGATGAAGTTAGGTGGGTTATTTGTTTTGTATAAAAACATGTCAAAACTCAATACTGACAGCCTGCTTTTCAATTTTTTCTTATGGCTCTTCTGTACCAATTAATCATATTATTTCCACAATCAAGAAGAAAGATATAATGGGAATGAGAATGACAAATATAAAAATGTGAGGATCGAATGAAATGATTCATACCCCCGGGAATGATAACGTGCAAGTAAAGATTAATTTATCTTTCTTGTTCTCGCTCTCATTCCCGTTTTCAATGATTGTGTAGTAGGCTTAATGCTGGCTCTATTATCACTCCTTCTCCGGCTTTTCCAGCCCCTGATCATTGGCTCTTTCGTATATTTCTATTTTTAATACTGGCTCTTCTGTTCAACATTTAACCTGATATCATACATGTTTAGACTCTTTGTGTGCAACTGTCCCTGCTGGGTGTACGCAAATGCCACTAATTCAGCTACTAAAATTGGCTGGGTACGCAATCTGTTGTCAACCCGACACACCAGCGAATACATTAGGTTTGTTCTATTATAGCAACGAAAATCAACACTTTCAATACTGGTGTTACTTAAGTGTCGACCAAGGCGTTCTATTTGGAATAAAACAGCACCGAAGGTTATCAACTTGGCGTTCTTTTTGTACGTGAGGGTAACATCAGTGTAACACCAGTGTAACACCAGTGTAACACCAGTGTAACACTAGGTCAGAAAATCTTATACCTGCTCGGCGAGTGGGTGTAAGAAATTAGGGCAGAGTTAAATTGTTTTGTATTGGTCAATATGTTGCGATATGTTGTAAAAACATTCGTTATCAGCTATTAGGTGAGTTTAGTGTTAGAGGTGTTACTCTCAGCGTTCTTTTTCAACCAACACTTTTTTAACACTGCCGTGTTTTTTGAGGGAACCAGCATATAACCTGGTGCTGATCCAGTGTTTGATCTTACTCCTTTCCTGACTCTAAAATTTGGCAAATAGAATAGTATATAGCCTTTATAGCTGCTTTATAGACATAGCTATTTAAAGCTTATAGACAGTTCGTAAACGACCTCCTGAAACAATAAAGGCGTGACACTTACTTTATTCCTGTTAATCACGACAGCGGAGGGTTTCGCGTAATATTTTGATAAGATTAAAACCGATTACGACCGCCATTATTTATTTATAAACGAGCCGATAGTCGTCAGTACGAGAATGAGGTTGCAATTTTTACGTCGTCGTCGGTGGTTTTCAGTTTTAAGTAAGAATGTACTTATTCAGAGTTTGTAAGAGTGAAAGAGAGATACAGCTTTTTATCCGCTATTCTAATGTAGTATACTTTCACGCCATGATTATCTCCTCTTGTGTAAACATTTCGCGAATAAATAAATTGCTGAGAAATTTTTCCTTTTTCTTCACTTTTTGGCTTTTAGATTGAGAAAGGAATCGTTTCGTTCAAGCGCGAGGCCGAGTGATAAGGGGAACGAAAATAAAAAATCTCGGAATATTTTGCACTGCAATAATCCTACTGGTTTTCATGGTAAATAAATAAATAAATATGTATGTATATCTATATATAGGTAGGTAGATGTTGGTAACCATTATTCTATAGCTGTCACGTTTTGCGGTATTCCTTTCAACCGATCTAACCAAAAGGGAAAACTGGATACGAAATATTTGACGTCCGCAAATACTTAACATTCAACAGCATCCCTTGTTATACTAAAATACGCTTAGTAAGTGCGCACGAGGCGGAATGAAGACGGGGGTTGAGGGGGGTGAGAAAAAACTGTATTAACTTTTGTAGTCTGGAGCTATCAGTACTTCAATTTCGACGTTCTACGTTTTTATCGAATAAGCAGTTTTTGGTCTTCGATGCGAAGCTTTTATTTAGCTTATAAAAATATATATATATGTATATATTTTGTTTTTCAATTCCCTCCGGGAAATGGCGTTGTGGTCAAGTTTGTTGATTATAAGATGCGAGCTTTTAGAAAACCATCGTTGTTTGATCGCAACGTTACATTAGAACTTGTCCCGTAAGTAATTGAATACGTGAAGTCTACTAGAGGTAATTCAATAGTAGACAGTAACTACTCACGTGCAGACCAAAATCAAAAACAACAACCTTCGATCGACGTGTAACCTAATCTTATTGTTGATGAAGACATGAAGCATCGAAGTTCAAAAATTAATATACGAATTCCGCAATGTAATACCCGCTATTATGCATAAGGTCGTTGATAGGAGGAGGTTCCGGAGGTTTGGACTCCCTTTAGCTTCGAAAAAAAAGACTACTGCAAAATACTAAGTGGTGGAATTGGAGTGGGAGGAGGGCAGAGGAGACATCGGAGAAGATGTGGATCCCTCTACGATGGAGCTATATCTGTACCCTCGTTATTATGGTTTAAATATTTTAAAATAGAATCAATTGTGTAGTTTATCAACTTATGTTCGAAAAAAGCTAGAGCTAAAAACTTTGGGCTTCGACGATTAACAGCGTTGCAATTTTTCATTGCTCTAGTAGTTCTATTTGATGATGAAGGATAAAATCAAATAGTTAATTTACAATTTAGGTAGTCAATTTCAAACTGGTTTCTTTATTTTAGCATTAACTGGGTAGGTACTGTAGCGAAAAAAGGCTGTTACAAATATTAATAAAATGCACACTGGTTTAAAGAAAAACTCATGAAATATTATGAAACTTGTATTAAAGTTAATATAACAAGTATATAAATTGTTCACTACTACTAAAGTAAACCCTTAACATTAAAGCACAACTGCTTTCATAATATTAAAACTGAAGAAGACAATATTCTAACAGTGATTGCCATTATATTTATATTAAATGCCCTACAGCTGATTTAATAGAATGGGTTCATAAAACCTCGATGAAATAACTTTGGTATGATAAAGTTAAAAAAGGAGAAAAATGCAAAAGTAATTAAAAAACGAAGTGAAGATTTTTGATGTTAGGATTTCCCTCCGAGATTAAAAAAGAAAAGTATTATGTATAGAACATTATAGAAAATTCGGCGGGAGAGAAAAAAGGAAGGAGAAAAATATAAGTACCGGGTTTAAAGATAAGAAACATACAAGCGAAATGAAAAGAGCTGAGAGATGAAACATGAACAGATCATGTAAAGTTTTGAATGTTCGTGAAAATAGTGCAAAAGTGATTGAAACATGACGTGAATAACCGTGGTAGAATAGAGAAGAGAAGAAATATGTGTGAGAGAGAGACAGAGGTGCGATAAGAAGGATGTAAGAAAGTGAAAAAATGACATGAATAAACCTCGGTAATGTTATAGATGAAAAATATAATTTATTTAAAATTAGCCGAAATAGAAATTATGAATTCGAAAAAATGGGTGGTAGCCTCATGCGTCAAAATGCAAGAATGATAACTGAACGAATGGGAGAGCTTTATGGAAAGCTTTAATATAATTGGTTCGTTTAACAGAGATGAATGAAACATTTAGTAGATGATAAAGTTAGGAGGGGAAAGGAGAAGTAAAAAGTGCAAACAGTAATAATAGGCAAAGATTACAACAAGTTGTTCAGGTTTGCTGAGCTTGCAGTAGTTCAAAGTAATAATTTCGCTGCTACGTTTTTCTTAGAAGATAAAAGTGCATAATGGAATGCAAAGCCAACAAGTGGCGTGACAATCAGATGCCAGCTTTCCAGTTGAAAGCTACGTCTATTTTTTGTTAATGCGAAGCATCTTAATATTAAGTGTATGAAAATATGAATTTTAACGACGTATTTTCATTATAGGTACCTACTTTTTAAATTTTTGATGTATGAACATTTTAGCTATTGGTAAGGGCTATACGAGATTTTGAGTGTCATTTTAGTCTCATTGATGGGTCATTGTGTGTGCATGTGTGCGGTTGTGTGTCAGTCCTATGTCAGTTGAACACAACATTTCAATTTTGAAACAAAACTCTTTTATTTCAATCGATGATTAGCCTCTATTTTTAAGCTGGAGAGCTGGAGTTAGTGTTGCTGGAACGAGGATAAATTTACAAAATTTCCATACATTTTTCTAACCGTCTGTATTTATTTGAAAATAAACAAACGAAAAAATCGAAAAATTGGCTGGTTTCTAGTTTCTAGAAAGTTCTCTTCTTTTACTGAGTGATTTCTTAGCCAATATTTAAGCCGGAGAGTTGCGGTTGGTATTGTTGGAGAGATGAGAAATTTTCTTACAATAATTTACTGTCCATATTATTTTTCGATAATCTTTAGCAGTTTGAAAGTAAACAAATGAAGAAGCTGAAATTAATGAAACTTTTTTCGTTTTTGTATTGTTTAGATATGTTTATTGTAAGTGAAAATAGTGGGACTCCTCCAAAATTCTTTGGAATTTGTTTTTTCTCTTATGAAATTTGGGAAATTTTTGTAATAAATATACGACTGAGGGTTCCAGAGATGTCAAATTTCTTAAATTTCTCAAGTGATAAAAAAAAAGTCATCATATTTTTCAACCTCCGCTCAAATGTCAAACCATATCTGCGCCTATGATTTTCATATTTATTCATCAATCTTCATGAGTACAGCCACAGTGGTACTCACGAATTGTTCTATTTTGGTAGAATTTTCAAGCAAGCGAGAATTCAACGACAAGTAATTTTTGCCTGAGCACAGAGATACTTGATTTTTTAACTTTATTTGGCATGATCCTTCATCAAATATAATGTTAACGATATCACAGCCCGTTGTGAAACACTACTTTTGGAAGGATGAATTTACTGCAGAAAAATTCAGAAAGTACTTACTGAGGAATTTTTTACCGTTTTTAATTTGAATGTTCAATTACGCAGATAAATTAATTTCAAAACTTGTATCCAGTATTTTGAAACTTCGTTTTTACGGAAGTTATGCAAAGTTGAATTTAATAGAAACTTTTATTTGACATACGATTATTTTCTCTGTGGGTTCGAAAATATAACAATTCATTTATTATAAATCGAAAAATAATAAAAAAAAACTTTGAAAAAAAGTTACGCTAATAATTTTGTGATTTATCCTATACTAAGTATAACACGAGCAATAATTGTTTGTACTTATGTACGTATCTGTATCTGTATGTATGTGTGTTTGTAAGTATGTGGGAGGGTAGACGCGTTCTGAACAACTAGATTAATAATGTGGTTGAAATTTACAGGATACGGGTTTTTAGGTACCAGAAAATGATTTAGATATGTCCCAAGTCTAAGAAAATTCGTTGAACAGAAATACGAGTATCTCAATATTCTCAATTTATCCATTAGCATCAAGTGATAACAGCTAGCGATGAAATATTCGTCTAGAATAAATGTAATTTTTGTATCTTCAATCTACATATCATCAAATTTTGTGATTAACGCTACACGCAACGAATACAAAATGTCTCATACTGAATCAAGATCTTGAATCTCAGCAGTAGTTGGATAGTAATTTGACATCGGCTTCTGATAATTATAGAACTTTATTATTGAAAATTTCGAATGTGGATATGAATTTAAAATATAGTATTTTAATGGCGCTCATCCGGTGAACCAGGTACTTTTAAATAAGTTAACAGTTTAACTTATTTTTACCCAGTTGGATAGGAAACGGGGTATTAAAATTGACCTCGCAAAAGGGTTAAGGGTGGGGATGATGAAAATTATTCGTTTTATGGGAAAATAAAAAGATTCATACCATTTTCTTATTTTTACTTATCTGTTTTATGTACCAAGTATAAATATGTATGAACTTATGTATATGTTTTCGTCAAATTCGAAAATCAACCTTTTTCGAATATGCCTAGGTATTTAATATTTTGCGGTCAAGTCCTATTATGAATCTGTATTATAACTTTTGACAGAATGAATTTAGGCATATATAATAAGTATAATGCGAATCACTCTTGGAATTTTCTATAATAACAGAATTTGGCCAAGTTTTATCAATACTATTCGTTCTTAAAAATTAATAAACCATCAAATACTAATAATAAAATTAATTCAAACGTATTATTAATAAATATAATATGGAAAAATTTCAGTCATTTCATGCATTTTTTATGCTTTCTTTTTCGTTCAATACTATACACGAGAATTTAATGTAATTAAAAAAAGTGATGCGCATTATTATATAATGCCTAATTTCATTCAGCCAGCAGCTAAAATACCGATTCATTACAGTGCTTAGGCACTTTCGATGAAGGTTTATTTTGGAAATTGACTGATATTTACATTTATCTACTATATAGAATTGAGAAAGTCTGGATCGCATTTATTTTTCGTACTTTTCATTGAGAAAGAAGGCTAAAAATTGGCAAGTTGGTGCGTTGGTATTACATCTATGATTCGTTTTTTAAAAATTCTGAAAACGCAAAAAGGGCAGCAGATAGGGGCCAAAAACATTTTTTCAAGCAGAATTTTTTCCGTTGTCAGTTAGATGGGTGACCGTCAAGAATTGTTTTTTTTTTTTTTTTTTTTTTTTTACTAACCGAATACGTTTTTGCTGGTAAGATTTCCTGGAAATTTTACTAATTGGTGCCAATTTGCCGATAAGCGTAGACTCTCGATTTCTCTCCAACTGGGATTTATTCATCATTTTTTCACAACCTGGCGAAGACAGAGCTGACGACTAGTACTCATATAATATGGATCGCCCAAAATTTATGTTCACGGTGTAGAGAAAACTATCAAAAGGATAGAAGCTGAAATTTTCACGAAAGGTAGTCATTATACAGGACCAGGTTTGATACGAGTTCGTTGCCTATTAGTTTCATAGTTTCTGAGAAAACTAGAGAACCCAAAATTTCTGGAAAAGTAGTTTTTCCAAGATTTTTAGAAAACTGCAAGAGACATCGGACTGAAATTTTCACGATACATTGTTATTATATCCTATGCGTTAAGATTAATAGAAGTTTGGTGCCTATTTGTACAGTAATTTGTGAGAAAACCTAGAAAAGAAAAAATTACTGGAGAAAATTTTGCGTTCATAGTTTCGAAAAATCTACAAATAAGATAAGGCTGAAATTTTCATTAGAGTCTTTATATGGGATCAGGTTTGAAAGGAGCTTGGTACTTATTGGTTCCAGTAGTTCTGAGAAACCTGAAGAACAAAAAATCCTAGAAAAGTGGTTTTTTTAGAATTTTGTCAAAACTATATAGAAGGACTAAAGTGGAAATTTTTTACAAAATGTGGTTCTTGAGAAGTGATTCAGCAGTTTCAAAGACAATGTACAATGTAAGCAAAACAAAAACAAATTGACGGAGAAAAACAAGTCGCCTGTGTTGTTTGAAGTATCTTTTCCATATTCACGGTGCAAGTAGTTATTTTATTTGTTTTACTTAAAACAGTAACAATGAATTTTTGCATTTTTTTAGGAATCTGGAATTCGGGGTTGTTTATTGAATTGTAGATGCAAATTGGAGAATTGCTGAAGTTTCTAGAGAAGTATTGCTGCGCCAGAATTTTATTTATGGGTTAAACTTATATATTCAAAAGTTGAATGAGAATTTTCGAAAATTAATCATGCTTTATGAGCAAAAAAAATAGAAAATGTTAATAATTTGACTATAAAAATTAGGCTATTGTGGAAGAACGAATGTATTATGAGCTGAAAGGACGGAGATAATTCTTACTGGATTGTAGTTAGCAAAATTTTTGAATCATTCTGTCGACAAAACAATTGACTGATGGTGAGAACGAGGTCGTATGTTACAAATTTATTATAATCCTTTAGATGAGAGCCTAAGATAAATTATTACGATAGCGTCAAAATATTACGTTCGCTGTTTTTCCATTTGGTGAATTATTGGGGATGAAATAGAAAAAAATTATCTGACAGCCTGTCTGTCCCTCTATATGCTTTATTGCTTGTCTCTATCGGTCTGTCTGTCAAGTTATAAAGATTATTTCATTTACGAAACACAGACTTCTTTCCCTTTGTTTTTGAAGATAGAAGAAAGTCGATCACCAAGGTGACTTACCTTTTAGAGCAGATTTTGAATTTGTCATTATAAATTATTTGCAAAGCCTATAAAAATCAAAAACTGGACCTAACTTTGTTTTTTTAAATGAAAACCTCCATTGTTCTCGTTAGATTTTATAAGTACGAGACAAGCCCGTAACCAGGTAATTCAGGAGGGACAAACAGATTTCTAGTTGGGGGTAACCCTAAAGATCGATATTTACCTACAAAATTTTTTGATCGCTTCGCTTGCAAAATACGCAATTTTCTCCTATATACATACATTTTTTTTTTGAAAATTCGTGGGGGGGGATATGCAGTGACCAGGAGAGACAATGCCTCCATTTGCCCCCTAGCTATGACGCTGGTGCGGAAAATTTAGTGAAGGTTTCACTGGTCAAACATCAAAATTATTTGAGTATTGACGAAAATATGACAGTTGAAAAATCACTCAAATCAGGTAATTTGCGTACCATCTGCCACAGCCGCAGTGGAAGCAGCTACTAACAAAACATAAATATGCTACTGGATAGGCTCTTTGAAAATTTTAATGATTTACGAGTGATTTCAAAAACTGCTATATATTCATCAATATTTAACAGATTTTGACGTTTGATTAGTCAAATTTTCATAAAAAATTTTTCTTGTTTTAAAATCAAAAGAGAAAAATGAGAGTTCTCATTCAGAAAAATGAATTTATGTTTATATTTGATATTTGAAGGTGTTTAAAATAATTTATAATGATAAATTTATAATTTATGTTAGAAATTAAGGGGAGTCGCCTTACGAAAATTTTTATTATCTTCAAAAACAAAGTAAAAAGTACTAGAAATTTTTGAGATTCTAGGAAAACTAGCCGAGTTGAGATTTGAAGACTTCTGATGCATTTTTTTGAAAACCTGATTTTTTTGCGGAGAATTCTGCACCAGGATTTGGAAATTTCATGGAAAACTTGCTGTGCTAGGTGTTCGAGACTCTTTTACGACTTTGATTTCTTTTTAGTTTTGTTCTGCTGACAGCTGAAAACTTTATGGATAGGCTATTAGATTGCCCTGTCATGTTAATAAACTTCCACATCTGCTTTGAACAGCTTTTTATTTTTGAAGTGTAACTCATTTGCGAATGATTTTTTATAGATAAGCTACTTATCTTTGAAAATTTACTCAACCAGAAGGCTCAGCCAACGTAATTTGAAAATGAATTACGAAAATTAGAAGAAAATTGATTAAAAGAGGCCTGTATGTATATCTGGAGGCCGTTTACGAACAGTCTGTAAGCTTTATACCTATGTCCATAAAGCAGCTATAAGGGCTATATTATTCTTGCTTATTACCATTTTATCGATCTATATGGCCATGTCCGGAGGTGTTTATATAAGTCAATAAGAGCTATAAAGAGTTGGGAATGTTGGTATTTGTGATTTTTACTGCGGATTTTTATATTTATAATAAAAAATTGCTTCTTATCAACATACTGTTTACTTCTGCTCATGCGTTCAGGTTTCATTTTATAGATAACTGGTAAGCACTTTTTTATACTCATGATTTCTCTATGGCCGTTTAGGTAGTTCGTAAACAGTATCCTGCTGTATACATGTATGCAGGGTGCGCAAGTTTTTTAACCCATCTTTCGAAAGGTACCATCGGTGTATCAAAAATTGACTTGCTAAGCTTTTTCCTTTAAGTGAGACATTTTTCGAAGCGCTATTAGGAGTACTTACGGCATACCAAAATATGAATGAATAAATTATTTGTAAACCATAGAATACCTTTTTAATAAAGAAAAAAACGGTGCGAGTTCCGCTAGGGCATACTCATGTATGATTGATGTGTAAACATAATAATAGTGTGGTTGTGTGCGTGTGCAATGCACACAATTGGACACATACACATCATGTAACACACACAAACGAGAGTTATGATTTTAAGAGTTACAGTTACGCGAATCTGACGATTGTAATTCTCATTTAGCCCCTATCGTAGACATCGAGTGCTAAGATGTTTACACATCAAAAATAAAACCAAACAGATGACATACTCTTACCAATGAGAGATAAAATGTTAAGCAAAATTTATATTAAATGTTCGAAGTACCCTCCACTGGCTTGTGCATAGTAACTTCGATTATAAAACGATACCTGCACATTGTGCAAGTGTGTACCTATAAGTTATCATTTTGAAGTAATGATAAATGTTTCTGTTTTTAGACCTGTAAGGTCAGTAAAAGGCTCCCATCGGTGGTAAATTGATGATGTGATGTGGCACCAGCGAAAAAAGTCACATGGGCCAAGGTAAGGTAAACTCCTTCTTAAGCTAGTCCATTTTCTTTCTCAGCAATTACTGTCCTGGGAAAAGGATTTTAGATATACTCCATGGTGAGTATGGGTAGAGCAGCCACGATGTTTGTACTGATTAGTTTCATGCAAAATTGATTTTGCTGAGGAGTCGAAAAATGATGCCTGGGAAACTGACTAACCTTGTGTACAACATAATATTATTAACCAAATTTTATCATATTTTTGTCGAAGAACATATTATGGAATGCTGGTGAAATAAAATTCGAGCAGATGTGGCCCAACGTGAAAAACTTCAGAATTTGAGAGCTGCATAAACTCAATAAACGTTAAAAATATTCAATCGATTTAGCCACTGGAAAAATATTGTATTTACAATACACTTTACAATGTCACATATTATAGAGAAACAAAAAAAAAAGAAAAAAAAAGAAAATTCGTTCGATATATAAACGTATAAATTCGAAGATACAGCAGAATTCGTCGTACATGAACACCTATGTAATAAAAAGAAAGAATAGAATAAAATAATAAAAACGGTTATATGACATAATGGGTCGGGAGGAGGGAGAATAAATGAAAAAAAATTAAAGGAAACAAAAATATACGTTTGTTCGTACTGTAACAAAATATCATTCGGCATTCGGGTAACAACACAAATATAAGAAACAAACGCCTCGAGCTTGAGTGGTTAGGGGTGGCGGGGAGTACAGTTTGCTGGGAAATATAAAGAAAAATACGAATACACAAATTATTATTTGTATTAACTTGTATATGACGTTCAAACAGCAGTTTATTTCATTTTTTCGTGTTTTCAGAGATCGATTTTTTAAATTTAATTGCCAATATTTTCGTTACGAAAAGATGCAAAAAATCACTCTGGAATAAGTCGTCGCTAGACGTGCGTCATTTGCGTTGTGGTGTGATTATTGGCTTCGTTCAGACGAATGTGTTTGCGCGAGGGATCCGCGTTGTAATTGAGCAGGGACTTGAAGGTGGTACGAAATTGGCGGCTCATCATGTAATACACGCTGAAATTAATAGCCGAATTGGTCAACGCCAGAATATCGGCAACGTCTCCCAGTTTTTGGTAACAGTCTACGAAAAATGTTTGCCCCAAGATCAGCGTTAACAAGCCGAGTATTCCTTGGGGCACTTCGGTGACTAAAAATAAAATCAACACCGCCAATAACATTCGGGTGGTCCGATCTGTTTGCTTCTCCTTGTCGGTGTTTTTAGCATTTTTTCGCGTCAAACTCGACGTTAATTTCTGACGACGTTTTTTCGTCTCCACTAATGCGCACACTAATCTGCCAAGAAGAAAAAATAAAAAAAAAAAATAAAAAAGTTAATAATGTGAAAATGAGAAATAAATTTATGGAGGATAATACTTATTGCAATAATAACCTCGAGCATTTTAGCTGGTCGTGCACTTTTGGATTGAGTATTTTAAAATGAAAAAAAAAATTATCACGAAATAGTAGCCTGGGTATAGGGACAGGCTGCTCCGGGGGTGTCTGTTTGAAAAACCAGGTTTTTCAAAAGAGCTGGTTCCTGAAACTGCTCCGGTGTGATAAAATTTGCTCCCTGCTCATTTCTGCTCCGATGCTTCACAGACTAAAATGAATTTTTTTCAAGTTTTTTCCAACATTGGTTTTGTTATCAACAGCTAAATTGAGTTCAGTTCATATCATTTGCCATTGACATTTCCTACAATCAAAGATCGAGAGAACTGTTTGTTGTGGAGAGCGAGTTACAGTATGTTAGCTTAAAATTCTGTGAAAATTTCAGCTCAATCGCACATTTCATTTTTGAGATATTGCTGAAATTCCGTCAACTCTTCAACTAGATTGAATCCTGATTATTTCAATTAATCAATAATACAATTTCAGCGATATCTCGACAATCGAAGGTAAGATTGAGCTGAATTTTTTAAAGATATCGGGATTATGTAGATTAAGAATCTGGTGAAAATTTGGCTAAAATCGTACTCATGGTTCTTAAAATATCGCTGAAATTCTGCAGCTAGATTTGGGTCATATTATTTGCATAGGTATTCCATGTAATGAGCGTTATCGAGAGGAATTATGAGAGAACTGTTAGTTGTAGAGAGCTAAAATTTTTCCATAACCGTCAGCTACTACAGTATCTCATAAAAATTTCAGCTCTCTGCAATTGAAAATTCTCTCATAATTCCTCTCGATAACTTTCATTGCATAGAATGGCAAATGATGGAGTTTCTGAAATATTTTGAAAACAAAACATATGAATTCAGTCAAATTTTAATAGAATTGTTGGCCAACATATCACATACCTCAATGTCTCTATTCTCATCCAATTTCTTTTGATAACTTTGATTGTATTGAATGAAAGAAGTAAAGGATACTACTTCTTCATAGCGTGAATATTGATGACAGATACTGCTCAATCAAACATGGTTAGTATTAGATTCATTCTTGGTTCAATGGTTTTCACTTTGTGGTATGCCTAGGGGCCATTTTGGCAATCTCCCTACAGTCCCTACAAGATTCTTTGATCCAAATTCTAAACAAAATCATGGACTTTGGAAGACACTCTTACAAAGGACAGTGGCCACAGAATTACCACTGCCCAACCGGATAACCTACCATGTGTCCTTGGACTTGAATTTACACCATGTCTGAACGAAGTTTTTTATGTTTATAAACCACAGGTTTTTTGATATCCATGGAATTGACTTACTTTATCGAACATTTTCAGTTGAAAACATAAGAAACATCACTAAATTCAACCTATTGCCCAAGGAAGAAAACTAAATACATGATAATATATACAATCGTGGTTAATAATGAAAAAATACACATCTTTTTGAACATAGTAATAAAAGTTGTAACTCAGATGATATAAAAAAAACTGTGTAGAAGAAACTGCATGTAGGAATAAATCTTACTGAAAATATTGAAAAATGATGAAAAAGTATAACAAATCGAGTAGAGGTAGAAAAAAACTGGTTATTAGAAATATACATATTACATTTAAACATTATTTCGCGGACAGGTAATTTTTAGTGGGACAAATAAAAATAAAGAGTGGAAGATAGTGAAGTATCGTGGAAAAGACGTAAGAGGAGGGAAAAACGATGAGAAACGTATAAAAACGAGAAGATTTACATTTTTATAGGGGAGGTCTATGTAGGAGTTGATGAAAAGGAATAAGAAAAACGAAAAAAAACCGCGGAATGTACTGCGGGAGTTATGAACATATTTTTAACGGCGAAGTTTAGAAAACTATTATAAAAAAACGTATCTGATATCAGAAGGACGTGTCAATTTTAAATAAAGTAGGAGCAATTTGGAGCAGGAAGCAGATTGAAAAACCAGAAGCAGGCGGACCAGGTTCCGCAAATGAACAATTTTGCCCATCATTAGCTGGGTATATAATGTTGCTGTGAAAGACTGAAATACGGTGGATGTTAACAGTTATTGCTGAATGTCGACATACATGGACAGTATTCGTGAAAGGTAAATTGAAATCCTCTTGAAATTCTTGAATTTCACTCATAAAAATTGTTTTATTTGTTTTATTTTCGAACGTTCGCTGATGGCTGTTGATATTATGCATTTATATTCCCTTCAGTGAGAGACTGCCAAAACGTGACTTACGTATCACATTAATGTGGGGGAATAGAAAATGTAATTATTCACCTTTTGGAATAAAATATCTATCAATTTGTTGTCAAAACAGATGGTTTTTTATTTGAATTTCCTTGCTCATGTTATGTACCACCTTACACGTACAAAATCTCTGGGAAAATACTCCCTTTTTACTGGGTTTTCAACTTTTAGCTGGTATCGTATTTTTTTAAGATTTTTTTTTTTTTAATTTTTGAAAAACTTTTTTCCCCATTGCTTTTAAATTGCAGATGTTCACCTTCAAAAAAGACACCTGAATATCTGAAGTCATTGTCGGTGAAGATACCAGAGCTAGTGGTCACCATTTAGAACTGCCACAGTTTTTCACTTTTTCCTTTTATTTTTACAAAATGTCCAACAGAGGAAAACACTGAAAGGCTGTCTTATAAAAAATTTAATCAAAGCTCCAAAATGGTGAACACTGACAAATTTGAGTGACCACCTTTGTATTCAT
Organism: Ericerus pela; assembly: GCA_011428145.1. Classification (NCBI taxonomy): domain Eukaryota; kingdom Metazoa; phylum Arthropoda; class Insecta; order Hemiptera; family Coccidae; genus Ericerus; species Ericerus pela. The sequence goes on from WOFM01000170.1 coordinate 400,868, forward strand.
TCTTTTAAATTCAAAAAATTGAATTCCAGAAAAAAGATGCAAATATTCTCACGTCTAGTTTCCTGGAATTCTTACCATTAAATCGACCTGAATTTGACAGTCTCCCTTACTCCTCTAGAAAAAGACGTAAAAATATTTTTGATTATTTTATTTCATAAATTATTTTAAAAACTAAGTAGGTAAATGGTAAATTTTTATTATTAATATAAATCATTTTTATTATACAGTTTAATTACATTAATTTATTATTATCTTACCTATCGAAAATGTATTAAATAATTTAAAGTCTTTTGATCTTAACTTATTTACAATCAATTGTCTTCGTCGATCAATGATCAACAGAAGATACCATTCTCAAGCTCCTTACTTTCTGGGCACATAACGCTCATAAACGTAATATTTCTTATTTGATTTTGCCAATCTCTCACTAATTAGAGCATAGTAGTGATGGTGAATGTTGATAATAATATCATTCTTATATCTTTCTATGGCAATATTTATAAGCCCCATAAAACAGGATGACTTCACCATATACAAAGGTAGTACACAATTTTTTCAGGGTCTATGCCTTGCAAAAACCCTTCTTTTTTATATGTATTTTTAGATGCGAAAAAACTATTTTTTTGCAACATTCACCCAAAAACAGACGTTTTCGTTCGTGTAAACTATATGAAGGTACCTACATAAAGTAGAAAATTTTACCGTAATATAAAAAATTAAAATTTCGCGCATGCGCAGTTTAGGACTTGGTCAGATTACTAAATCGCTATCTTGATTGCGCATGTGCACTACGTCTTATCAAACGTTATGAAATTTTGGCATTTCTCGAATTCGTGGAAAACTGATAATTAAGTTTCATCTTCAATAATTGAACACAAAATTTCCAGATAATTTTCTAATAATTTTTAGCTGCAAGAAAATAATCGAAAAAAAAAACGCAAATGAGTAGAAAATTTGCTGTATTTGTCATTCAGTCAAGAATATTTAAATTTTTTGTACAGTTTTTAGGAGACAGGATGGAGGAAAAACTAAATAGATACTTGATTTATAGGAGTGGTCCACTTTCATTCGCTTCTACGATAAGTTAGCTGATAATTGTTTCGTAATTTCAATGTTCTTAGTCTCAATGAATATTTATAGTCGTCAATTATTATGTTTGTATTGCAATGGTACACTTATATCCTGGCAGCCTAGCTCTAAAGTCTCTCGACGATAACAAACACTAATGTTAAGCATTTCGTGATACATTCAACACTGAAAATTCCAACATAGCTAAGTGATAATTATTATCGACTTAAGGTGCTCGCAATTAAAACGTTTTCATGCCTTTCCAAAAGAATATTTTTACAACACTGTACGTTTTTTCTGAACAAAAAGTAGAGAATGAAAATATATGACTGAGCATATGCGCCTTTGAAAATTGACTTTCACGGCTCGATCACTTTCTTACAGAGCTCAATGTTTGTTAAAATTAGTCAATTGTTTTTCTCTTTAAGAAAAAAAAAAAAAAAAGTTAATATTTGGTACTAATTTATGATTTCATTTCAGTAAAATGGATTTGTTCCTTGTATGTAACCAATTTTTGGAGTGGGGACAACAATGTTAAGAAAACGTAAATTTACCGTTGAAATTTAGGAAAATCAATAATTGTTTCATTCATTTTGAATTATTTTTTTTTTTTTTTGGCGGGATGAAAGAGTGGTATTTGGGACTGGGTGTCCTAATTTTTTGGTGAAAAACAATTGAACTGTTAATTACTATTCAAGTAGTTTAAAGTTTTTTTTTACGATTTTTTTTTTTATGGGGAAAGGGGTATGTCAAAAATTAGTGTGCGACGGTGATTTCCACTCGTGCGATTTGCAACGCTCGTAGTAAAATAACCTAATTTTCTCCTTCGTATCGCAAATAATTATTTTTCGTCCATCCTCCATAAATTATTCTCTTTGGTATTTTTCTCATTAAAAGATGATTCACCGATTGCGAAACATGCGGTTTGGAAAATTTTGGCTTCCTCACTTACCTTTTAATCATAAACTATAGTGGATGAAATGTAAATGTAGAAAATTGGTACACGCGATGTACTTCGGCGTTTGAATACAAATTTAGTTTTATAGTGGAACCTAACAAATAGGTATGCGTCGTGTTTTAATCTTTAGGCGACGACGAAAGGTTTTTTGCGTCAAGGTTGTTACAAAAAAAAAAAAAAAAAACCCAAAAAATAAATAAATGATTTTCTTTAAATCCATCCTTTCGTTGCAGGTATTTCAAATTTTTTCTCTTTCACAGAACTTTTAAATGAAATTCACGAGTAGATTCAAAATAGAAGAGAAGTGTTGGAAGTGGATTGGAAGAAGTAATGTTTCGCAGCGTAGGCGTAAAATGGATCGTATTTCTTGCCCATATGTAGTTTGGGGGAAAAAGTTAGAATTCCCTCTTAAAAAGCGAATACACTTACCTATCGAATATTTTTCGTAACATCAATCCGAAGGTATATCAACAGTTGCAGAGACTTGGCCAGCAACTTTCGCTAAATTTATGTTCGATTCAGAAAATAGGTAACCCTTCGCTTCCATCATTTGAATTCAGTTTCGTGGAATTATCTTAGTTAATATTTTTCTCTCCGTCGCAATAGCCTATTTGCATATATGCAGATGAAGGACTGCATTTATAAGTAGATCATCCGCGTATAAGAGATACGTTTTTGTTTCGTTTTTCGTCTTTTTGCCCGCAGAATTATCGTCAATAATATGGACACTGATTTTCATTTCCTCATTAATTAATCTGGCAAAGTGTACATATGATAGGTATTGGTGTAACGATGTTTTCCATTGGTTATATGTATACGGAGGTATTTTTATTTATTGATATGCCATTTTTTTTATTCGCCATGAAAATGAAAATGATTTATTATTAGGTGACAAAAAACACGTTTTCAATCGAATAGCTGTGATCTCAACGGCAGGGGCGTAACTTCAGGTAGACCAGTATATGCCATGGCCCACCCAAAAATACTTCATCCGCAAAAAATTTGACACAGAAGAAAAAAACCTATGTAAATTGAGAAAATTTTTGATTTTTTTAAGCAAAATATTTATATATTGTTGACAGCAATTTCTTGTACTCCATTTGTATCCAAATACACCACCATTGAAATCTTTTATACCAACCTCATTGTCATACATGACTGGGGGCTGGGAAAATGTTAGCCATCGATTGAACTTTTTGGACATTTTCTGAGTTAATTAAATCAGTACTATTTGTCATATATTTAATTGTACCACCATTAGAATCATTTGTACCTCATTCCTTCCCTTTTCTATGCAAAAACAAACTTTGGAGGCACTGACAAAATAGCAGTCCCTTTAAACAGTATAATGTAACGGCCAAAAGAGGTGGTTCAGTACTGGAAACTAACCTCTTTTGGGGCGATTACACTTCCTTCGATATACGACAATATTCACAGGAATATAATAGTATTCGAGAATTATTTTAACTAATTGAATTTTACTATCCACAGCTATTGTGGACCTTAACTAAATGAAAGACTTTAATTAAATTGAAACACACAATAAACTTTATCACTTTACTTTTAAAACACAATATTAAATTTACAAGTATTCATTCACAGTCTAAGACTGGAAGAATATTGCAGGTACAGTATACGACTGACCAGTTTATTTACAATAAAATATATTACACTATTACGCACTGTCAAGATTACAATTACAATACTATACAATACAATTATTTTAATGAAAACCAGAGTTTATATACCTGTCAAGGTATATGGTTGTCTATGGTGTTGTGTATGAAGTAGGGATTTGCTGATTTAGGTATTTAATTATTTCTAGAATATTCGGGTACTAGAATGTTCAGGTACTCGAATATTCCGTTAGAAAACGTGTAGTGGTTGTTGGCAGGAAGTAACGGTACTTTCGCCAGTTGACAATACATATTAGGGAAAGAATTTACTTAGTAAGAAAAATGTATTTTTCTGTGAACAAAATATGTACGTCTATATTAAAATATGACGAACATATTCGTTACATATAAAACAAATAATATCAGATAAGCTCAAACAATATCCAAAAAGTTCAATTGGATAAGCTACTATTTTCTCAGTCCTTCCAGTCATATATGACTATGGGTGGGGGTACAAACTATTTTATTGGTGGTACACTTGTATATAAATAAAGTAAAATCCTTTTAGGCAAAAAAATTCAAAATTTTTGTCTCTAAAGGAACTACTGTTTCATCAGTGCCCTCAAATTGTGTTTTCTTATAGAAAAGGGAAAGGGGAGGTACAGAAAATTTTGAGGGTGGTACATACCGGTATAAACCGAGAGGATCACATCGAGCTAAAAAAGTTGAAATTTGACCCGTTGGGGAGGTGGCAGAAAAATGATACCTTTACATCGGGGACATTTTGGCGCGAAGTAGTGTGATAGAAACGATGTTAATGTTGGTGCAATTAAGTACAAGACAAATACTATCGATTTATCTCAAAAAATATCCAAACAGTTCAATTGGGGACTACCATTTGCCTAGAAAAAAGTACACTATTTTCGACTCCTGAAGACTGCTCTCTAGTTTCTTTTTTTGCCGATCAAAATTATGTGCCTATAATAATATACCTGTATATCGACTATTTTATCAGAAAGTACTTACCTCAAACTTAATATAGTCAGCAGAACAGATGGCGTTAATTTGAACACTACGCTGTAAATCACAAAGTTCAGCTCCTGCAGTATATTTTCTTTGATGATCTCGGCGTTGCTCATCGTAACGACGTATACGGTGACGTTGGTGCCCAAAGATTCGTTTTTCGTTTGGAAACCACTTTCGTCGAGCAACTCGAGCGTGGGCGTCACGTCGAAGGAGAGAAACACTGGAATGCACAGCACCGGACACACGATGTAGCCGGTAATGACTGCTTTGTACGTGTTTTCCATTTTACACCAGTCTCGATTCCTTTGCGGATAGGCCACCGCTATGTATCGCCATACAGCCAGCACCACCGTCAGCCAAATGGAGATCGTGTGGAACACTTGCGAAAAATTCGAATGCCATAGTACCATTAGGGCCCAACCATACGTGTATCGATCTCTGATCGAGTGACTGGTTGGCCGCAGGTATATGTGACATGTGTATGGCAAATAGTCTAAAAGTACAGCTAAATCGGCTATAGCCAATCCGGTGAGAACAACATTCGTCGGTGAGATCATATCCTTACGAGTGAGCACAATAATGTTGATAATGTTGGCCATGGATCCGAAAATGCAGATCATCAAGCTGGCGTAGCCGTGCACGTTGTGCGCGTAGAATTTGGAAAATGCGACCAATTCGGGGCCACAAAATGGTGGCGTCTCATTCATGGTTTATTGTTGCCTACCGGTCTGCACTTTTGAATAAATGGTACGTTGGCATTTTTAGAATACTGCAGGCTCTGAAAACAGAAAAAAAAATACAAAATGATAAAAAGATTTTTGGTTTTTGTACCGCTGGAATGACACCGTGCCTTATTTTATGGGGTATCTGGGCCTATATTATCAACAAAAAAAAAAGAGGTGTGAGTTCTCATGAGGATTCATGACGCATTGATGTGTAAACATAACAGTGCCAACAATTACAATATTGTAAGATGTATCAGTTATGATTGTAATTCTCATTTTAGCCCCTACCAGAGAACTAGAGACTAGACCAAGAACTAAGATGTTTACTACTTCAATAATACTCTAAAAAAACCTTTTCACCAACGACTTAAATATAAATATTGAGATTCAATAACGAATTTAGGCCTAAAATACGTAGAAAGTTAGGCATTATAAAATTATCCTACATTTGCATGGCTTGGTCCACGGGGACCAACGCTATAATGAACTATAGAAAATGACACTTTTTAATCAAATTTTCGATTCATTTAGACAGCAAAAACTTAATACCTAGGTAATTAAGCTAGAATGACGTATAAGAGCTTAGAATACTCCCGATTGTTTTTTATCACCTAATAGGTTGTAAAAATGAGATTTTGTTTACAATTAACTATAGTTAGTCCACAGACCACATGGCCCATTGCACAAAAAACCTCTTCATTTCCTCCAGACATCACATATTTTGATGGTGTGGCCCGTCATATTAAAAATAAAAATGCTTTAAAATATTTTTGTGCTCTCTTGGACGTATTTCATTCGAAAATTAATTATTTAGGTAAATAAAAATTATTTCACCCAATGATGATAATTTCGTCGTAAAGGCTAAAGTTATATAGATTATTTAGACAAGTTGACGCACTTTGATAAGAAATTGTAAGGAAAGTCATTTTTAATATTTTATCCTACTAAGTAAGCGCTAGTGTCGTTTGCGATTCAATTCCCTTCAACTGCTCTACATTTTGAAGAACTAACGACATTTGCGTTTACTTAGTGCGATAATTTGTCTAAACTACAAAATTATGACGATTTTATTACATTGGCTTTATGGGAGTGCGTCAACTTGTTTGAATAGTCTATATAACTTTGGCGAGGGCCTTTGATAGGCTAACAACTTAGCCTAGATTTGTTTACGACAAACATTTTTCATCCCTCAAAATTAAAATTTTTTTTTTTTTAATTTAACTAAATCAAGCCGGCTTACTTAGAATGTGGCTTACTTAGAATGTTACGCATGATCTTAAATAATAATGTGTTTGGACGAAGCTTGGACTGGAACATATGAAATGAAATTCTCAATTAATGTCAATAATTTTTCACTCATAAGTGAGAATATTTTCAGACCAAATATTGAGTTACAATGAAATGTAAGTAACTAGAATACTTGAATGACATTAGGTAGGCATTATCAAATGAGTTATTATTTTATAGATTCAGTTCAATCGAACCAAAATTATGATGGAATATAGAAAATGTACGTTCTAATTTTACTATCCTTTCATTCAAACTGAAATAACTAATAAGTATTTTAAGACATGATTGAGTTACAATGCCGCACATGTGATCAAAATACTGGATACATTGTGATAAAATGAGCCTTGGTGTAGCTGGGTTACAACAAGCTTGCACAAAAAACGAATCCGAAGAACAAATATTTTTTGTGCTAATTTGGTGTAAACGTTGAACGTCATTCATAACAATAAACAGGAACAAAGTTCAAGATGGAACAACCTTTTATGAATAGCCATATGAACACCCAGAAACCTGGTGAATTCAGGAAATATTTGGATGATAAATTTAGTCTAAATGCGAGCAGCTTGGTTAGTTGGTCTAAATAACGTTTAAAAGTTTGCCTACTTGATTTGGTTCATTGGAACTAAATAAGTATAAAGTAGAAAAGCTTATAAGTTTTGAAAAGCTTTGAAAAACAGGTGAGTTCCACAAGACTAAAAAGGACTCTCTACTCTAATTTCCACGAATTAAAATGTCTATTTGACAAATTATTTGATCACCAAATCTAATTTTGTTCGAATAAGGAAATTTCCAGTACCTCTATGGCCAGTCATTCGATAAAGTTAAATTTATCAGAGCTTATTTTTAATTATGGACAACTTTATGAATCATTCTGAACAAAGTCTTTTAAGGACGTGAAGGTTCTCAAAATATAATAGCACCGCAAATGTCACAGGGAAGGAACTGTTGGTTTGCGTGAGTGTATGCTGCGGAGCAGCAAGGGCTTTCTGATAATTTATAACGTAGAATTGCAGACGAATAGACATCACCATGTTTTGTTTAGATAAATGAATTTAATGCCATATGTTGAACGGTAGAAATTTTTAGCGTGTAAAACTGCAAAATTCAATACAGAATTATAATTATTTTATTTGAATAGAGCATATTTTATCACTGCAGGTCGTGTAACATTACTCTAAACTTGATATATGAGCCTCGACTCCTAAACCTCCTTGTTTATTCACATCGTTTTCCTTCTTTAATGGCATCAGGTTGGAATTTTTGTAACTTTCTCTTTTCCAGTCAGCCTGCCATACCTACATACCTACTGGTTTATTGTCAGTCTCCTTTTGTTTTTCTTTCTTTCTTTTTTTCTTATTGTTTCTCAGGTATTGACTTAGGTACTGTGTAGCAAGTATGACTATCTATATTATGTTTATCAATATTATAGGTTATTTGATCCTTTCATTTAACTGATTCCTTTTGGATTGTTGGGGGGACGTTGATAAGTACATCACTATAGTAAAGGTACAAGCCGTTAATTATTTCCCGATATTATTTCATCAATTATTTTCTCGATGGGCATGTGCCACTACCCACACAACCACATACAAACACACAAAAAAAAGTTCATTGTCTCCTCTGAAATAACGAATTCTACAGTGTTATTAGAAATTTAGGGCGAGCACAAGTCAAAGTGCCGCCCAATGGAGCGGCATTTCAGGGCTTGTATAAATATATGTATAAATAAATGTTTAAATATAGTTTATTTAGAAATTTTACGAATTGTTTGGAGTTGAATAAAAACAAAATTCCAGTTTCTTATCTGTTATATGGGCCTAATAATTCCAAATCATGGGTGTTATTAGGTGCCCAACTCGGAATATTTATCGTGGTATAATTTTTCTACCCTCTAACCGTCCCTTACTGGTATGCCTGTGATTACACGACTATGTATCTTTAATTTTGTTCTCTCCCGAGAAAGTATCATCGCAGAAGGCTTCCTACGTTGAGGAAGGAATGAAAAACTGTCATCCGAAATCAATTTAAAATGGTCTTATGGAAATTATTCTCAGATAAGATAAGGCTGAAAATTAAAACACCCCCTTTCTTCCAGTACCCGTAGTTAAAAATGAATAAGAACTCAACAGCCCGGAAATACGTTTTATTGGGGAGAAAATCGAAAACAGAAATTAGTTCCAGCTTCTGTCGTTTTTGGTGAAAATAATTTTGCATCGTCTCATCCGTTCATTTTTCTTTGTTATGAAAATGCCTAGTAAGATTTCTGAATTTGAGCGGAAATTAATTTAAAATGAAATGTAGATAGGTACAAGTTTTCTTTCGAGAAGAAGAATTTATTTATAGTAAATGAAATTCAAGTTCTCCAGAGGCACTGAATTAGAATTTTAAAGAAAAATAACTCTTTCGCGCAAGTAGATTTTCTTTGTTTAAAAATCACCTATATCATCAACACTCTTCTAATAAAGCAATATATAAAATATTTAGTTTTTGAAAAAAATTGACAATATCCCTCAAAATTTAATACGATGCATGCGAAAAATATATGAGTAAGTATCATGTTTTCAAAATATTTTATTAATCTATCAAAAATTATTATTTTTTTTTTTTTTTGTAAAACGAAAATTTATTTTAACTTTTAATAAGCACAATTTTAGGAAATAATTCAATGGTTTTCTTTCCAGCAGTGACGAGAATTGTGGATTATAGGTATACATATATATATTAAAAAAATCAGACTAATTGCGACAAGACTTATGTAGCATGTCGTAGCCGAATTGTAAAATTCGGTTTTTTTTTTCTGTTACGAACGGTTCTGACATTTTAAAATGAGCTGGTAAATTAATAAACCTGAAAAATTTTCGAAGAAACCGGATATTTGTAGGCTTATTGTAATGAGCCCAGATAGATTTAGGCTATTGAGAAATTTTAAATCCTTACGCTCTGTCAGTCTAGTCCATAAAGTCTCCGAATTTTATAATTCGATTGCAGCATATTACATGCATTTTTTTTTTTTTGTTAGAACAACATTAAAATAAATGAACCTAAGAATTTACATAATTCAATCATGTCTGATTAGCTGACGATCAGTGTTTTTTTGTAAATTTAATCAAAACCAATCGAAATATACTAAAAAAAATTCATTATATGTCGTGATTTTTACGTTTAAATTACATTTTTTAATACTTTTTATCCGCAGTTTCCCATTAAATTTACGTTAAAAAAAACCCACAAAAAAGACATAAAAAATAAACAAATACTAGTGAATTTTATCAATTCTAACCCCGTCTTCCATTATTGTCACTCTGAGAAGTACTCGAAAATACGAACTGAACTCTCAATGTATTTCGTCAAATTAAAAAAATATTTGTGATAGGTCTCTTCGTCAGTCATCAATTAGTTCGGTACAAAGTCTTTTTACTCTTCTCCTATATAGGCTATAAATTTTTCCAGTGGAAATAAAATATAAGATAAAATTACTCTAATTTTGTTAATTTGTGATAGCTGCCTATAGTATTACAGTAAATGGATTTGTCATACATTCGATCCAGTGCACTTATTACGTAAATGGCACATTTATTCTTGCGTAATTATTTCGATGTCTCAAATAAAATCACAATTTATAACTAAAACCGACGAAAAAAGCTGTAATTAAGTGGATTGAAAACTAACGCTTCTCTGAGTACTTTGTTTCTCCGTGATCGAAATTTTAGAAAACAGCCTCATAATTAAAATCGCTACGTGTTCTTTTAAAGCTTCATGTTCTTATTTCGATATATAGTTAGACTGTAGCTGCAAGGCTGACAAATTTATGGTATCAAACGGCCGAAAAAAAGAGAATGAGAGAGTGAGAGACAGAGAGAGAGCAAGAGAGAGCAAGAGATAAATTAAAAAAAGAAAGAGGTAGGAGGTAAACAATTGATGTTACAAAAATTTTTTCACACGATTTTGTATCACAGTCACGTATTTAATTAGAAACATTCTTCTTCCACGGAACACTAATTACAATTCCTTACCATGATTTTTTTTTTTTTTTTTTTGTTAGTACATATTGGTCTAATAGATATTCTCACAACCCTAATAAAGATTCAGAAAAAAAAAAAAATTAATTGTCTATTTTTGTTTTTTCATTTTTTTACGTTTAAGCTGGAAATACCATTAAAAAAAATCTTGTAATTTAGGCTTAAAAGAGTAATACTTTTTATTAACAGACTATACTGAAGGAGTAAAAAATTAAACGAGAACAAATTCAATAAATTTGCGATATACGTTCGAGACAATTATGTGGAGTGGTTCGAATAGCTTTAAAACAATTATCGAAAAAGTGTCCGTTTTTATTACCTCCTTCGTACGAAGTATTGTTTTCAAACCTTCGGCCAAAAACTACTGGAAAAACTCAAGCCGCATTTATTTTCCTATTGAACTTTTTAAAACCATTCTTTAAAGTGAACTTTCAAACCGTAGTGTTGAGGAAAATTTTATTATTTTCCACCAAAAATCATGCAGTTGGGAATAAACTTTCGAACCGATCGGAATAAGAGCTATTCTGATGACGTAACGCGATGAAAAGAATGACGAAAAATAAAACTTTGCCAAAATAAACAACATTTTCTACGTTATTAGTTTGGTGGCGCTTGGTAGTTCATCATTTTTACAGAAAGGCATTATCAGGCTAGAATTGAAACGTTTGTCATATTTGTGGGTGTATGGGTGAAACAGAAGGGAAAAAACAGAGTAATTGTAATTTTATCCGACAAAATTAACAAACGAGAATTAACCTAATTAGGTTTACCACAAATTAATGATCAGTGATGGACAAGGCTGTAATTTTCTTTTTTTATTACTATTGAGACGTATAATGCCCAGTGAAGATGAAAAAGTAAGGGACACCGAATTTATTACATTTTAAATAGTCGCCTACACGTTATTAGCTTTATATTGAATAGCCAAAATTAATATCAACTTTTTCGTAATTTTTTATTTGTTTTATGTAGGTAAATGAGTAAATTTACATAGGTATTACTTTTGACCAGAGTAAAAAATATGTTTAGAAAATTAGTTTTATGTGGGATAGGAGTGAGTTGTAGACAATTAAGTGCTAAGTCATTTAAAATTCCAAGGAATCGAATGAAATTGTTAATGATGTTAGAAAAGAGAATGTACTGGAGGTGGAAAAGGTACCACAAGAGGATGGAAATAAAATAAAACGAGTAGAAAAGGAAAAAACTAAACTTCTTTAATTGGCGTTTGAATGTTATAGGTGAAAAGGGTAGGTTCAGAAGTGGATGTGTTTAGGAGTGCGTAAGTGTTTAGCTGTTTCCGAGTGAATTTAATTTAGGTTATAATGAAGAACTATGTATCTATTAATTCTATTTATTCGAAAATTTGAGACCCTGCTGTAATTTCATCGGCGTGCGCAGCTTCATTTGTTGAGAGAATAAAGTAAGTTCCGAACCAATGGGACATTTCTGAAGTATTAAATGTACGAGATCTGGCGCAAATGACAGTAATTAAGACAAAATGCTAGCTAGAAGAACTGAAGGAACAACAACGGTTCATTTATGATTATTAAATCATATTATGTTATAAACTGATATCAAGTAGATATGACCGACGTGGTGGGGAACTGCTTAATTATGCTTTGGCCAAGAATATCTGAATATTGAAGTTACCTGAGACAAGTACGGATGTTTTGACTGAACTATTTAATTCTTGCCACAAAATCTGAATTGTCAGTACTTGACCTATTTGTTTTTTAGATGCCTTATTTACCTAAAATGGTCCACAAGTAAATGGAAAACTCTTTATCTACAATAAAAGTGTCATATCGTTTAATGATAAGCACAGAAGATACAAAATTCCAAAAAGATAGAAATATGTAGTGTGTACCCACCTTAACCACTAGGCTAGGAAGGAATTTTCTTGTGTTGGGGTTGCTTATGTTAGGTAAGGATGGGGATCTTTGAGTATATATGTGAATAGCTTCCTATGGCGTCAGCTTTACTTAACAGATGCTTAGAACCTTTGACCATAACCCTGAGCTAAGTGTTCACTGTCATATTACGCAACAAAATCTGAAAATATAAAATTCTCCTCTTTTCGGACCCCATAAGAATTGAAGAATGGGTCTAATGATAAAATTAACATCTAATTCAAATTCAGAGGCTCAAAAAACATGTTCGATTATGTATTATACAATAAAACCTGTAGATAAATAAAAAATTATCCCATTTTTGGGGCCAATGAGGGTTGAAAAATGAGTTAAATGATAAGATGAGCATCAAATTCGAATTCAGCGCCCAAAAAAATATGTCCGATAATGTAAATTTAAGAATCAGGAAAAGGCCACTAAATGAGGCACTAATAAGTTTGCATGATGTTTTTCTTCTTTTCGCTTTATATACACGTAGCGCTATTAATTCAGCTTTCATTGATTTTCCTTTATAAATACGTTTTCCAAAGTGATAAAATAATAAAACCAATCTAAGAACCATCCTAACTTCATAAAGAATATATGTACAAAAATTCATCAACATCGGTTGAGTAGATTCTGTTATTACCTTTAACATACACTTTTCCAAATTTTCCGCTTTATATATTAGTGTAGAGTGTAGATGGAGGATTGATTCTCTTGGCTCCATTTTTCAACCATAGATAGTGTTTCGAGGAACGAAATTAAGTTGAGATGTATACTTATATTGATGTAGCATCGTGAAAAACATTAATTTCATTCCTCGAAAACGCCATCTGTGTCTGATGGTAACTCTACGTATAGAAATATTATACGAATCAGCCCTCCATAGCATATATAGGTACTCAAAGGGGGGACGTTCATGTCGTGGCAATTGGCTCTAACGAGAAACCTTTCGGATACAAGATCAAGCAAATGACTGTTACCCCAAATAGACCCTATGGGTGATTTTTTTTCGACTATTTCAGGTGTTTTTTTAAAAACCGGTTTTGAAATAGGTGGGTATGAAATTTTAAAATTTAACTGTTTTGATGGAATTTGATTCCTACTTAAAAATTCTCGAGTTAATAGTTCCTTATTATGTTTACCTTTGCTGAACAAAAGACATAAACTCTTTTGTCATTGTATAAAAATACTTTATCTCGTTCTAAAAAAGAAAAAAAAAAAAAAAGAAAAGGTAATGGTCTCTGGGCGACGACTTCCATATTATTGGGGAATGAAATGAAAAGTACAAGGTCCAGTCTATCTTTCTGCAAAGTAAATAATTAAATTTTTATTGACATTTTTACTGCATAGAGAGGGATGCCTTCAAACGAAATTGAAAAAAAAAAGAAGAAAAAATTCCGAGGAAGGTGACGGGTGTCGGTAAAACAATTTTTTATTAACGAAAGTGTCCCACTGAAATTAATTTAACCACCTTCATCCTTTTTCGTTTCTGCCCCTTCGCTGCCCTCTCATTTACGCTAAATCCCCTTTTTTAACTCACACAGAATATTCAATTTTTGATTATCGTCCAATGTGAATCGTTATACTAGATGCTTATATAGGCATAGACGCGGGAATTCTTTATAATTTATCAACGTTCGTGCTACAGGTCTTATGTGGATTGAATAAAGAAATAGACAGTGAGGGAGAGAGAGTGGGCGAGAAAAAAAAAACAAGCTCCATCGGTACTAAGCCGGCGAAATTAATGATAATGAAAATAAAATGAATGAGCATTCTTGCAAAAAGTTCAAAAGAAGGTACCTACTCCAGAGAACCAAACCGTTAACACTGCGATTTGTTTAAAACATTTAATTAGGTATACGCTTAATGGGGGTACACTGCAAGACTACATCGTTGATATTATTTCTTTTTGTGTGTTTTGTCATTTTTTTAAATTACATAATAAAAAACAGAAAAGTTGAAATTATAATTATTTTTTCGTTTATTCGTTGGAACCTACCTAGTCTACCTACTTACTTAATTATAATTAAATTCACTTTTCATAAGCTTTTGCCTTTAGTGAACTTATAATTTCTCGCCGAGTTATTTTTGTTGATTTTTACAATTGTCTGTTTCGTACAACACGTTTCAAATCTTTGCAAAGAACTGTTGTCGCCGATCTTATTTATTCATTTTTCACCCTCGCGAGAAAATCTTTCTTATTCAGTTTTAAAATTTATTTATTTAATTTATTTATTATCACCTTGAAAGGTCGAAAAATATAGAGGTGTTTATAATTATACTGTATAACCTTTAGAATTAGAAATTAGACGATTTTCGTTTTGACTACCTAATCGGGTATAAAAAATCGATGATAATCAAAAATTGATTGTTTTCTGATTTTTTCCTAAAAAAGCTTCTAAATTCCCAATACCTAAGATTTCCTCTCAATTTATTCGCAAAAACGCAAAATTCAGATTTTTATGGTGCTAAATTAAGAATTATTTAACATTTAATAGAAATATTTTCTATTTGTTTTATTAATATAAACACAAAATACAAGGACTGATTATTGCGACGTCGAAATTTAAAATTCTCTGTTCAAACATTCAATCTCCATTCTTATTTGGTAATCGAAATCATCAATTATTGGTATTATCAGTTGGATTTTTCGGGTTTACAAGTTTATAACTCGACAATATGCGCTGTTTGATTTTTTTTGGTTAATTTTATTATACTTATTTTTCAAAAATTATATTCCTTACCTAATCGATTTGCTTAATCGAAAGACAAAAATCGATTCTAAAAATCGCCAATTTATTTGTAACAAAATTTTTCGATTTAATCGATTAATAATCGACATCATTAGTCCATACTAAAATCGACAGATGACTAGTTTTGACGGTAACAACATTACCATCAGAACTAGAATTTGGTCAATACTAAAATGGGCAATATAGCTCGTCGCTGATTTTAGTTCTGACTGGCGTATTTATCAATGTCAAAAACTGAAAATAAGTTGAAACCTGTTTTACCTAAAAATTTGACCAAAACTGTTATGAACTGCCATAAATTATTATTAATAAATTTTAGCCGCTCGTAAACGGGCATCCGCATGCGCGTTAATTAAATGTTGGTGTAATCAATAACTGGTTTTAGCCAGGCAAGATTAGTTTTAACAGATATCGATTATTAGCGTATTTTCGAAAGGAAAGTACAACTATTGTATTCAGTGCAATGGTGTGACCTGGGGGTTGGACCTGTGGAAAAGCGCCGTTCATGAGTCATAGATCACAATTATATAGGTCACTCTAATTCTTCTGTACACAATATACATTTCCACTTTTTGCTCATTTTGACAATATTTGGAAGTCTACGGAGCCTCCTCTGTTTGACATATGATAATGAAACTTGAAGTAATGTTAGAAGCTTTTATGGGCTACATATCTGTGTTAAAATTTTTGAAATTCATCAGATATTTTCGGAAGAAGGGGTTCTCAAAGTGTTGCAAACCCACAATGTTGTCATCACTATAACTCCCGCAAATTGAAAGATTGTAGCTTGAAATTTTTATGACAGTTAGAAACTACTAAGAACTGATTTGGTATTGGATTTTAGCGAAATCGGTTAACTACTTTTCGAATGGCAACCATTACAAAATTTGACACTTTTGGAAAGTACACACCGGTTGATGCGCGGCAGAGATATTTTTGTTTTAACCAATCAGAACTAAAATTTGCGAGAGTTATGGCCCATTCTGGTATTGATTAATCAAAAATTGATTTGGCAAAAGGAATTTGCCCAATCTAGTTTTGTCTAGTTTTACAAAAATCGACCGAATTCTAGTTCTGATGGTAATATTATCCAACTAATAATTATTATACTCCATTTTCTTGTTACCACAGTACAGGTTTTTGTTCGATAGTCTTGAAATTTAGTACAAAGGTTAGTATTAGGCCAAGAATGATTTTGGTGGGGAGAGATCAACGGTACTTCTGGTACTACTATTTTATTTTTGTTCTTGACAGAAAAATACCGAATTTTGAATCAATAGCTGCAAAATTTGAAAAAAAAAAAATTAGCCTACTATAATTCATTCAAAATGCTAATTTAGGTATGAATCAGCTGGATGGTGTTTACAAAACGTCAATTTTTGTTTCCATTTTGCACATTATAATTCACAATTTTTGATGGGTAAACATCTTCGCACTTTTGGTCTATGGCAGGGGTCAAGAATTACAATTGTCAGATTTGGTAACTGTAACTCTCACAATTGTAATTCTCATTTGTGTGTCTTACATGACGTGTATGTGTGTGGTTACACAACCACGCTATTATTATGTTTATACATCAATCATTCATGAGTATCCCCTAGCGGAACTAGCCCCTTTTTTTTTTATTCTCGATCCATACGAAATTTGGTAAGAAAATTAGTGCTAAGCCAAGGACTAGACCTGTCGATTTTGGTATGGATTGGCCGGATGGTAAGTCCATAAGACTCATTTTTGTTTTGATTTTGAAAGAAGTAATGGTTTTAAAGTGTGTAGTTTTGGGTCAATGGCTACAAAATTTAGTACAGTCAACAATTATGATCTATTGTTAACTCTTAGCTGGTTCACAATTAACTAATTTCCTAATTTCTAAAAACCTTCTAATGGAATGGCTGCTGTGTTAGAGTTTTTTTACATCTGATGTTTTTTTCGCATTCTGTTCTGAAAAATACAGTAGAATCAGTCTCAGAAAATTAGTTGTTCAATTTTTAAATAAAACAGTGTGATATCAAAAAGTGCCAAGTGTTCCTCATTTTAGCGTTTTATTTTTAACTGACATAAAGAAAAGCAGGTTATCAATTTCATCCTATATGTTTTTTTCTTTAACGTTTGTTACAGCATAACTTCTCAATCTGGACACCGATTTTGATGAACTTTTTTTTAAATGATGGAAGACGATTCCATGGTGATCCCATTAAATTAGTTTTAAAATTGATAGGATAGTTTTGGAGTTATCTTTAAAAAAAAACGATGTTAGCTTTAAGGTAATATTGTCCTAACACTATAGAAACAAAAAATCATAGGAAAAATTCTTTCATGGAAAAATCTAACCAATTTCAAAAAACAAAAAACGAATAAAAATGCTTTAAAAAAAAATAATAATTCTTTTAAAATTTCTCCAGTTAAATATGCATGAATCAAAATGAAATGAAAAAGTATTATGTTAAATTAATAATTTTTTTCAAAAATAGAACCGATTTCATAAAAAAATGCACTAAAAAGAGAAAAATAATCCTTTTAAAATTTCTTCAGCAAGATGCAGATTTAGAGACTGAAATTATTGAAGTCACGGCTAATTAAAAGGTTTTGTCATAAAATTTGACAGAATTGACGCATAAAGCCTAGAAGATAAGGAAAAAAGCAGCGACTTCAATAATTCAGTTCCTGGACCTACACCTTGCTGGAGAGAAATTTTAAAAGCATTATCTTTTTCTTTTTAGAGTATTATTTATTGATTTTTTGAATTCGGTTCCATTTTTTGAAAAAAATTAATAATTTATTTAAAATAGAATTAACCTACAGATAGTCATCTGGTATTTTATGTACGACGATTAGCTTAAATGAACGTAAATACAATAGAAAAAGCTAACTTCAGCATTGGCAGGAAATGATAATTTATCAGTACCGCGTATAAAGAGCCGCTTCCAACCAGTAGATGTTTTCGCTAAATAAATAACAAAATGTCTTCCAGAGATGGTGGTATGCCACCACTACGACGCAAAACCAAATCTATTAAATCAGAGGTCTAAACGCCCATCCGTGATAATGCGGTTTTCATTCATTTTGTAAACAACTGTACAATGTACCATGAATACGTCATATAAGTTTATGTTTCTGTTTTTGGTTTTGTTTTAGGTTAAATGTGAATTTCAAGATTCTAAATTGGTACTTACAGAACGAAAGAGGCAGCTTGCAACCATAAATTTTGCATTTATTGACCCGTATTTTGTTTTTGGTGGACCATCATTCCACTACGCTAGGTTTTTTACCTGAAACTATGAGAGAGGAACGTCGACGTGATTTTTACTCACTCTTTCTCGTGTTATCCTTATATTTTTGGAGAAGTTGACAAATCTAATTTCCCAGATTTTCGCGTGCGAGTTTGTTTTGGATTACCTACCCGAGAGAATACGCCGACGTGTCGAATTCATCCTCATTTAAAAAAAAAAAAAAAAGTAAAAATCTAGTAAAGTTTTATAAAGGTCTACAAGAACTGCTCACCTTCCAAATGGCGTATTGGCAGTTGAATTTTCTCTTGTTCCAAGTAAATTTTCTATACTTCATTCAGTTTCAAGCTTTTAACGACGACTCCACATGAGTATTTTCGGTGGAAAATTCTAAACCATACTTCTTAAGGCAGTAAATATTGCAGCAAATTTGGGTGATGTGGAAGAGTGTAGTGAAATAAATTCTCAGTTGATACATCTTATATGTATATGAAAAACCTGGTTATATTTAATGTTGAAATTTGAGTTTTGTCTTCGAGTTTCAAGACTATGGGGATAGAGATGTGGTATATCAGCGGGGGTACATTTAATAATCCCCCACAGTTCCTACAATATTTTGTCCAACTAACCTGTTCTAATGTAGTCAGAAACTTAGCTAAAATCATCTTACACAGTATGGTAACCGAGACAGAATTAATTACTACTTTGCTCCAAAAGCCTGTCAGGTAATCCGTGGACCCGAATTTAAACCATGCTCTAATTAATTTTTATATTAGACGAACTACTGTTATTAACCGCAGCATCTTCTTATAACCTCAGAATTTTATCTAAAAACCACAGCAAACATCTCTGTATGACCCATTGCCCACTAAAAATTCAACACATAAAAATTTCGAGACATTATATTTATATAGTCATAAAAGAACATTGTGTCCCATGGCATAGCAAGTGAAGAACTGAATATATTGAGTGTTTAGAATAAGTGTATGTGTTACAGAAATAGGTTGAAAATGGGAGATAAAACAGAGTGGGAGTTTGAAGAGATGCATAGTGCGAAAAAATGAGTGAAAAGAAATAATAAAAATATTGCAATACTGTGGCTCCATGTTTCAGAGAGGAAAGGAGAAAGCAGAAGTTAATTTGAAAAGTATGATTATTATGAAAAGAAAGGAAAAGAGACAGAAGAAAACAAGTACAGATGACAAAAATAGGAAAGAAATGGAAGAATGAAGAGTGAAGAGGAAGAAGACAGAAATAAATAGCCGTGGCAGGTGGAGCAGAAAAAGGTGAGTATTGAATATATTATTATTTGTGATCCGGAGAAATTTTGGGTGGATAAGAAATTACAAAGTGCTGTGGAAAAGTGTTAAGCTGCAGAGTTAAATTATTTATTATTATTAATTTTAGGTGCTGTGGAATATGTTTATTATTAGGGGGTGTTAATTTATTTGTTTTATTACAAAATTATTTATTATTATTACCTACACTTTTTATTTATTATTGAGGCCTAGCCATATACATCAGTGATATGTAGTTAGGCCTTTGATTGCCTTCTGGGTGTGGTCTCTAAAAAAATTGTTTATTTTTAGAGTTCCATTTGAATGGAGTCATCCAGAATGTTCTCCTAAGTTCATTTATGGTTTTATTTGTTTTTTCGATAAAGGAGAGCAGACTAATAGAGAATTAAATACCTATTCATAAATTACATATATAAAATGACAGAATCATGAAATTTTTCATCAGGAAATATGAATTATTCTTTGGTTTTATTGTTTTTTAAATGGTTGATAAGATCATCTAATTCTCATCAAATATTATTTTCTCCAACCTATCTTCTCATTCAAGTTATGTACTCCATGTTTAGTATATTTACCCTATCTATTAATCCGACTGAATAATAGTTCAAATTTAAAATTATTATTATTTTATTTTTTCTTTGTAATCGTTAAAAACAAATTTTTCTATGTAACTGATAGATATCAGAAATTTCCGAGAAATTTCATCTTTTTCCAACATAGCAAATAGTTGCAGACACGAAAACGTAACTGGATAAGAACGAATTTACGGCGTTTGAGTTATGCAATTAGCGTGACACACAAAATCACCAGTAACGCAACATATCTAGCCTTTTAATCCGAAATGAAATTTAAAAGGAAAATAAGAAAATTTGATTTTACAAAAAAGAATTTATGAAGAAATATTTTCGAAAATTAAAAAGATAATTCATACAAACATATAGATTGTACATCAACTGGGATCCCGAATGTTCATAAATTTCCAACTGATGGATTATAGATTGAATGCGCTTTGGCTTTAAAATATGTAGGAACCTACAAATATAGTTACATAATTTGCCATTTAATTGTAACATTCATTTCACAACGTCCGTATTGATTGAAAACTTGCAGACGGTCCGTTTGATGGAATCTAATAGTATGATGTAAATATTTTTATGGGTTTTTATTAGATAATGGATTCTCAATCTTTTATTCAAAAGTAGGTACATCTCATTTTCGTCAAAACATTTCGCGTACTTACCACCCAATATTTTTCAGGGCTATTTTCAGTTTCTATATTTATATGAATGAGGAATATTCGGAACAAGTGGTCAGTTCCAGCATTATTAAACATTTAAAAATTATTAGACACAAAAATTTCTCACTGACTTAGACTTGGCAAACCACCGGTTGAAAACGTTTGCATTAGATTTTAATGGGTAAAATCGCGAGAGGATTTCATTATTTTAATTTTTTTTATTTTCAAGTAGGTAGGTAGAGGTACCTATAGTATCAACGGTCTACTTTTTTTTTGTTATGGAATTAAGTTATGCATGAAAACTTGGTATAGCTTACATATGATTTTGAAAAAATGTTAGAAGTAAATAATTTACCTTTTCTATTTTCCCTGTCTAATTACCTATTTGATTGATGCTTCGTTGTATCACAAATTAAACTACGAAAGAACAATCCACAACCCCCTTTTTTTTATCGCGAGCTTTTCTCTTCAAATTTCCATTCTTTATTATTTTTTTATTATAATGAAGGTTTCGCAACCAAATTTCCTTTTTTTCTGTATTTAAAAAAAAAAAAAAAGAAAAGCAAGCAAGTGTTTTACGGTTCAGTCCACTGACGTCAAATATAGGGCTCCTTTTTTTTGATGTTTTATAGCACCATCCTTTTGAAATGAAACTTCCTCAATGTAGGTAGTAAATTCGTATGAATTTGACACGACGAATCTGACACCAAAAATCGTTACTGGCTAAAAAAATCAGAAGTCACGAGAGGAGCAGAACTAAGACCTAATACAGAGTGAAAATATTTTACGTCAGTGGACTGAACCATTAAGCATTTGCATGGATTTTTTTTTTATACAGAAGAAATGGGGTTTTGGGGCGAAGCTCTCATTAAAATAAAAAAATAAAAAATGGGTGTTTGGAGGGAAAATCCCATAATAAAAAAAAGTTTTGGATTGTTCTTTTCGCAGAAGGTTTATTTTTCGGGGCGCTGATTTCGAATTTGACGTTCATTTTTTCACTTAACCCATTCACCACCCTTAGGGGCTTCATAAGAGGCCCAAATTTTTACTTCTTATATTTTTTTGTGTAATACATTAATGGGTATATTTTTTTCAGGATTAATTTCGAGTATGACGTTCATTTTGTTGGAAGTTTTCGTTTTACGACATATTAGTGATAAAAATAAATAAGTACGATACAAAAATAAGGTTCCTTATTTTATTTCGTTTTCAGGGAGACGGTCGCCTTGTTTGAAGGAAAAATTTCAACCGTACAAATGGCAGCTCAAGGGTTTTGGAACTGACGGCTGATAGAAGCAGAATTTGAAAAATTAAATCGTTGGCATCCTACGTGTTCGGAAAAGAGTTGTATGTATTTCCAAGGATGGTGTAGTTAATGCGGAAAGGAAAGTGTAAAAAGGTCCCGGTAAAAGCTTTTATTGTAAAATTAATGATTGTGCTTCAGCTAAAGAAGGGAAAAAAGAAATAATTTCTATTAAACTCTTATTCTGTGAAGATATTCAGAGAAGATTTTAATGCAACCTTTTGAATTTACATAATATTTTCTTTGAAAAAATTATTTTACTTTATTTTATATTATTATTTTTGATTATAAGGTGCGTCCCTATACTTTATTTTTACCAAAAAATTAAAAAAAAAAAATTATAGGTAATGAATCATTTTTTACGTTATATTATATAGCTTTGAAAAGAAAAAATTGTAAGATAGTATCTGAAGGTCAAAGGAAAATAAGTTTTTTACAAAGTTTTCGCTGTATGTAGATGAAACATATTTTCGTGCCTTTTCGAACGATGGATTAGTTTTTATTAAAGATAAAATTTTGGTTAAGTGTATTTTTTTACTATTCTCAATAATTAAATAATTTAAAAAAAAAAATTTTCGTTCAAATTTCCGACTGTTGATAGATTTTTGAAATTTCTTTCGAGTTGGTGTATCCCTCATTTTTATGCAAATTAAAAATTTTTTTTCCAAGTTTGTATGTAAAAGTTTATTTGAAAATATCAAATCCGTTTTTTCGATAAATTCCGCAAATATTCTAGAGGGAAAAAACAAAGAAAATTTTATTTTTCAATATTCAGTTTTTTTCCCAATTATTTTTGGATGGTAGCATTAGCTACTCATTCTGTTCAAGTTTTATTAAAAATCTTTTTATTTCTGCCGATTACCTATATGGATGAATTCATATTACATTCAATGTAAATAAGAAATTGATGTCAACGTGAATGTTGGTTTTAAAATATAGTTTGAACGTTTTTCATTTTGAGTGTTTTTTTTTTTTTTGATAAGTTTTATTTAACTCAGTCCACTTGTTTCATGAAAGTTAAATGAAGAAAGAATTTAGATTTTATATGATATCTAAGTTGATAGCATACCTACTTCTTTCACTATAGTACAGTAAATATATCAATTTCATTTCAGACTAAAATTATTTAAACCCCATTAATAGATCGATTTTGGTGAACAAAATTAGAGTTTTCAAATCAATTTGGAACAGTAGAAAATGATTTTCATTTCACCAGTGGTGTAGAAATGGAGTTTTATTTTAATGGAATTTTTGTTTATTTCTTCATAATGTGGTTCACACGCAATGTCTTCGAAACGACTACGAGTTTTGTCGACTTCCCAGGCACAGTCAGTTTTGTATGACGTCAATGGTTTTATGAAATATTGGAACTGGCCAATCACAGTGCGATGTTGAAGAACTTGCCCATCTCTGATAGTGCTAAAAATTCATCTAAATATAATCTAATTTAAACTGGTGAAATCAACAACTATTACAAATCGAGACAGAGGCAATGGAACCATTTACATTATTTGTCACGCGGGTTGCATTTTTTTGATACCGAAATTGATCAACCTGTAAAGTGGTTTTAAAGACTTGTGACGTTATGCCAATACCAAAGAATGTTGTTTTACGCATTGATGTCTACAATCAACAACAGTTAACTTATCCGTAATTATTTTCCATTAATATGAAAAACCTCTTTTTGATGTATTCGTTGTAAAAAATATTGTACGCAACTTGTCTGCCACTCTAAAAAGTTCACTGATTGCAATTACAGCACACATCTGCGGCTTGTGCTGCATCTTCATAACTCATCCATAATTCCTTGTTCTGCAAACCAGTAGCTTAAAATACTATTTTGCAATACCCATCTGAAAAATAGGTACATTTTTGGTCTATTTTGACTGAACCTGAAGGAAGAAATTTCAATACAACGTGAAAAAATACAATTTTGGCCATACGCTATTGTAAGTTGACTTACTTGCATGACTCAATTTTTCGTTAAGAAGTTAATAAGTAAATTATATTTTCATAAAAAAAGCAAAAAAAAAAAAGCAAAAGAAAAACAATTATTAGTTTTTTTTGAGGGGATTAGAAAGTGGCAGTTTAAAAGAAATGTAAATGTGAAGGGCGGTGTTTGGAACGGGTGTCATAATATTTTGGTTATAAAAAGTAAAATTTATATTACTCACCTAGTTCTAAAAAAATTTTTTCTATATTTTTTTAAGGGGGGGGGGGTAAATTTTGCAAAAAAAATTGTATGATAGGGTGTGTTCCTATCACGTTTCTATAGACATTCTCATCATCTACAGAAACGTGGTGAAACAAAATATAGACGACTATTATTCCTAATTCTTGGAATAATAGCCGCCAATATTCTGCCTGCTCGCACAGATAAACACCTAGTGCTGTTAAAAATCGATTAAATTTCTTATCAATTATAATCGATTATTTGTGGCGCATAATCGATTATAATCAATTACAATCGATTAAGTAAGTATTCCTTAAAAAATTTAAAAAAACAATTAAACATTTTGTTTTGTAACGAGTGTCTTGCGGAAGGAGAGACACTCGTTTATAAGTTTTGTTATTTCAGTTGATTTGATTTTGATTACTTTCTGTTTCTTTTACACTTGCCAGTTGCCATGTTCGATAAATATTAAATTGATGAGATAATTCGTATTTTCTATTTTCGCAATTTGTATTTTATATTGTTTGGTAGGGCAAATAGGTAGTGGGCACTAGGTATTTAATACTTTAATAGTTTAATAGTGTAATAGAAAGAGGTGAATCGTTAACAATCGATTACACAATGTTTCTTATTGATAATCGATAAGAGCCCCGCTTATTGTTGAGACCACCAATCCTTCTCCCCTCTCACTCCTACGAACACACGATCACATATCGAATACATTTATTTATATCTATTCGCGGCTACACTGATATACCACTTCCGCCGCTCACTCGTTCGTTTCCGTTACCGTTTGTTTATTACTCTGAAAATGTACTTTACTTAAATTATGTAACTTATAAAATAAACATTCGCTTCTTGGACGTAACTTCACTCAAATCTGTCTTTTCTGTTACAACTCCAGTCCTCAACCTCTATATGGTAGCATCGCTCGGTAACAATCCTTGTACCTGTAACAGAATTTAAAATAATAATTTAAAATTTTTATATATTGTGAATTTTCTTTTTGTGTTTAAGTCAAACTTTTAAAATTTTCGTGAATAATTGTGTTTTTTAATATTTTTCGTAATTTTATTTTGTGTTGGGTAACTTAGTTCCAACCTACCATTTTTTTTCGAATCATAAAATTTTTGTTCTCGAAAAATTTAATTCCACCTTGAATGCTGTAAACGTTCAATGAGTTTCGTCGTTTGCTGAAAAGGATTTGCCCTGTTTGTGTATAATCCAGCCAAGTGTATCGAAAAATTCCAGGACTCGCCGATTGCTAAGTTGTTCGGGAACCCTGCTTGTGTTGCCCGAAAACTAGTAAATTCATTAGTATCTGCCCTGCTTGTGTATGAACTAATTCGTCGAAGTCATCAATTGGAAATAAATCGCCTTGAGCAGTCACAAATTGATCTGAAACCAACGTAAAAGCTTCAATTCAACTACATCAAATTGGTATTTATCGTCACAATTCAACTTCATTTTTGGCATCATCTTTAAAAACTCAAAAAAAAAACTCAACTCAAATCCTCATCGAAGTACGTACAAAACAACCGAAGCGCAATTCAAACGGCAGTTCCGGAGCACCACCTTAATTAATTCCAGAAAAGGAACCTGAAAACAAAAAATCAACGATTGAAAAGGTATAACTTGAAAATTTTCTGCTGAAAAAAGGTAATAAAAAAACATTATTTTTCGTTATTTTTCGTATTTTTTCGTATATTTTTCGTGTTCAATTTCGTGTTTTTCGTGTAACTTAACTCTTTCGATTCAAAATTTAACCTGTATATTTGAAAATATCGTTAATTTTCAAATAATTTTGGCCTTTACAAAATTTTTCTAAGTACAAATTTTGGCAAGTAGTGTGCAAATTTTTGCAGCCACTTTTGTCTTGGAGTGTACAACTCGTGACGTATGCACGGCTCGTTTCGTTCATTCGTTCGAACTTGTACATTAACCTTTTGTTAAGTGCAACGAACCTACGAACGCTTATCTTCGCCCATTCATTAAATACGTTGGCGCGGTTTTTCAGTTTCAAACCACCATTTTGTTGCAACTTGAAAATTTTTGCCGTTGCACAATTTTGTCGAAAATACTTAACGATTTTTTTTTTTTTCTTATACGAACACTTAAATTAAATTTATTTTTTTCTCTCTCCACTTTGCTCTCTTTTCTCTCGAGCAACTTTAATTATTTATTCGAAAATATTATACATATTTCAAATTTTTTTTCTTATTCACCTTTTTTTTTTCTACTGTGAATTTTTATTATTTTTTAGAGTTACCAGTAGAATTAATTTTGCGTAATACTTGGCGAAATTTAAATTTTTTTTTCTCTCAAATTATCTGTATTTTTTTTCATTTCTTCAATTTTATTTCAAATTATTTTTGTGGGTATACTATTTCAAACAAAATTTCCCCTGTTTTCAATAAGTTTATTCCTTTCTAATTCCCTCGATCTGAAGGTAGCTAATTTCATATTCACCCTCACACTTTCAATTTTTTATTGATTTTAATTAATCATCTTATCGAATCTTGAATTCTAATACGAATTATCTTTGGGTTAAAAAGTCTTGTTATTTTATTTTTATTTTTTTTTATTGGGAAGCGTCCAGTCTCAACTTTAACGTGTGTGATCTCTTGCCCGCAGTGGACCTACTCGAGACACACACAAGGACAATTTAAATACTATCGTTAAATTTTCAAATTGTTTGGTTAACACAGGTACGGCAATCCTAGTCTTGCAGCATTTGCTGGGGATTGACATCCGTTTTTAATTTTTTTTATATTTTTTGTTATTTTTTTTAAGTTCAGTCAATTCATTAATTATGAACACTGAAAATAATGATAGGATCTCAAACGTCTTCCGTGGAAATGGTTATGAGGGATGGCGTGCAACTGTCATCAGCACCCTTATAGGTAAAGGCTGCCATTCCACAATTTTTCCTACTGCTCGTGAAACAAGTTACATTTATACATCATCCGAAGAACGCCTAACATCCAAATGGCTTAAATTCTTCCAAACTCAGGAACGGGCCAAAGCCCACATATTCGAAAGACTTGACAAAAGAATCCTTCATCATGTCAAAACGTGCGATGTAGTTTCTCAAATTTTTGAAATCTTAGATGCTCGATACAGAAACCAAACTGCTACTAACATCATGGTATTAAAGGCAAAATTTCAGTCACTTCGCTTCGATCCAAGGAGAGGTACCATCCGTAGATTCTTGGAATATTTTTCGTCCATTGTAGAAGAACTACGTGATGCTAATTACCCCCTATCGGAAGCCGATGAAATAGATCAATTAATGATGTCGTTGCCCGAAAAATTTGATACTGTTTTCTCAGAATTCCGCCAATTAGAACTAGAAAAACGAACTACTGTCAGACTTACAAAAATGATATTAGAAAAATGTGATCGAATTGAATATTCTAACAAAACTTTTCCCGGGTTTGATCAGCCCAAATCATCCTATCAACCGATGAATAATAATAATAAAAGAAATTTTAGAAATTTTCGTAATAATAATAATAACTCAAATCCCTCAAAATCAAATTATAATACAACGAGTTATCTAAACGATCACAGAAATAACCAAAATAAACAAAATAATTATCCTTCCAAAGATAATGTATCCCAAATGGATATTACGTGCTTCAGATGTAATAAAAAAGGACACATGTCAAGGACAAGCCCTAATGAGACATCCAATGCAAGTAATACTCCGAATACCCAGAATCAGAACAGTAGCTCGAAACCCCAAACTTCAAATAACACGAACTCCCAAAAAAAGTCAGAAGATAAATCCAATTTTCGTGTCAAATACTCTATGATGTTACACTCAAACCTTAATCATTTAAGTTTTGATGACATCGAAGACGAATTTCAATGGCCTAAACCCCCTACAGTATCAAAGTCCGCCCCCCCAAAAAGTCAACTCCACACGATGTTACTAGACAATGGAGCAGATGACCATATGGTCAATGATATTTCAAAATTAAGAAACATACGCAAAGTTGACAATTCTCGTAGAGCACTTTGTGCCAAAAAAGGTATATTCGTAAACCCCACACATGTAGGATCAATGTATGTTAACGTCTGCAATTCCAACGAAGAGTTTTCCACTATTCACCTAAAAGAGGTATATTATGATCCTGATTTAAGCCTTGATATTTGGTCAGGTGCTAAAATCATGGAGTCTGGCATTTTCAAAATCATAACGGACACGGATCACGCAGACATCATAAATAAAAATACTGGTGAAATTACTATAACCGCTCCAAAGAGAGGTTCTATGTACTACATTGATTACGAAATAGTTGATGAAGAAGAGGAAAATAAGGTCTATCAGGAGCTTGTGTGTATGCCTGTACCTAGTACGTCTGCAGAACAGGAAGATCATATAGATGATCCTCAACAAAATTTTGAAGAATTGAATGAGGCTGAAACAAGCAATCCACAACGAGAGCAGGAAAACATTGACCACCCCCAAAATTTTCAAGATACTGAAGTGGATACAGTCACTCAGGAGATTTATTCCGAATCTGAGGACGAATTAAACGGAGAGAGTGTCGGAATAAATAGAAAGCATAAGAAAAACATAAACAAAACTAAAACTCTTTGGCATAGAAGATTAGGTCATCTAAGTGGCAAAAGCCTAAAAGCATTATCAAAAGTAGTTGTAGGTATGCCCCAAAATTTGGTATTTAAGGACGATGACTTTGCCACTTGTGAAATCTGTATAAAAGCAAAATCCACCCGACTTGGTCACCATGGCGTGAGGACTCGACCAACGAGAAGAATGGAAGTAGTCTCATCAGACATCATGGGACCCTTTCAAGAGGCATATAACGGAGAAAAATTCATTATAACCTTCATTGATCATTATTCGAAATATACTCTTGCCTTCCCAATATTAAGAAAATCCCAGGCTTTCGATAAATTTAAAGAGTACTATTTATCTTTCAACACAAAATTCCCCAATGATCCTATCTCAGTATTAAGAACTGATCAAGCAAAAGAATACTCCGACTCCAAAATGATACAATTTTGCTCCGAAAAAGGAATCACTTTAGATGATGGCGTGGCATACACCCCCGAATTAAATGCAATAGCCGAAAGGCAAAACAGAACCCTGCTCGAAAGAGTTAGAGCAATATTATATGACGCAAAAATTGATTTTAAATTATGGTCAACAATTGTATTAGCCGCCGCCCATATAATTAATAGAAGTCCGACCCGTGTCAATTTAGGAAACATGACCCCTTATGAAAAATTATACGGGACTAAACCCGATATTTCCCACCTTCGAGTCTTTGGTGCTATTGCATATAAACATGTCCCTATAGAACAGAGACAGCAATCAGCAGTCAAAGCCAAGAAGAACAAAGAGGAGCATCTCGACCCAAAATTCTTACCCCGAGCCCTTAAAACTATTCTGATTGGCTTTTCGAATGTAGGTTATCAGATACTAGATCCAATCAAAATGAAATCCTACAAATCCTGCGATGTTAAATTTGATGAGACGAAAACATTAGCCGACTTCACAAATAAACCAGAGGAACTACAAGTAAAACCCTTAGAAGAGGAAATTGAGGCAATCTATAGAGTCAATGTACTAAAACAAGCCTCATCTGAAGACTTATTATTTATAGAAGATTGCATGCCAGTAAGTTTCAGTGACATTTTTCAAAATCCTTTTAAGAAAGAGTGGCTTAAGGCAATCAATGATGAACTGCAATCCATGTCAGACCTTAATGTGTGGAAAATTGTAGACCGTCCACATAATGTCAAACCTATTGACACACGATGGATATTCACGGCCAAAGCCAATGAAAGAGGAGTAATGTGCCCAAAAGCTAGACTCGTTGCCAAAGGCTTTATGGACAGATCCGAGTATACCATGACAGAGACCTATGCACCTGTTGTGCAACTCTGGCTAATAAGGTGGATCTTATCCGTAACTAATCTATTCAATCTACAACTTGTTCAATATGATGTCAAAACAGCCTACTTAAACCCAAAATCAAAAATGACATCTTTCTTAATATTCCCCAAGGTTGCAACGTCGAAAAATCAAAATTACTTAAACTTGAAAAATCCATCTACGGCCTTAAAACATCAAGTAAAAATTGGATTGAGTTACTGGATTCTCACCTTCAACTTCCAATTTTACAAAGTCAAAAATCGACAGATGCGTATATACACGTAAAGATGAATCAGATGGTATTGCCTTCATGATAATTTACGTAGACGACATCCTCCTTGCAACTAATCGTCCCGAATGGGTTAATGAAATAACCACTCATTTTGAAACTCGTTTCACTATGAAAGTTGTAAACAACCCAACCCATTTCGTAGGTTTCGAAATAGAAAGAAATCGTGAATCACAAATAATTAAACTCACCCAAAAACAGCAAATCCAAAAGATTCTCCAGAAATTCAAAATGTGTGATTCAAATCCTTCCAAAACGCCTATGGAGACAGGCCTCAAATTAAGCAAATCTGAAGGCACAGACAACAAAGAATACAGGTCTATGATTGGTGCACTATTATATGTATCTAGAGGCACAAGGCCAGACATATCTTTCTCAGTCAATTACCTGTCAAGATTCCAAAATTGTTCCGATGATACAAAAAAGAATTATGTACGGCGCATCATCCGGTACTTGAAATCCACGATCGATCTTGCAATTGTCTACAGATCTAACTCCGAAGGCATATCAGCCTATGTCGATGCATCTTATGCCCCCGACATTGACGATCAACCTATAAACATGTCTGAACTTGAAAAAGGAAAATCAATAACTGGTTACCTTATTACTATGTATGGTGACCTGATAAATTGGGGCGTTCATCGCCAAAATATTCATGCTTCTTCATCAACAGCAGCTGAATTAATTGCTCTTCACGATTCTTTTGAGGACATAGAACTTGCTTGGCTACTCAATCGTGAATTCTTCTCAATTGACACTCCAGTAATTGTCTACGAAGACAATATCTCTGTTATTCATGTAATCTCTGGAGGAGGTCAAAAACGTCTTCGAGCTCTCATGATCAAATGTTATGGACTTGCTCAAGCCTATAATGACAAAATTTTCATATTCAAACAAATAGCTACCGAAGATCAATTAGCTGACTTACTCACAAAAGCCTTATCCAGTAAGCAGCATATCTCACTTACCCATAAAATCCTAGAATCCCCAAATTGTGATCCATAAAAAATCAAATCCATTACCAAAATTTTGTCTGAAACATCACAAAAAATAACTTATTTATATTTATCTTATTTTGCATGTTACCATATTTACTATATTTTATTCATATTTATTAATCAACATACTTACCATAAGCGTCCAAATCAGTTACCATTTTATATATACACGTCTTCATTTTTTTAAAATTTATATTTTTTGTATTTTGTTTTAACTTAATTAAATATAATAAACACATATTTTGAAACACTTTTATAATATCCGCAGTCGTGATCGGTTCAAAAGATTGTAGGGGGGTGTTGAGACCACCAATCCTTCTCCCCTCTCACTCCTACGAACACACGATCACATATCGAATACATTTATTTATATCTATTCGCGGCTACACTGATATACCACTTCCGCCGCTCACTCGTTCGTTTCCGTTACCGTTCGTTTATTACTCTGAAAATGTACTTTACTTAAATTATGTAACTTATAAAATAAACATTCGCTTCTTGGACGTAACTTCACTCAAATCTTTCTTTTCTGTTACAACTCCAGTCCTCAACCTCTATACTTATCGATTATAATCGATTACTAATCGATCGTTTAACAGCACTAAACACCACCAAATATGCTGACACAATTAAGTCATCACATTCGGCGAATGTTCTTACTGTCATACCACCTAAAATATGGTCGGCCATTTTGAAAATAGTAAAACGTAAAGCGAATTTGTCCTCTGTTGTTGAAGACGAATTGATTCCTGTGTCTAGTTTCCAAATGCGAAGTAACGAGTATGTTAAGTGTTCACACTAGTGGCTATGAACTTAACCAGGTTTTATTTAGGCTTAAGTAATAGATTTAATCATGAATAGAAATAGATAGTGATGTTCAATAATACATGTGGTAACTTTCACACGCGTAGCCAAATCTCCCAAAGTTTAAAAAAATCTTTATAGGTTGGCCAAGTTTGATATAAACGAAAATACAACTCTCAAGATAAATGATATGGACAAGATAAATGACCTCGATGGTTCTATCGACCCAGTCTCATTCTGTATTGGTTGTTGGATACATCAATTCAAATTAGATTACATATAGACAAATTTTCGGTACCTTCAGAGATGAGCAGTAGTAATTTGTCCAACATCGAACTGTGATTGACCGATAGAATTGGAACAGAATCACAACAGATGACGTCACACAACTCAAAACCAATTTGCGCCTCAGAACTTGACCGACGTGTATGATTTTGAAGAAATTGCATATGTCCTACTTTTCGCCCTTGTATCCTAAATAACTATTTTTGTTTTAATTTCTCATTTAACTATCGTATTTTCGTTTACTGAGTACTAACGATATGGCCAAAAGTCTATCAACTGTCTTATTCTTATGCAGTAAAATTTACCAAAAATATGTTTGTACCTACGTCACTGGACGACAGCATTAATTCGTCGGGTGAAGTTTGACAATTTATGTCGCCTATAATTTTCATCGCCGCTCTTTATGTAACCGGCGCCCAAAAAAGCTGTTTTCGGATTTAGTTGTGTCAGCTTTTTGTACCTTTACGAGATTTTTTTATTTGTATTCAGGTACGTTGAGAATACAAATTAGGCTAATTTATAACGTAGAATCCAACCAACGTAACGAGAAAAAGTGAAAAATTCTATAAATACCGGATAATAAAGCGTTGGCGTTTTGTAAACATTGGTTAGAAAGTGTTTGGAGAATTCTTGAAAAATTTTTTAATTTATAACCGCGGTGTTTACGTAAAAACTAAGAATTGGATTGCCGCGTTGAAAATAACCTGCAAATTCGTACCCCATGTCGAGGGTAATTGTTCGTAACGGAATAAAAATAAAAATGAAATAACCGCACTTGAATTCACCCTTTTTTCTTTTTCTTTTCCGGTTGAAGAAAATTCACACGTGCACAAAAAAATTTAAAAAAAAAGTTCCATATACAAAGAAATTAAGAGGAAATTCCGAGTGCAGAAAAATCCTTAGCAGGTAAACTTCATTGGGAAACGCTATACATGTTAAAAATTTTCCTCACGTTCGTCGTACCGACCGATTCAGCTTAAAAAAATTCTATGAAAATTTTGCTTTTAAACTTTACCTACCTACGGAAAGAATGCGAAAACAAAGAATTAACTAAATACCTACTTATTATGAAAGGAATGTAAAAACAATTTTTGGGTTACGGTATTGAGATATGTTTTACGCAACGAAAAAAAGGAAAAATCACTGGAATGTAAATAATTTTGCAGGATGTAAAGAATGTTGAAATATCACATAAAAGTTAATCCAGATTATGTTTAATAATATTGTGTATGTAGGTATGTCCTCAGTTACTTCGACGTTGATGTGATTAATTTATTTTTGCGTTATTTTTACTAATCGACAGGTAATATCACTGCATTTAAAGAACGCAATTTCGTAATTGTGTGAAAGAGCTGGAACCATCTTCAATTTTCCAGCCGTGAAGTGAAAATAGTAAAGTCGTCAAAACTGAGTTCACGGTGACCGATTTTTGATAACCCAAAGCGTTTTTATGAGTTGATTTTGAAAAAAGTATAAATTCGTAGACAAGTTTACGTTTATTTTCGTTATGTTTTTTCCAGACAGGATTGAATAAGCACATAGATGTGTCAGATTCACTATTTTAGCTCCAATTTATGACTTCATAACTAAAGTTGGCTTTTGAAGGACTGAAATGTATGTGAATTATGATAACCATCAGTTGATTTTCACAAATGAAGCAGCTACCTTTACATGCTCAAAAGTTTTGTTTAGAAATATAGGAAAACTTTTATTCATAATCATTCAATAATTCAAAGTCATGTTATTTAAAAATACATCCATGTTTAGGCCTGCCAAAAATTCTATTTTTTAACAAATTTTCAATTCTCCATACGTCATATCGACACACAATAATAAACTTACAACTTAGGCAATAGCTGAATGCAAGAACGATACTTGAAGAACAACCATTTCTTAAGAATTACTTACCTGTTTTTTGCCATTTTGAGATAATTCCCTTCGAAGTTTCACCGCGATATTGGTTGTTTTTGCCAAAAAATAATGGTTAATGTGAAAAATGACATTGGTTACTGAAATAATTAATTCATTTATTCGACAAAAAATCAAAAATGTTCTAAAACAATAAAATCAAAAGGAACAAAGAAAATTTTTACATTGGTTGTGCTAAACTTCACTTAAGAATAACAATGCGATGATAATAATTATTTGTTTTTGGATTCAAAACAACCTATGTCAACATATAGGCTCTTCTAGTTCCACGAAAAATTACTTTTCTGGGAATAGATTGTTTTAACATTCCTCATTTACAATGAAAAAATATGTTTTTCGAGACTGGTTGTTATTTCATTTAAAAATAGAAGTTTTAACAAATTCAACGACGTGCATTGTTCAAATTTGGCAAAAAGTAACATAGGATGGTCTTGTTTTAAGTCACAATAATAATAATTAAGTAAAATATCAAAACGAATAATTCGGTTTTTACACGCTCAAAATTTGCTCATAATCGTCTCGTATCAAAATAATGATTCAATTATACAATACAGTCCTTTCCTAGATGATTACACTAGTGTCTGTGATCAGACAAAGGGGATGTTTTTTTTGGGTGTTTCTGATTGCGTTTGTAAACAGAGGGATGAAAAGAACTCGAGAGAATGAAAAGACTGAAGACTTCGGCCTATTTAAACTTCTTTTTCATACCTATTATTGAATATGGCACATCTATCATCAAAGCTGCATGTAAAAAAACACCAAAATGAAACAATTATTCCCCAAAAAAATTACATAACAAAAATTTAGTATGAGCAGGGGCTTGAGTACGGCTTATTTAATTTTGTAGCCATAACTTGACCCATACAGTCTCGGAGCAACTTCCCAAGTCGTCACTTTTCAACACCCTATAACTCAACATTGTAAAAAATATACAATAATACAAATAAAAAATGTACTCTACGTCTGAACATAGACCCTTCTGACAATTTTGCAGTATTTTGTCGACACACTGAAAGTATGATAATTATGCTGTTATAACTGCGTATCGTCCTATTATTTATCCTGTAAAATGTTGATACACAGTAAAGTTATGTGTGTTATCATAAAATCCACAAATTCAGCGAAATTTGAGCTTTTTCTTTGGTTGGTCTTTGTTGCATAGGTATAGCTTCATTATAGGCAACATAAATACAACACGGTAAAAAAGAAGGCATGAGTTTTGCTGAGGCATACTCATGAAGGATTGATGTGTAAACATAATAATAGTGTGGTTGTGTGTATGCGTAACACATTGCACATACACACAGAACCACATACCTACACATTACAATATCGAGAGTTAAGGATGGTTTAACTCACTTTCTCTATTCTCTTATCCTAATCTGTAATCTGTAAAGTTGGGAAATTTGAACTTTTAGAGAATAAATCAAGAGAAATAGTATAAACCAAAGGATTGTTTCTTTCTTCCTTCAACTTTTTAGGTGTTAGGTTAAAGAGAATAAAACATTGAGTTTAAACGGTCCCTTACAATTGTCATAGATTTATAGTTACACAAATTTAACAATCCTAATTCCCTTTTAGCCCCTACCTTGAGCCAAGCGCTAAGATGTTTACGCATCAAAAACAATTATAAATGATTACCTATTTTGATAAGTGTAGAAAGGCAGTTTCCAGTGATGTGAAGTTTTGGCATGTGTAAACTTCACATTCATGAAGAAACTACCTACTTTCCGTACTTGTTACACAATATACTATTTTTGACTTCTAACTTCACTTGAGAAATCACGTTTCAATTGAAAAATCAACTTCCCTCT
Source organism: Ericerus pela (assembly GCA_011428145.1). Lineage (NCBI taxonomy): Eukaryota > Metazoa > Arthropoda > Insecta > Hemiptera > Coccidae > Ericerus > Ericerus pela. The sequence continues at coordinate 437,483 of WOFM01000170.1, forward strand.
CCCCAAAAAGTCACTCCAAAAAAAGACAACTAGGTACTTAGCTAATTTCTAGCTACGGTAAGCATGAATGCAGTCAAAATAAATTTTACTTTCTAAAAGAAATAATAAAATTATAGCAGAAAAGCTCGTTTTCAAAGTTTTAGTCTTTAAGTCGTTAAATATCGTACCTTAATGAGAAGAATTTATGGAAAATTTCCTTAAGGAAACGCATTTTTTACGGCTCTTTTGGGTACAGCACTAGTGAAAATCACTCTTAACTCAAATTAGGCCTATTAAAAGCAAATAAACTTAAAAATTTAATTTCAAACTTTTTTTACGAGATATGCAATATTTAATATCGTTAAAAGTGAATATTAGTTTTAAAAAAAAAAAAGTTGTTAGGGATTAGGTATTTTATGTATTCGTGGTAAGATAACGTAAAATATGCTAGTTTAGTGCTTGTTTTGCCTAAATGTTGCCAATTTAAATCTATAACTTCTCCCTGGGCCTAGAAAGTTGTCCAATGTTGTTTCGAAATTATTCTTCATTATTCTTTTATTTCGCCTATTCTGAAAGAAAATCTGAAATGGTTAGTTCTCATTTATTGTCGTAAAGATTTTACACAATGCATAAGTACCTGTTTAAAAAAGTAAAAATTATGAAGAGAACATTCGTTCCACGAAGTAGAAGAAAAGAAAATTAAGGAGTTAGGTACGGTATTCGACAAAAATTTTTGTTACAGATTCAGTCCGATGGATGAAAAAGTTCGAGATGGTTTGTATTCAACTTGACTTTAAAATATAAATGGTTTTAAGTAGAAATGCAATTCGGTTAGATACTGTAAGTAAATCAGTGAAATATGAGATAACATGGTCTAATATAAAAACTTCAGTTTGTACTTGCGTACCAATAGTTATTTAGCAAAAAATTTTTTTTTATAAATATTAAAATTTCAATCAATCGAACGAGGAAACAAAACACGAATGTAAAAGATTTTAAAAGATTTTAAAATGATGAAACATTTGTTGACGAAAAACTTCAGTACTTTTATCAATGCAGAAGATATTAGCTAATGCGAAGTCTGTTTTTCTATTCAAAACAAAATCCACTTTGTCTCAGTTTAGCTTTGATCAAATAGAAAATTTTGTGTCGTCGTAGTAGGTACGTCTTCATGTAATTCATGTGAATAAAATGTTTGAATTCATATTTATTGAGGGAATACACATAGGCTGTGTTTGAGTGGGCTGTAGTCCAATGACAGATGCTCTAATAATACTGGTCTGCTTTTTAGCAAGCCACAAGTTCTTTAGCTGTGACGTCATAGAATCAAAATACACGTTTATCACTCGATGACCTACTTACGTCTCCAAGTTGACAATTTCACACAAATACTGGACATGATCATCTTTCGATTGTTCTTTCAAAATGATAAGATTTTTAGGTGTTCTACATAAAGACATGTTCACGTCATTCAAATCCATTGCTTGCAGATATTGGCATGAAAATTTCGTTGACTCTCGAGCTTGATTTTTCAAACACATCTCTTAATGGTGAACCCTGGGTTTCCACATACCTACTGATTTACAATACTATTCTTTAATTAAAAATAAACTTAGTTTCTAAGTGAAATTTAGTGAGTTACAGCATTTTCTGAGGTCAGAAATCTATTTGTTGATGCCAAATAGAGTTATTTGTGATATAATTAGTATATAAAGTAGGTGATTTTGATCCGAATGTGTGTTTTGCAGAGCAAGCCGAAGGAGAGTGATGCAAATTACACGAGTATCAATCATCTACTACATGCATGTGTTGTAGTGGGTAGAAGCTTATAATTAGTGTGGTTTAAGGTCCAAGGGACCATATAAAGTTGGTTGGAGTCACACGCCTGCTCTCACAGCCTCGTAACTCACAACTGACGTTGCCTCAACACCAATGTCTCCTCTTCCTAGAGGGAGACCCGTGGGCGGAGCCACGACATGTGTATCACACACTATTTTTTGCAACACCCCTTAAAAACAGATTAAAAAATAAATATTTTTGCAAATAGGAAACATATAAGTGCAAACTATCTTCATCCCTCCAATGAAACCTTGTGGCATAGTGGCTATGGTACTGGCCAACCAACTGTGGAGTCAGATGTTCAAATCCTGGTAGTTTTTCGTGAGAAAAAAAGAAAAAAATTATAATGTGGGGCTGGTTGCAGTAGTAAGACTGTAAGACTAGTATACAAAAGATGCATGCGTCCAAGGCAGTGTATAAAGTAAAGACCGATGTATTAAGTATGTGAAAGTTTTGTTTAAACCTACACAAATATCCAAGTATTTGTTTGACCACGCTTCGAATTATGCATTGATTTTTAAAAATTTACCGAATTAGCCTATACGCTGCCAGGAATATTCTGTTGAAAAGAATGTCAGCCCAAATTCATCATGAAATTAACCCAAGGACTAGCCCATTGCCAGTAGAAAGAATCATTCCATATTATAAAAACATAACATAATGTATTACGAAAAAAGGCAAGACAAATTAAATACAGTATTTGTCTTAAGAAAGCAGAACGTTCGATGATTTACAAAAAGGAATAATTATGACATAGCATTAGCCTAATGAAAATGGCTCCACGGATAACAAACTTAAGCGAGAGGGAAATAAAAACTGGTTTTAGTGATAGGTAAAGGATGGCACGAATTATTGAACAAAGCTACATCCAGTACCATTGAGAGCAACGAGGCAGTGATGTGAGGGGAAAGTTGGTTTAAAAATTAAAAAGAAAAAAAAAATCGAAAAAGTTTTAAATTGGGGGATAACTTTCGTCGTTGATCGAACTTTGGCTAAACAAATAGCCTAACCTAAGCACGCTTAAGGCGAATCATTATTAATGGGTAATTTTATTTCGAAAAAATTTTTAATTGTTTATAATTATTATTAGATACCATACGGTTGTAAATTTAACGCAACAAGTGGAACCAACGGCGATAACGAAAAATATAATATTAATCACTTTATGTCGAGCAACATTATTTTACACTTTTGCTTAACTCTTCTTATACTGATTTGAAGAACTAATTTTCGAGTTTACAGGAAAATACAGGAAATCCTCCGACGCTCAGTGATTTTTTTATTGGTTTTAGATGAAATTTCAGCTGCACTTATGAGCAAATAATATTTGAGCGATTTTCCGTAATTTTCAAAACAAGACCGTTTAACCCAGTATAAAATATTTGAAATCCATTAGTTACGAATTCTGTTTCACGATTACCTGCACCTATGTCTGCGACTTATTCGCCTCTGATATTTATAATCAATTTTTTGTTTTCTCTGTGTTATAATGAATGGGTATCCGATTTCAAAAGCGATCGTTCGTATAATAATCCTTTCGCCGAGTGAGGCATTATATTCCCAGTGTCGCCTATTGTGTTTTAATCCATCAATATATTAGTGTTATAATTATGTACTTTGTACTTTGGAAAGTGAAACACATGAACAACCTCCACATTCGAAAAGCTTTTATTCGGTGCGCCAGGTGACACACACGTAGCCTATGTCAAATGCGTTATCAATTATTATTTTGCATTTTCGAAATAGTTGACGACTTTAGCATTCCTTCTGTCTGAATCGGTTTATAAAGAATTATATTTTTCAGGCGCACTTATCCCACATGTTTGGTTGATAGTAACTGAAAGAGAATCTAACTCCACGAATGGGAAAACATTCATCCAAACGTCGCTATGAGCCTATGAGGTGACTGACAGACTTTCAGCCATCAGTATCGTTAGGGTGTGTTTTTGAGCACACTAACGATGCTGAAGAAATTCAGATTTCTGTGATATGCACGTTGTAAATTGATGAGATACACGTTCATTATAGAAGCATAGCGATAGGCCTATTGGTAAAACTATAGGCACCATAATACTGCAAAATAGAAAGTTTCCCAACAAATTTGAAGTTTTCAATTTAGGCTGGTGGTGAGGGTTGAAAAATTCACAACAATGGGAAATGTAACCACCCATTTTTAAGAATCGAAAATCCTGAATATCGTTTTCACCACAAGTAAGTAAATTTTATGAAAATCAAATTTCCCAAATACCATTTCACGACACCCATTTTCGCAGAAGTGACTTTTTTCACAGTTAGTTTCACTAAAAACGGTAGTTTTTTTAGTGGGTGGGAGGTGAGGTGGATAATTTTTTTTTTTAAATCGTAAAAATAGGTGACCTAAAATGACATTCGAGAAATTTTATTTTCGTTAAATTTACTTTTGGTGAAAATTGCTGTCGTGATTTTCTATTCGCGAAAATGAACTGTAATTGTGGGAACTGTCTTTCCACACTTGTGTTATACTCTATATTTTTTGTGACAAGTGTATAAAATGTAAAAGTTGGTAAGAAGAGGGTTTTATTGAAAGCTAAAAAACAAGGTAGAAAAAGGATTAAAAAAAAGTGAGAGTAAATAAAAAGAAAATATTGGCTATGTCACTGGTTTGATATAATTTTTAATGAAACTAAATGAAAAATTATAGAAATATTATATCTCTTTACTAAGAAGGGCTGCGGAAAGTGGATGAGAATTGAAATTATCCACTTTCTGCGGGCCATATAGCTCATACATGCCTCGAAAAGACATAATTTTCGCATATAATATGTTACATAATAATAATATATTGCGTAACAGTTGCAAATAGTTGACAATTCCTCAATGTGTGAATTTTTCAGCTCAAGCTGGAGGCGAGTGCAAAGTGTTGCAAAATTCACGAGAATAGGAACTATCATTTCAAACATGTTATAGAGGCACTAAAGGTATTTTTGTGACAAATGTATAGAATGCACCTTTTAAGACAGTGGCATAGCTTTCAAAGCCGAAAAAAAAATGTGAAAAATCAATACATCAGAAAGTTAAAAAAAATGAAAGGTGTGAAAAAAAAGTTGGACCTCTCGTCCATAAGAAAAATTAATTTGTTGTTTTGGCGAACTATTTAGCTAGATCAATCTTTAATTAGCCTCAAGTCGGTACCAGCAGTCTAGTTAGTTCGGTGTTGATCTTTGAAACAGATGAAGTTTAGAGTAGTCGAATCAAACCCCCTAACTGGCGGGATTTCTAAAATCATTTAATAGTGCCTATTAATTGGTAACGGTAGGTGTGGGAAGTAGGTATGGGAATGTAAATAGTCTTTAGGCTAATGTGTAAGTGCAGTGAGGTAAAGGAATTTCAACTTGGTTAAGTGAGTTGTTAGCATCACTTTATTTTCACATGTTTAAAATGTTTCTGACAATCGTTGTTTCACTGATAGATACTTTGACAACGATACGTTAAATTTGGTAAAATTATGGATATCTAAAAAATTATGCTAGCTCCCTGACACTAATATTTTATACTTTCCATAGTGATTGGCTTTGAATATTTTGTGAGGTTCCCTTGACGGTTTTGTATGTTAGACCAACTATGGAATTTTCAGAAAATTGATGCCTATACCTTCACAGGATATTTCGTTTTATCCTTTTTGTAATTTATGTTGACAAAATTTGTAGCTTTGCTTCATAATTTAATGATTATTCTCGACCAGTAGTCCAAAATATTTCTTTTTAAAACTCGTAAGCATCTGATAAAGTTTCTTAAGTCTATAATACACTAAATTTGGATACCTATGTATATGAACGAATAGCTAGATAAAGAAGTGTTCATATTCTTTTGATTTTAGGCATCCTACTTGCTTCTGAGCTCCCAAAAATGACATAAACCCAGTGGTGTAGCCAGAGCACAATATTTATTATATAAATAATATATACTTCTTTTTGGGGGAGGAGTTTGACAAAGTTTCTTTAGGCAACAGCCTAATTAAAGATAATTTTTTGAGGGGTTGGGTCCCAAAACTCCATTCTTACGCCACCACACAAACCTATCCGACCGTGTTATGATCACTCAGTACTAAATGTAAGCCAAATGGGTCATGTAAAAGTCATCAAAAGAAGCAAAAGTTCCTATTAAAATATTGGCATTGAAATTGGTTGTTTTAGAGATACAAGGCTCTCAAATTTTCAAAATCTTCATATTTAAACCAAATGAGGAAGTCAAAAAAATTCTTCCAATTTGATTTTTGATGAGTGCATCTTATTGTACTCACCGAGTACATTAAAAAACGTTCTTCTAACCAGGTCCTCATCTTCATTACTTACAAAGTTAAATTCATTTGAAATCGGAAGAAATTTGTTGAAATTTTAGCATGTTTATTGTTCATTTTTTTTAAATTTTGAAAAAAAAAATGTGACGCTGCCCGGATTTGAATTTGCAACCTTTAAACTAAGGATGGGCGATCGTAAAAAAAAATCACTATCGATTTATCGATAGTTTTGAAACTTTTGGTTCGGGGGGACTCGGGTGGGCGGAAAATTGAAAAAATTATTTTGCCGAATAAAAAAATCTCATGTCTCATGTTTGTAAGTCAAAATGTATTAAAACTTAAGTCATTCTATTTTCTAAAAGAACTATCGAAAAAATATCGATAGTCTGAAAAAACTATCGATATATCGCCCATCACTACTTTGTACGATACGTACTGCCATCTTCTGTAAATTTTTCTTTCAAATGAATGAATATGCAATCTGCACACATTTGAACAAACCAAAAAACCCATTGCAAATTCCCTCGATCTCATTTTTTTGGAATAATGATTATTAGCGATATTAAGAGTTTAGAAACTTGTTTTTTTTTGTCATTTAAATTTGGTAGTCTTAAGGTTTGTGAGTTAAACTATTATTTAATAAAAGGAGGCCGAAAATGAATTTGTTGTACGGTGCAGGAATTATAAATTATCATAGTCGTCTATAGACGAAGAATCTCGTTGTTAGATTAAAAAATGAAGCTTGAGGATGAATTCGCGTACATAGGCGACCTACTAATAATTATGAAGCGTGTGTTTTAATTAAGTTGATATTATCATAAACATAGTTTTGGAGATAAGGTTGCGTATTCTCGACCCACTTAAAACAAATGACGCTACAGGCTACATAAACGACTCGGTATAGCTTTAATTTAAGTTGGGGGCCACATTTTTTGTTAAACGCTGGAACGAGCTCTCCATCTTCATTTCAGCAAAATTAAGTTTCATTTTCTCCATACGTTCATGACTCCTTTTTAGCTGAATGACGAATTTTTTGTATCGCGTCGGCTATTTTTCATTATATTTGCTTAAAGAGGACCTATAGTGAAAATTTCATCGATGCTTCTTTTGTATTCGTTGCAGAAGAAAAAAACAAAAAGAATGAGTTATTTTTGCATATTGCAGCTCTACATTCAAAGTATTTCTACCCCGAAAAATAGGAGTGTGTTCCTGATAATATGGAAACATTTTTGTTCCCTGTTCTAATTATATTTGTTTCACTATTGATGTACGTAGCTAATCCTAAACAGTAATATACCACTGAAAAGGTGATTCCTTGAAAACATTTTTAACAAAGAGATTCCTGATGTCTATTCCTTGCATCTCAGAAGAAAAAAATGGCTGAAAATTTTTATGTTGAGCAGAAATCACGTAATGGTTGTTTTTAACTGATTAGAAAACGTTTTTATCCAATTAATTTGAGTTCAAAGAGCACTAACCGTAAAGGGAATTTAATTTAATATTATTTCAACTGGTCTAATCAGATTTGTGCTATTGATAATAGTTCTCACTAATATTTGTAGCTTCTGGATCTTATTTTGAAACATGTGCTCATATTTGACGAAACTGTTCCATTTTTTTTCTTATTTTTCAAATTCAGCCATTAATGATAGATGATGGAGATTATTCAGTTGGCTGGCGGCAAGTTGTCTGAATAGACATTCTTTTTTGCTTTCTTCAAATTTTAGCTTTTATTTTGACTTACATTTTGTTTTACGAAGTTTATGCGAAAAATTTTCCATTCTTTTTGTTTTTCAGTTATATTAATTTTTCTTCATTGTATAAATATTAAATATTTCATTTTCGATATTCTGCGATATTCTGAAATTGCTTGATTTTTTTTCGTGCGTAGTTCACAAAGCTGACTTTCTTTGAATTACAAAGAATGTTGACTGCACCTCCATCTTTTAGTCTTGACTCATAATTTATTTTAATTTAATGAATTTGAAAGATTTCATTCTTTTCGAATTTTGGGTCTTTTGATTATTTCTTTTGTTTGTAAAATATATTTGAATTCCTTTTAAGTATACGACCTTATGATAATATTTTTGATATTTTTCGAAGTGACACGTGCAGGAGTGTTGAGTTCGTGCTTTTTACTTTAAAATATTTAACCATTTTTTCCAAATTATGAAACTTTTTGTGAAGTGTCACAACATTATGTGATTTAGATTGATTCCTGTAACCAAATTTTAGTCTATGTGGGTGGTTTTTTTGTGACTCATGCACACCACAAAAGATTGGGTGATTACCGACGATTTTATTTTGTAAGGTCGGGTATTTTAGAATAGAAACATATATACATCTAAATACGGGGGAGATTATTGATTTATCGGTAACCCCCGGATTTTGTTTTTTGTTCAAAGCTAAAAATCAGTCCATTTTTAAAAGATTGGATACTGATATTATGTAGCGTGTACCTATGTGAAAAACAAAATCTATCACCCCCCAAAAGAACTTTTTATTCACGCCACTGTTCTAAAAGAATTACATAGTATGAAATGTTTCAAAAATACTGGTCGGTAGCTTAAAATTAATTAAAACATTGCGTGGACACATTCTATATAATCCACTAAAATCACCCAAATGAGGTTGATATTTGAATCAAGCACAACTTATTCACTTTATTGATAATTAAGATTGTTGGATTAAAATTGGCTAATTTTGAAAAATTAAACAAGATTAAAAAAACTAATTCAAAATTTAATCTTCTTACTAGCCTCTCAGAAAACCTAAATTAGAATTAATATAAGTAAGGTAAAGGAGGCGATGATACCGGACCTTTTCAACACTTGAAATAGATTTGGATAGGAGAGCTGAAAAGAGACCATATTTGGTATATGTTTACTTCAAGGCCTTATGCATCATTTGCTACCGCATTCAATCAAATGTTTATTCAAAAATAATCATGCAATAAAAAAAAACAAAAAAACAAATTTTGGCCATCTTATCCGATGGGGTGGGTAAGATGCCACATAGTGGTATTTCAAAAAAAAAAGAAAGTCAAATCCCAAATTAAGATTTCTGGAAAAAATCTATTAAAGTTAAAGAACTACAACATAGAATCATTTTACTTAGCTTTTGAAAATAGAAAAAAATCAGATTGAATTGTTTTCTAAAGATATTATTCAGTCCTTGAAATCATAATATGTTTTTCCAATGTATTTCCTTAAAATTTGATGACTAGAAATAAAAAGGAAATGATATAAGATTTACCGACTTTAATTATTCATTAAATTTAATCAAATATATGTCATTCTGCAACGAGTGATTTCAATATTGGTGTGGCATCTTAACTACTATATATGTTTTGGCCATATTAGCCGATTTGAATTTTTTATTGTTTTACATTTTTCAAATTAAATAATGACGGTCAGATCAGCGTAATTAAATACTACTGAAATCCACAAAATTTGATAATTATTTCATAAATTATCGGAGGAAATAGGTCAACTTATTCCCGCAATAACTAGCATTAAAATTGACGTTAATTATCTTTAATTTTTTTATCAAACACACAATTCATTTTAAAATAAAATGCGAGGAGGGATTAAGGTTTCTTGTGACAAAAGCTTGAAGAGAAAGTTTGTTGACTACCCTGCACATATCAGTAATGTCATTTTTCCCTCAATTGTGCTGTTAACATGAATTTCTGAAAATGGATCATCTTCACCAATGTGGCATCTTCGCTGCCTTTACTTTATATAGGGGAAATTGCTAATTCGCTGAGGTAGAAACCTTCGATTCATTATTACTAAAAAACTCGGAAGTGGGATGCAATGAAAAAATTAACAAAAAATTCTAGCTCAATTCATTAAAAACCCAATGAAAAGTTGAGATATTTTTCTGTTTTCTGCCACTGAGGTCGTTAAGAACGTGTTTGTTTAATATATATATATATATATATATTTATATGTACCTACAATGTTTTGGCACATTTACACTTCAAAACCTTTTAAACGACCGCCATAAATTTAAAAGTGACAATTTGGAAAATGCACGAAGAAATTCACCTTTTTTGCGATATCGTTCTCGCAAGAATTGAAAATCCACGAGTTACTGATACTCATCAGTACAAATTGCCAGACAAAGTATGGTGGTGTGAAAAAAAAAGAAAAAAAAGAAAAGTTTCAAAATTGTATTCATCATAAAGAATTTTTATTGCCTACTTGGTTATCTTTTTTGAAAAATACGATTTGGATACGATGACATTTCTGACCATCGGGAAATGAAAATTATTGGCTAAAACAATGAAGGAAGTAAAAAAAAAAGAAAGGAATAGGTACAGAGAAATTTGAGAAAAGCCTTCGTTCGTGTTCGTCCTGCTTTTATCTAGAAAAATTTTACCTTTCATGCCGAGTATTCCCATATTTACGCTCTAGTATCGAGTGAAAAATCTATGTGAGACTTTAGACGCGGTTAAGAAAGGGAAGACAAAAGTTTTGAAGGTTGTGACGTGTCACCAGGTGTACAATCGCTTGATGGGTAAATCAATTCAGCTTCACTTACGTCAAGTGAAATGCCAAAAAAAAAATTGAACGTCTTTAATTTCGTTTTTCTTCGTGTTGAATCGAATAAAAAATTGAATATTTCATGATTACTACATTTCTCTTAACTGGTTATTTCGCTATACAGGGTGTTCAAAAATCGTCCCACAACCCAAATGAACCTTGTATAATTCATCGAAAGAAGCAAAAGTTCCTGTTAACACAGGCATTGAAACTGGTTATTTCAGAGATATAAGGCTCTCAAATTTTTAAAAGTTTCATAGTTAAATCAAGTGAGGAAGTTAAAAAAGTCCTTTAAATTTGATTTTTGATGAGCGCCTCTTATTGTACTCACCGAGTACATTAAAAAACTTTCTTTTGACCAGGTCTCTATCTTCAATACTTACAAAGTTAAATTTATTTGAAATCGGAAGAAATTTTTTTATATTTTAGCTTGTCTAATGTTCATTTTTTTAAATTCTGAAGAAAAAAAATGTTTCGCTGTCTGGATTCGAACCTACAACCCTTGTACGATGTGTACTGCCATCTTTTGTAAATTTTTCCTCCAAACGAATGAATATGCAATATATTCGACACACGCATATGAAAGCTTGTATCTCTGAAATAACAAAGCTAAAAAAAGGGATACGGCCACAAACTTTTTTCCTTCTCTGGATGAGTTCTACAAGACCCATTTGCCTTGGGACACGATTTTTGGACACTCTTTACATTTTATTTTTTAGGGGAGGAGGGTGTGGAGTTAGTAGTGCTTAGAGGGTATTTATCCATCGACGTGGGTAGGGTTCGAGGATGAGTACAATGGATATAATTTTGATGAGGAAGTCATCACATAATTATACTGAATTTTCCATACCTACGGTGTAGTTAAAAAAAAAAAAAAGAAATTAATATCACCACGGGTTTTTTATCATGAAGGAACCTGGATTCGAAATCAAGGAATTTGCATCCATTTTGTCTCGTAAAATAAGAAAAATATATCGTTTGAGCCTAAATTTTTATTGTAGGTTACCTACTGAAGAAAATTTACAATGAAAAAAGAACGACTAGAAAACAAAGCAAATATGTCTATATATTCATTAAAATTAATGAAAATGGAAAATCCAATCTGTTTTGTAATCTATTGTAAATCTTATTCGAAACAACGATAAGACTACCTAAAGTAGACTGCTTCGACGGTTTAATTAAATCTCAAAATGTATAGGTAGGTATGTAAATTTATTGAGCTTCTAACACATTTCATATTACGATACGCTGAAAAGCCACCATTTATCTTTTAAAATGTTATGAACCTTAAAGCTTTTAAATGAAATCGTTTTCGATATGAAATTCATCTCCCTTTGTCAATACCGACGTATCAGTCTGAACCATCAATCTAGCTTCTCATCCAATGGTGCTGTGAAGGGGGAATTTTAAAATATTCTCAAAGAAGAGGCAGAATATAATTTACTTTAAAAACGACCCAAGTTACGTGTGTGGGTATAAGTTTAAATTAAAATGAATTCATTTAGAGGCTATGAAGAAAAACTCTGGGGCAGCAAGCAACGCTAGAAAATGTAGTTTTCATAAAAATAAAATGAAATAAAAAAAAAAAAACTAAATAAAAAAAATAAATACAGTAAAAATATTAAAATATTAAAAATACTTCGCCTAACTAACTATAAGCAAAAATCACTATTAAAATTAAGTAGAGATTAACCATATATAACAAAGGCTGTATATCCAAAACGGTTTTGTTTACACCAATATAGGTATCTTTAACTTTACGTAGCTGTGAAATGCGATTGCCTCTGTGATGTCAAGTCTTTCTTCCTTGGAATAGAGTATAGATGCGATTTTCAGTAACGGAGTTTTAAAATTGACCTCACAGGGGGATTAGTGGTAGGGATGATAAAAATCATTCAATTTATCGCAAAAGAAAAACGATTGATACCATTTGCCCATTTTGAACTAATCTGATTTTTTATGTATATGTATGTATATAGGGTGGTTCGTATTTCGACAGATTCAACAAAAATAACATTTGTTGCATCACTCATTTACTTGGGGAGAGCGATTCACAATTAGTTATACCATATTAGTACTTTAGTTTAAACAAATTAGGTGCTACGAGAAATGGCATCACATCTGAAGCTATTGTCCCCACTCCTACGGTATCAAATTCAACTTTTCTTGCTCCGCATTTGAACATATTGACAATAATCAGAAAATTTTATAATTTATTAAATTAAATGATTGAATAAATGTAATTATTAATTTAGAAACCACAACGAACACGAACTTCATAGATAAAAATAAGATTGAAAATTGTATAGTTCCAGAAAAGTAGAGATATTTCGTCTTTAAAGTGATGCAACATTTCGATCAGCATGTGTCTTCTTTTATATTAATTAACACTCTGTGGTAATAATATTTTCCTACATAGCTAATATCTCCCTTGAAAGACGACAGAAAAAAAAAATCATTAAAACCCTTTGGAAAAATTTCCTTTAAAGTATTAAAAACATCATATTCTCCCGTCACCCTTTGTTACCTATAAATTTTACAAAGTTTTCGAAATTAAATTTCGTGGAAACAATGTTTTTGAAGGCAAATTTGCACGAAATTTGAAACCGTGACGTGAATTTTGATTTTCGTGTCATAAATTTGAAGTTAGTGGGCTTTTATAAAATTTGAAACAACTTTCTATTTGTCGAATCTCTAAATTACTTTCACTAGCGGGTTCCCTTTCGTTAACTAAACAATCTCTTCATGAAGCAAAATCTTTGACGAATTGATAATTTAGTCGTCAAAAATAATAATTCAAAAACTGTCTGTCTCATAGCATCTGAAAAAAATTTAATGGAACCGTTATGAGATTATCCTTTATCATTAAACAGAGGTCATCAAAATCGGTGTCCAGGTTGCGAAATTATGCTGGAACAAACAAAAAGAAACAAAAAAACAAAAAAGAAAAACATACTTACTGATCGAATTGATAACCTCCTTCTTCGTTTGAAGTCGGTTAAAAATGAAACCAGAAGTTGAAGAGAAAAAAAAAACAAGTAAAAACTAAAAAGAGAAAGTCCCGATATTTTCTCCCTTATTCCTTTTTTTTTATTTTCACACCCCCTATCCCTTTTTGTATTGTGATAGTTATTGAAAATTTTTAGGTGAAAAAGTGGTACGCGTAACTGCGACTTTATTGGTGTTGAAAGGGTACAGAGTTTGAGGAAAGTTCAGATTCTCCATTTGCGATTATTATCGGCAGTTTTTGGAACGTTTTTTCGACTCTAAATGTTCATCAAAAATCGTCAAATATGTAATAAAATGAAATTGTCCCGCCCCCCTGAAAGAGGAGTACGTGAGCTTGTCTCGTATTATCAGTCCCCGGCGAATAGACGTAATTTGGAAAGGATAAAGAAAAAAACAAAGAAAAATAAAAATAAAATCGAGGAAAAGATAGGAGAAGAAAATTGCCAGCCTTAGATGCGAATTGAAGGATTATCAACGGAGGAGTCTTTATAATTTATTATATTTTTGAAAAGCGTCACCACTGCTGCACTGAGAAATAGGCTACGTGTATTGCTTTTCTAATTTTTTTTTCCCAGCTATAAATTTAATTAGCGTGATAATCGAGCAAAATTTTCTGCAGCAGTCACAGAGAGTTTGCCAAGGTTATACACAGAAAGAAAGATAGATCGCCTTTAAGGTCAGTGTGGTGCTATTTATTTCTTTTTCGGGAGGTTATTGTAGTCTTGATGAAGGTCAGAGGTTTCGATAATGTTGAAACCATTAGGGAAATTTGGTAAGTCAGGGTTTGTTTGCTTGCCTACACATTTTTCAGCTTCTGAACATTCTCACGTCATATTTATCTACACACAGAGATGAGAAATATATCATTAGCAATGATGCTTATTATAATGTATATATATATATCATTGAAAAATTGCGATATACATCACGATTTTTATATAATTTTTTAGCAATGATATTTATATTTTATATCGCGATATTTATATCACCAAATGTATAATATTTGTTAGGTATTTTGCTACTTCGGCAGATGGGATATTTCCACTCAGTCTGGTTGATGATGTCATAATTGTAGATTTAATCAATTTAAGGGTAAGTCAATTGGTGTGGGGTCTGAGGGATGCCCTAATTATAAGAAGGTGAAGGTGATGGGCTTGATAGACGCCCTGGAAAGGGGCAGGAACAGGGGCCACCGAGAGGGGGTGATAATGTTATAATTTAGAACTTAAAAATTGTAGGTAACAGGGTGAGGAAATTGGGTGGTGCTTTGGTAAGGGGAAGTGACAAGGGAGCCGAGTGGAAGTTATGAGTCATAATTTTGGATTTAAGAATGTTAAGGACTACGTGAGGGGTTTAGGGATACCATCGTGTTGGGTAGGAGTTAGCGCTATAAGTGGGTACTGAACTATATTGCCACTACCTGGTTCCACTCATGTTTCGTTGAAAACTTGAAATTGATGAACAATGTATGATACACAATAAGAAAAAAATTTCAAAATTGCAATATTATGTATACTTATCACCATTTTATATCGCTTTTTAAGTGGCGATATAATGATATAATATTGAGATACCAGTAATATCACGATATTACAATATGTAATTCGATATGTGATACAGTGAAATCCGCTTATTGTAATTGCAATTAATATAATAATTTGCTTATTACTATGGAAACGCTCTGGTCCTGAACTTTCATGCATAAATGTACAAAGATTAAGTTGCTTCTGTATGGTAATGAAAATTTGGTGTTATCGATTTCTGATGTGAAACATGAATTGATATGCCAAGATTCCATTATTATTTGCTGGCTATTTTACCTTTCATGATATTTTCTTCAATTAATGTGGATATAGTTACCATGGTCTCAAAAAGTGAAATTTGATGCTCTACCTAAAGTGAGTCTGTTGGGGTTACACTGATGTACGATACCGCCGTTAATACTACTGAGAAAATTTTATTCTTTCTTTTTACTTCTTCTTCTTGTACTCCTAGAGTTAACATCTACTTGTTCTTCTTCATATAATAAAGTGATTACTTGGTGCGGTACTGGAGTGATATTATTTCTTTATTAATTATTCTTGATATATAAATATATTTATTATGAACATCAAGCTCCCAATATCCAATATGGTGGAGGCGCCGGGTACCTGAAGAATTAACGGGATTGGAATCCCAGGGCAAAGATCCCAAAGATTTCAGTACCAATGCAGGTATTCGTGAGTATTTTTAAAATCTTCTCAGGCTGTTTTGGTGACAGAGGCGGAGGTAAGTGGAGTTTAACACTAGTGTAATTATATAAGAGGTACCTCATTAATTCAAGTCTGTCGACAGCAACTTATTGATTATTTCTAATATTACTTTAATATGGAGACGGAGAATGTGCAAATATTAATTTACTTTGAATTTATTTTAACAGCATATATGTCTAGACGGAGTACGGATATTGAAACGAGAAGAAGTTGGAGTTCAAATGAAATCATTGTTGGAGTTGGAGAAACGGTGTATTGAGAAAAGACGAAATATTTCTTTAAGAAATAAATATTTTTTTTTGGGAGAAAAATACTGTTTAGTGTACGTAATTTTATTACGCTCACTGTTAAAAAAAAAAAATATACAATATAAAGAAATCGTATACGTGGAGAAAAATATAGGCCTGGAGATAACAAAATGATGACAAAATAATAAAAAAAAAGGAGAAGGTCAAAGGAACAAGCCGTCGGTGCCAATAATATTGGTTGTCGGCTTGCTACAATGTTGGCAAATTCCTAATCCTTTGACAAGTTCGAGAAACATCAATATTAAAACGGAGAACGAATGAAAAGGAGACAATGGAGGTCTCTACTACACAACTCCACTGGTATATGTGTGAGTATGTGTGAGTAAAATACGTTGCGAGTTCATCAATATAGGCAATCCGCAGTACGTGAATAAACGTGAGAATGTTCATCGCCTGCCTTGCCTCATCATTGCTGGACCGAGTTAGATATATATATATATATGAATGCATTCTTTTGTATTACATTGAATTCGGAGAAAACAGATAAGGAGAATTGGCCAATCAGGATGAAGGATCAAGGTCGAACCATTTTAATTGCGAAGTTAGTGAGGTCGATCTATTTTTGGCGATCTTCATTCGCTTTGAAACAACTGGTCGAGTTAAGTTGTCATCTCCCAGCCAGTGAAACCTATGATATTTGTCGTGTGGAATTTATTCCTTATTTGTATTTTACTGTTATTTGTCACGTCAACCGCATATTCTTTTATGATTTCTTTAACTTTATTATTCTTTTGTGAATATTTTCTGCAGTTTGTGAAATAATTTCGTTAATAAATTTATTTGTTGGTGTCAGGTGTGTACCTGAATGGTACAAAAAACCACTATTCTTTAGAGTTTTGGAGAACAATTAATAACAATTAATTTACAAGGAGAAAGATCGGTGAGTGATTCCTAATTAATCAAGTGAAATATATATAAAGTCTTTATTAAATTTGGTTCGAACTCGTTGACTATCCTTCTCCTTTAATTACTCGAGTAAGATGGAGATAATTAAATACCGATAGGAGGAAAATTATTTGCGTATGCTAGGAGTTGATTGGTGTAATGAAACATGTTTCGAATAATTGTTTTATGCTTTAGAAAAATTTAAAGCTCTTAATATAGGGAGTGATTATAAAATAATAATAAACATCGATGTATAGGGTGCCACTGTAAATTTTTTTGGAGTAAAAACCTGATAGTTAACCACCGCATACAGTTGCCTAACGGAGGATCAGAGAAGGAGTTGCGTAAAAATAGCTCCCCCACTATTCAGAATACCTTTACTGTTGGGAGTAAAGAATACAGTAAAGCTATTCGGTGTTATAGGAGTTAGGAGATAATTTTAAGATGGTGGTAGGATCGAATGTATAATTACGAAATTATAATAATAATATCAATACCACCATAGGCTCTTTTTAAAGATAAATGAGGTAGAGGAGAAAAATCCATCTCGCATTGGAGAAACATTATAAGAGGCTGAAATACACTCGATTCACAACAATCTTTGTTTGCGGGTTAACTATATAGATGGACGTTGCGTTTGCAGACTGAAATATAGTTGACTAACTATCTCTGTAGATGTGTGTGTGTTCCTCACATTGAAAGAGATGGTGTTCCGAGTTATGTACAACGATGTTCGTTGTCATAGTTCAGGAGCAAGGTCGTACGTTTCCCTCATAATTATTAATGGAGGAGAAGGAAATAAATACCCCATAAAGGAAAAAGAGCCAAACGGACTTCGAACCAAATGATATTGTAAATATGATATAGGAGTAAAAATTTTGAACTAATATAATGTATTCTTAAAATAGTAAGATGCTGAGAGGTAGGAAGGTGAAGTCCGGAGAGGGAGACAGTGCGTGAAGCCGCAAACAGAGCGGTTGCAAAGGCAACGTGTCTGATTCAGCCTCGTCTTACTCGGAGTATGAGGTGGAGGAGTAACTGGAGGAAGAGTTGGTTGGTGAATCTGACCAATATGAAGAAGTTGACCCACAGACGGAGAGTCGCCTTCTTGAGAAAGGAGTTGAACAGAGATGGGGTAAGCCGTGATGATTTTTTGGGTTGCTCATAATATTTAAGGCTTTGAAACGGAGAAGGAGTAAGTGACGTCACGCCTATTTAATTGTGGTTCACTTTGTTACAGTCAAATCCAAAGCTGCTGTAAAGGAGATTGTGGAGAATCCAAAATCGAAGTCAGGCAAGAAACTGGCTTTGTTGAAGGCTGCCACACCTGGGGGAGCTCCCCAAAAATCAGTGGCTAAAATATCGACATCAAAACCAAGGCCATCAGAGAAGCCAGTGGCGAAAAAGCCTGTACAATCTCTCGCCAATTATAAAATTCCTAAAATCTCTCGTGAATTGGTGCAACACGCTACAGAAAAGGCGATGGAGGAGAAATCCAAAAATTCGGAGGGAGTGCCAATGGCAGCTGAGGTGGCAAGAGAATGTTTTGAGGCTATGGGGTGGGAGAAAGAAAATGAGGCGCAACAAACGGAGTCACCGGAGGTTTTGGAGTTAAAATGCCGCATTGTGTCATTGGAGAGTACGCTAACTGAGTTTACAAATCAGGTATTTATAGAAAAACAAAATAAGGATGTCGATATGCAAAATGAGATTGGAGAAACAAATGTAAATAGAGGACTAGGAGATGGAGAAAAGCCAACAAATAATGAACCAAATGAGAAAAGTTCAGAATCGGAGAGAAATATCAAAAGGGAGTTTTTAGAAATCCTCGTTGACGCATTAAAAGGAGAAAGTGATTTACCTGAGGAGTCTGGTAAGAAATTAAAATCGGAGATAGTTGTAACGAGAGATAATGTAAAACGTGAATACAAACTAACGAGGAGTTTGAGATATGATTTATGGTTCGATTATATTAGATCTGAGTTAATATCGAAGGATTTGTATGGAGTTATAGAAAGCCCGGAGAAGGAGATAGAAAAATATAGTGATAAAGAAAAGGAGTTGAGTTTAAATTTAGTTCGTGATATAATAATAAATCACATAGATGATAATTATCATAAAATGATCGTATCGCAGAACGACCCTAATAAAATCCTAAATACTTTAAAAGAATTTAAAAAGTGTGAGTCTCATAAGGCGTCGGAGGCATTGAGAAAAGAGCTCGCACTGTTAAGATACAATCCTTCGAAGGAGAAATTGTATCAATTCTTTAATCGATTTGACGAATTGATACGACAATATGAGAGTAATCAGGAGAATGATCAATTAACGGAGAAGAAGAGGAGTTATTTTTACATGGCTGTCTCCAAGTCCTCAAATATGATTGAAACAATAAATTTTATTACGAAACGCCAAAACGATGTAGGCCTTTTGATTGAGGAGTTGAAATGTTTAATGTTACAGGCGGAGGCGAATAAACAAACGGAGAAGAAACCTGATGGAGTTGGACGAGGAGCTACAGTGGCAGCTCAGGCAAATATTGTCTATAGAGGTCGTGGAGGAATGCGAACCGGAGTAATGCGCACTCTGTCCCCTCTGGACAATATACGGTGTTACAATTGCCCAAATCCTGCGGTGGAAGGGAGAATGTGTTACATGTGCGGAGTAGTCACGACAACACATATTTTGGCGATGGTCTCAAGAGAGGGAAAATTCAAACGGTAGTACCGGACACAAAAATTCAGTATCGGAGAACTGGATTCGGAGCAACACACCTTGGTGGAAGAGGAGTATTTTCACGTGGCTGCGGAGTAGGTTGTGGAGTAAAACCCCCAGTGCAACAGAGCGGCTTGATTAACGATCCGATGAAACGGATCAGTAGAGGAATTAACATCCAGCTCGGGGCACAGTCAGTAATCGGAGAGGAGTTACTGCATGCGGTAAAGTGGTGTTCAAGAAGCAAGGAGATGCTTCAACGTTGTCGGAGTCAACACATACATCGGCAAAATGTGTGTTGAACCCGGAAGATCTGTACTCTTTGAGTCAGCTTTTGAGGAGCATTTAGATATCAGAGCGGAGACAACAGTTAAATCGGAGACTGAAATGGTGACGATTACCAGAGTGATCGGATCAGACACTGTGGAGTATGTTCCGGAGTATTTAAATATCCCGCTGCCACCGAGCCCTGTCCCCTTCATTAGCAAATTGGAGAACGCCCCACTTGAGTCGGCTCTAATAGCCACTAATTTGGAGGAAACCCCCATTGAGGTTGGTCAACCGGAGAGACGACCAAATACGGAGTCATCAGGTAGTACTTACAGAATATCATTTTTAGCTGATAGCGGAGCCACTCAGCACTTAATGTCTACTGCATATTCTTTACAATATTGTAAAGCCTATACGGAGGAAGTTTTAAGTGCTGATGTAAGCTCACATTTACTGTGTACGGAGTTAGGTACATTAGTAACTCGTGACTTACAAGGCAACAAATTAATGTTTAAAGGAGTACGGTGTTGTCCTAATCTTTCGGAAAATTTATTTTCTCTACAAAAATTGATAGATGTAGGTTTTACAGTTGTCCTTGATAATAGGTCAGTACGTATCACAAATTTGGAGCAAAATGTAGTTTATTTCCAAGGTCCTTATACTAAACCATTCTGGCACTTACAATTTTATACTGATCATACTTTTGGTTCACCTATTTATAACGATGAGAACCCGGAGTTAGCCCATCGTGTAATTTTTAGCCAAGCTCATGTAGGAGATATAGCTTCGGCAAACAATTCGGAGGAAGTAGGAGATAAAGGAGATATTTTAGGAGAGGAAAGCAAAAACCAAGAGTATGATAATAATGGAGAAAATATCAATAAAGAGAATTGTTCACCTACGCTATCGGAGAATGAAGATAATCAATTATCGGAGAGAGGAGACAGTGATAATAATGAGGAGAAATTAGAGAAAATAAAGAAAGATGGAGAAAGTCTTGAGGAGAAAAAGACGGAGGGAGTTGAGGAGAAAAATGAAAAATCAGTTACTGACACTGAAAATATAGAGTGTGATAGATATATATTAGACGGAGATAAAATGCCTGTTACTACCATCATGGAGATTACAAATAAACAAATACCACTTGAGTTATTTTGGCACTACAAACTAGGTCATTTGTCGGAGAAATATTTAAAGAAATTAGCTAATATACATCCCGAATTAAAAGGAGTTCAATTCACTGGAGTAATCAGGGATTGTGAAACATGTGCTATAGCTAATTTATCAAAACTACCATTTAATTAATTGAGAAGGAGAGCGGAGAAACCTTTACAAATGATACATTCAGATGTAATGGGACCTATCTCACCAGCAACATTCCCTGGAGGATGGAGATTTATAGTAGTATTTATTAACGACTACCCACGTTATGCACAAGCACACATCATGACTCACAAGTCGGAGGTTGGAGAATGTTTGGAGTTGTTCTTATGTAATGTTCGTAATTTAATCGGAGACGTTGTTAAGGAGTGCTACTTGAGGTCAGACCAAGGTACGGAGTTTACTGGAGGATATACAAAGGAGATATTAAAGCGTGAGAAAATTGACCTACAACTAGCACCACCTGACACACCACAACATAACGGAGTAGCGGAGAGATTTAACCAAACATTACAGAGCAGAGTAAGAGCATTAATGCTAGATTCAGGTTTGCCCAGGAGTATGTGGGATTTGGCAGTCAAAGCAGCTGTTTATGTGTACAATCGTACACTCCACAAATCAGTAAATTATGAAACACCAATAAAAAGGATCTCGCCTAACATAAATTGCCATTTCAACCAATTAAGGAGATTTGGTTGCTTGGCATATTTTAAGGTGAAAAGGAGACCAGAGACTAAATTCTCAGGACTGTGGTATACCAGCCATTTTGGTTGGATATACTCCGTCAGGTTACTTACTGTATAGTCCGGAGAATAAAACGTTTATCGAATCGAGAGACGTACGTTTTAATGAGAAAATAGTTTATAGGGAGAAATATAAACTATTGGAGAAAAATAAACATATTGACAACAACTGGTTTGATAAATTTAAAACGGAGTCTGAATCGGAGAAAGAAGAAGAAACATCTGCTTCAACAGGAGTTAAACGGAGACAATCAAAGAGACTGTTTGAGGCAAAAAGACAAAAGGTTGAAGCATTCAATATTGAAGGAGAAAGTATTGTGAATATTGGAGACTCGGAGAATAACACAGACGAGTTTACGTATATAGCTATGGCGGAAATAAATGAGGATCCTAAAACTTATATGGAGGCAATAAGTTCCTCAAATAGTCAGGAGTGGAGAGAAGCTATAAAGGAGGAACTAAACTCTTTAAATGAACATCAGGTCTGGAGTATTATAGACCGCCCAGTTGTTGATGAATATGGGAGAAAATTGAATGTCATAGATTCTCGTTGGTTATTCAAAACCAAAATGGAACCACATGGAGGAATCCGCTATAAAGCGATATTAGTGGGACGAGGATTTAAAGACAAAATGGAGTATAGTTTATTGGAGACATATGCGCCGGTAACACCGCTAACAACAGTACGAAATTTATTATCAATAGTAAATAAGTACAATCTGGAGATTTGTCAGCTGGATGTGAAAACTGCGTTTTTACATGGAGAAGTAACCACCCCAATATACATGGAGATTCCTGAAGGAGTGGAGATAAATCGTTTGGAACGGGCAAACAAAATCTGCAAATTAAATAAATCAATATACGGTCTAAGAACAAGTCCAAAAAGTTGGAATGTCCTTTTTACCGCAGAAATGAATAAAATTGGCTTGGTCAGTGATGTTAAGGACCCCTGTCTGTTTAAATGGAGAAAAGGAGATAAATTTGTTATACTTCTGGCGTATGTCGATGACATATTATTAGCCAGAAACTGCTTGGAGTTAATTAAACAACTTAAGGAGAATTTACGAAAAATATTTAAATATTCGGACATGGGAACACCCAAAGAATATTTAAGTATTGAAATAGAAAGAAATTGGAGTATTAATAAATTGGAGCTAAAACAGTCTCGTTTTATTAACAAATTATTGTGGAGATTTAAAATGGAAGACTGCAAGCCTTGCAAAACACCAATGGTGACAAGGCAAGTTAAATGGAGAAATGAAAATAATTACGAACAGACAGAGGAATCACAAATTGAAGAAAAATATCCGTTCAGAGAAGCTGTCGGATGTTTGTTATATCTGACTGGAGGAACAAGACCAGATATAGCATTGGCGGTAAACCTAATGAGTAGATGTCAATCAAACCCTACACTGAAGAACATACAGGAGTTAAAAAGAATTTTTAGATACCTTAAACATACGGAGAATTTAGGACTAACTTATCTTGGAAAAGGTGATAACTTAGAAGGTTACTCGGGTGCAAGTTGGGGAGATTGCCCAGTAACTGGAGCTTCAACAGCTTGGTACGCTGTTAAACTATTCGGAGACGTAATTGCTTGGAAATGTTACAAACAAAGGTGCGTAACCACTTCTACTTGTGAGGCTGAATTCATAGCCATGAGCGAATTAGCCAAGGAGATAGAAACTCAAGCTGAAATAACGGAGAAAATAATAGGAGTATCTTATTTACCAGCGACAATTTATTGTGATAGCAAATCTGCTATCGAAGGAGCTCAGATGGTAGGAGCACCAGGCTTAAAATATCTACACATGAGATACCATTATGTGAGACAAGCTCAACAAGATGGTAAAGTAAATTTAGTTAAAATTGTATCAGAAGATCAGGAGGCTGACATATTCATTAAACCTTTGTCGATAGGAGTATTTGAAAAATTAGTACGGAGAATATTAAACATTAAGGACAACACCGACCACTAAAATTTGGAGTGTTATAATTTAAATGTTACTGGAGTAATAGTAATATAAAATAATTTATTTACAGATAATCAGTAGACACGAAAGTAATAGATTGGAGACAAAACGGAGATAAGTTAACTACCTCAAAAACGAACGATCTTGTCAAAAATTAAGTCATTATTATTTAAGTAGTACCTACCCACTTGTAAATATGTTTGTGTTCGGGAGGAGTGATTATTATTATTATTATTATTATTTGTGTGTTATTGAATTGTTTTGTTTTTTGTTTTGTATTTTTTATTAATTATATGAATTTTTATTATTTTGTACAAACTCTAAGCTTTATTTCGAAAAACAATAACAAATCACTTAACTAGTCTTATGGTGGCTTAAGGCTAATTAAGCGATAATAACAAGAATGATACACAAATTTAAATATTTTCTTTGGCAATACTTCGAAGTTTTACCTTGTGGAGTAAAAGGGTTTCTTCGAATAGGAGTAACAATCCGAGAAATAGAGGTTTTTCTTGATTACAAGTTTTCCTCTAAAGGAGATTTAAAACGGAGATAAATGTACAGGAGAATAGAGATCGGAGAAATTCAAGTTGAGGTTTTTTTACTGTTTATACGGTTTTTCCTCAATAACAGGAGTAAACATTCTTTCGATGAAAAATTGGAGTTTTTCCATAATAATGGTTTTCTCCAAACAGTTCTTTTACCGCACCAACTCAAGAATTCAATGGACCAACTGCGTCACTCAACCAATGAGGGAGTGTTGGGGTTACACTGATTGTTTGAGCACTTGTTGGTTACACTGATGTTCGATACCACCGTTAATACTACTGAGAAAATTTTATTCTTTCTTTTTACTTCTTCTTCTTGTACTCGTAGAGTTAACAACTACTTGTTCTTCTTCATATAATAAAGTGATTACTTGGTGCGGTACTGGAGTGATATTATTTCTTTACTAATTATTCTTGATATATAAATATATTTATTTTGAACATCAAGCCCCCAATGTCCAATAGAGTCAGATGAAAGTGACAGTGTGTATGAATTACTTACCCATTGACTAAATACAAACAAATGTTGCTGATGTTAAGTGTTTTATTGAATTTTTTTATGAATTCTCCCCCCTAATTTTATAGAACTTGTACCGATATATTTTGTCTCTCATAATTCATGTCAATATATCATCACACCTCATATAGACAACCCAACCTGCAAAAATAACAAATGTGACACCAAACTTTTCCCATTGTGGCTATAGAATGACACACATATGACAAAGTGTCACAATTCAGTCATTATAAAGTTATAAAAGTGTCATCTTGTTTTTGAAAGTGATAGAATTGTGTCATATTGATGCCACAAATGCGTCATTTTCCCAGTCACATTTGTGTCATACTTTGCAGATTGGGGCACCTTGTATATCAGTACTAAGAGTACACTTTGTCATCTGTTAATTCTTTACAATAATTCATGGTACATTTTTCATCACATCATACTTCATTAGCCAGTCCACCAGACACTACATTTTATCTATTCTGCTCATTTCAAGATCACTTATGACATCGACCACTCTTGGCAACATCTGCATCAAACAATACTTTTTAATAATCAATGCATACGCCTCGATTCCAAGAAAGAACTATTTTCATTGCATCACCGTATTACCTCATTTACACGCATTTGTGTAGAACAACATCAGTCCTTTGATTTGTGTATCAATCTGTTTGGCAATTTGACAGTGATTTTGTGAATCTCCAAACCAAGACTAATCACTTCTATTATTAACACAGTATGTTAAGGGGCTCAATAACTGAGTCTGCAATGTACCTACACATAAATTATATTTTTATGATTATTTACTTGAGGTCAAATATAAAATGCAGTAATTTTGGTCATCTTTTATTTTATTGTGGAAAAATATTGTCAACCAAACTGCCATCACAAATGCTTTATGCTATGGATTTAAAGAAGTCCTGATGCTAATGTGATAACATTAAAAGTGCATTTCGCTATACATAATTATATTGATATGTGATATATTGCCCATCTCAGCCTATACATACTATTGTAGCAGTAAAAAAAGGTCTGGAAGAATAATAAAATTGCCACTAGTTTAAGACAAGTGGAGAAATAAAAGCACGTTGGTATTAATTGAATAAAAAACTCACAAATAATTGAAAATAGTTTGTATTGATGTTAACTATTATAACAAACAATACCTACTATTCTATAGTAGACCTTAAGAGTAAAACAACAGTACTTGACAATTCAAGTGACTGCAGAAGAAGACAATTTTCTGAAAGATTGTCTAAATATTTATAGAAAATATTAAAATCAAGTTGATTTTAATTTAACAAATCAGAAGCTGTCATTTGTGAGCTGTAATTTGATTGGTTTCTTAGTATGAACAAAAGATTAGTGTAGAATCAACAGTATTTGAGAACTGAAATCATGCAGGTGGCCAAACTGCTGATTTCATGTAAATATTATATTGTCATCAAAATAATTATTAGAGAAGAAAGACAATCACAAAAAGGAAAACACAAAATGTTTCAGGTGTTCACAATACAATAGAAGACTACCGGATGTCTTCATTGTTTAATAATTTCATAAAATGATGACTACATCATTTTTTTATTAATTTCAAATTTCAGGGAAAAATGGTAATATTTTTCTATTGGGAAAATGTACGTCTATATGACGAATAATTTCATTACACCTATACAAAAAATAAACAATCATTTATTTCTAAAACAATAATAATGATCAGTACGATAATGCATCAAAAATACCTAGTAGCAACCAAAAATACTGAACATCGGTTGTGATTTCAACATGTAAACGATGTAAGAAATCGTTGGCGTACTTTTAGGGGACTCAGATAAACAAAAACTATAAACGGTGAATATGTTTAGCAAAACCCAAGAATGTTTTTCTGTCTCAGTTTTGAGTAATTTCTATCTCGAGAATCTGTGGGGCCTCGTAAAACAAATGGAAATGAAATAGCTTTCACAAATTTTTTTCATCTCAAAATTGTATTTCAACTGTATTACTCTATTCGAATAATATTTTGATACAATGTGAACGTCAACATATAGGCTACCTACGACCGTTTTATTGTTATAAAGTATCATTAAATTTTAAATAGGTCTGCTGGGAGAGAACGCGAACTTGCTAAAAATAAGTTTTTCGATTCGAAAAAATTATTAAAAAAATCGATTTTTCGATAAAACGATCGTGATAACGTCGTCTACAATACATTAAAAGGGTCTAAAACTTGAAAAAAATGTTAAATCGTAAAATCACAAAGAACATATTTTGTTCTCAATACCGAAAGAACATTTTCATATTTTTTGATTTTTGAAAGAGATAACGGTGGTTGTGACAGAAAAAGAAGGAGAAAAACAAACGTGTAGGCCTACACATTTTTTTTTCAGTTTTCGTATCTGAGAGAGTTCAATGTTTTGCTTATGTTTACTGGTGCGTTATGAATTCTACTAACTTACTAAGAACTTTTACCCGAAATTTTCCTCGTATATTTTCTGAATGAAGAGTAAAAAATGTCAAAAAAAATATAAGCCGAAGCCACGAAGTTGTTTGGTAATATTGTAGTGTACCTACGCTAACGGCCATAAAAGCGAATATCTTTTTCTAACGTCGATCTAGTCAATGTCTATATTAGGACGATTTTAATATTTTTTAAGCAGAGCAGAAAGAATTTAAATGAATTATAAAACAAAAAGTGAGAAAAAACAACTGCCTGTAGAAAATTTTCAATGAAATGCGTCAAAAGTATTGTTACGTCACAACGATAGGAGATTTAAGTCGAAGAATACGCGATATTTAAATTTAAAAGCTTTTTGTGTTATCAGTTTGCACTTAATTTTGCTAACACGATTTTGTACTTACAACATTTTATACTTTCAAGTAGGTTCGTCACATAATGTTATTTTATTCTCGTCATTCTGAATAACGTAGCTACCGTTTTGTTTCTAAATTCTAAATGAAAAATTGTTACAGGCAATGAAGATGATTGTATTCTTTATAAAACATTTAAATCCGATTAGGACGGCTCACAAAATAGCAAATAATTGATAGATATCCTTCTCTAAAACCAAAAAAAAAAGTATTTCCAGACGTTGAAGATTGAGAGAAATTTTACTAGATCATGGTCAGAAAAAAGTCTTGCTTCAAAAACAGAAAGAGGAAGACAAGAGAATAAATAAAAGCGAAAAATTAAAAGAAAAAAGTAGATATACTTCAAAGGAATTCAAATTTCAATTTTGTTGTTCGATAATAAGGATTATTTCTGTACTCTATTACCAGAGTAGATTCTCCTCCACCTACAAAGGTACAATTCAAAGGTGAAGACCAATCAGGCAGATGGAAGAGGATATGGCGGCTTTACTGGGCCCCTGATATTGCCTCTTAACCCATTTTTGGTTGCAGAGTTAGGTGTGGCAGAACCAATGGTTGTGAAACACGTCACGAGATAGTATCGTCTTCTTCTGTGGATAACTCGTCCACTGGCATCATCAATGTAGAGTTTGTCGGTTCGAGGATGCAAATCTGCAACTTGCATATCTCGCCTGGGTTCAGAAGTCAATTATATTGTGACCTTGCGGTTACAGACCCCTTTGGAAGAACTGTGTTTTTATTATTTGCTAAAAAAGAAATGACACCAAAGGAAGCTATTCTACTATTTTTGAGTCATTACCTCTGTTCAATTTTGGTGAATTCATGTTGCAAGAGTGGAAGAGCACCTCTTGGTGTCGACTTGCTATCGAAATTCGTGACGAATAAAACAAACCCACTATTTTGTGGAATAACAAAATAGTTATTTCTGAAGAGAATTGAGAAAAAAGTTAATCTATTGTGGCTAGAAATTTAAATTGATTAATATTGAATTCTGTTTTCTGTTAAAATTAACAGGAGATAAAATTTTCAATTAGCAAACTGAATTTTTGCCTTTTTAAAGTATTTGTCGAGCAGAGAAGATAAATTCCACATGAACCAAAGCAGCCTAAAAGCGAGATTGTTGTTATTTTTGTTTTTCTGAATACCAGCTTATCAACATTTTACAACATGATCACATTATATTTAGGATAGATTCGTTGTAATTTTATAAAATGACAACACAATTCATGATGAATCTTCTTCACAGTTCGTTTGAACCAACAGGCGTTCTATCAAAGACTCTTTTTGGCTATTTATGACCACCATTAACCATGTAGGCTAGTACGACATAAAGAAGTAAAGTTTTCAACAATTTATACGCTAAGTTTTTTTTTTTTTTTTTTTGGAAGCATTTAACTTGATTTTCAAATTACTTTTTTTGAGAATTGTAGGCTGGATGAACTTGCAGAAAAGTTTGTACACTACTGACAAACAACAGAATGGTGAGCATTTCTTCTTTTTCGATATGGATTGGCAATTACTAAACTAGTTATCGCGTTTTTCATGACAGAAAAAAAGCCATCCACGGTACCATAAAAGAAGCAGTGAAAGGAAAACCATTCGAGCAGAAAATTCAAGCTAATGTTCAGCGTACGAAAGCTATAATTCACGACAAAAGTTTTAATCAACTTCGAGTTCGAACAGTCACTGGTAAATGACCTATCACATGGGATCTCATGTATAAACTGAAAGGTGTCAAAGTTGCGAAAATTTACCGAGAGAGAGAAAGATAGAGAGAGAGAGAGACCTGATCTATCCTATTGGTTTTTCGATGAACATCTCCCCAAAACATTAAGTACTTCGAGATTGTCCTTGGCTTTCATTTGAAATTTTCTTTTCAAAACTCTCTTTTTAAGAGAGAAAATTCCAAGACACCGATTAAACCTTCGAAATGTAAGTTTTCTCGCATCTCCAACGCGAGATGTTGAGCTTAAACTTTATCGACCAAATGATAAAATACACGAACTACGTGAAAATATAGTGTCCTTGAGATTACGTCGGAAATTTTAGAAGTATATAGAGCGCAGACAAAATTTGAATACAATAATAGCCCCAAGGGTTAAGAAACATGTAATAATCTTCTGCCTTCTTCAAAGCGAACAGAAACAAAAAAAAAAAAAAACTCTAACGCAGCAATACTTCGCTAGAAAACCCAATTAGCCAGAATTCATCTATATAAACAGAAAAAAAAAAAAAACTCAGTTCCAATAACTTGAAAAAATTGTAGGAAAAATATCGATAGTAATCGATATTTGTATCGATAGTTATCGATATATGAAAAACATGGATGTATCGATATTTCATTGCTAAAAACGAATTTTTCAGGACTTTTTTGTTTTTCAGTTTTATCAGAATCTACTGAACCGATGAGCACCAAACGTCTATCAGTGTATTAATATATGAAAATATATCGTGAAAATTTCAGCCCAATCCCTTGTCCTAGAAAAACGGCTTTTTGAGGAATTTTTTGTTTTCCAATTTTCTCAGAAATTATAATTTAAGGATAGATATCAAATTTCTTTCAAACAGCTGCTATCATTCGTGAAAATTTCAGCTCTATCCATTTAGTAGTTTTCTCAAAACAGTGAATACAAAATTTTTGGTGATAAATGAATACATAATATTATATACATACGCATATGTATACATATTTTATAATTATATTCATTTTTATACAGTATATATATACGTAAAAAGAAATTAGGTCAAGATGGGAAAATGGTACCAATCGTTTTCTTTTCTCATGAAACGGATAATTTTCATCATCCTCACCCCTAATCCTTTGGTGAGGTCAGTTTTAATAACCCGTTTGGGGGTAAACTAGGAGAAAATTACCACGAATGAAACATAAACTTACTAAACATTAGCGTTACCCCAATTTTCTTGTCCCAATATTCGAAATATTTTCATATGTTTCGTTATAAGCATACAGCGAGAAATGTTGAAATACTTGAAGCCATTTCAGTTCTCTTTTTCCACGACGGTTGTTGCTGAAAACTTTTCTTTTTCCTTTTAAACTCCAATTATTGAATACAATCTCTCTCCAGACTAGATATAACTAACATTCGTGCAGAAAAAATCATCCGAAGGACAAAGCGGAGGCGATTTAAGCAAGAAATTGATTAGTCCTTCAGAAAAATGTAGCTGATGTTCGAAATTTTAAAGAAAATACTTTCGGCATTTATTTAAAGTTCTCGTCTAAAACAAACATGTTTTACTAACTATCGAGTTATTAATGCGGAGGAGGAAACAAAAAATCGAAAAATGTTGGAATACTGCGAAAAAAATTTTACGTGTTTTACTGAAAACGTAACATTATACTGTTTAAGTATATTATGTAGTTATTGTAAAGAATATTTTTCGATACGAATTTCTTTCGAGAATTGTGGCGATAAATTTCTGAAATGCCATGCCAGTCTCAAAATGGTCGATAAGAGGAACCCTACATTATGGTTCCAATTTAATCGCAATTTCCAACTAAAATAGCTTTAGAAAATGTTTAGAAAAAAATGTGTGTAGCATTAATACAGGTAAGTGCATCAAACGCTTAATTACTCTTATATTCTCTTCCCATTCTGTACATCCGTGATGTCTGCTCATAACTGTATGAAATTTTAACAAAGATAAATAAAATTATTTACGTCATCATTGATCGGTCAACTTATGGCCGCGAATTGTTGCGAATATTTGTCAACGAGTAAAGTTTATTTTGTTCTCAGCATGAAAAAGTGGAACTGTGAAAGATAGTATAGACTGATTGAATTCCTCCAGGTATAGAAACTGAGTAATTCAAAGTTTTGTAGTTTTGAAACCAAACCAGAAAAAATCAATAATTGTCACAATATTTAAACGATAAAATGTTAAATTGCATCGTTTTTTGTTGAAAACTTGCTTAAAAAGATTTTAAGTCTAAGAGGAAGCAAGTAGATAATCCAGGTGTGACTCGACACCTCAAGATAAATGAAAAATGTTTAATAAACGTACATCCATTCTCAACGTTTAGGGAGCTAGGTATACTAAAAGCGTGACATTGGGAAATTTTCTTTAAAATTGTTATTTGACCATGCAAATCCATGGTAGATATTTGCCCCAAATGATAAAAAAAATTCTCTCATACTATTTCCCTATCTTTTATAGAAAACGTTCAAAGAAGTTCCCAAAGTCGTGATAAGAAATCCAAGATAGATACACCTATTCTTCGAATTGGTTATAATGATAAACAAGATAGGATAAAAGTAAAAAGAACCTTCTCTGTTCCTTAATAATCGACCCACAATTTTAAAGTAAGTTTATTGATGTCATACTTTTAGGTTGAGAACAAGACCCTTTACAAGGTGTTTCCAGAGAAACTCCACCGTTCTTTCGAGGTTGATATAGTACACTTTTAGACAAATAAAAAATGTTTACTTAACGTTTGCCTTGCTCTCAATTGCTGCGGAGTTATAGGTATACTTAAAAAATGACATTAAGTAATTCACTTTAAATTTGTCATTTGAACATGTATATCCATAGAATTCATTAAGAGGAACAAACGAGGTCCTCTTAACTACAACCGGTAAGTACCCATTTTCATTAATCGAAAATCCTGAATACTACAACACCCGTTTTCACGAATCTACTTTCCCGGACAGCAATTGTACCATGAAAAACGGTAATTTCTTTAGTGGAAGCTTAGGTAAGGTTAGGTAATTTTTTATTTATTGGTTGGAAGGTGAGGAATAATTTTTTTTTTTTTAAATTCGCGAAAACGGATTGAAATAATGTTCGGGAAATTTTATTTTCGTTAAATTTACTTGTCGTGAAAATGGCTGTTTTGATTTTCGATTCGTGAGAATGAATGGTAATCCAAAAACCTGTTTGGAGAATTGGGACAACAGACTGTTTTAAATTTTTCACTACAACGTTGGAAACACCAAGCACCTTTGTTGTATAATGTAGAGTGAAAGTAAAAAGAACCGGTATTGTTTTTTTTTATAATGAGTACTATGAGCTTGTATATTCAAATAACAATGTTGAAGTATTTCTTAATGCCACGTTTTTAGCATACCAAGCTCCTTACCATTGAAAGCAGCAAGTGCATATATTTCTTAAGGTTTACTATCTATCTACCTTACCTAAAATTCAGGGGCTTCTCAAGAACCACTTTTACTGAATGATTGTTACATACTTTTCTTCCATTTTTATTTATCATTTTATAATCGTCCATACTGGCCTTATCTCTTAATTCATACACTTTTGTAGCAAGCCAAATTAGATAATTTTTGTTCTTTTTTCTTTACTTGTTTTTACATTCCACCACATTATTCCTTTCGTTTATACTCGTTCGCCATTCTATAGTCTCTCGATCACATTTTTGTACCTAATAGTTGAAATCGTGTTCTTTATTTATTGTAATTTTGTATTGGTTTCGAAATTAAATTTATCAAATTAAAATGCCTTTGCTCTTTTCAAAACCAATTAAAACTCTA
>WOFM01000170.1:475310-704270 GCA_011428145.1 Ericerus pela
TACACCATAAACTGTTTTCGTCTATATTCCATGATGTCATCTTTTCTACGAATATATTTCGATATCTTGCAATAATTCCAATTCTTATTAATTTCTTAAACACTCCTACTTTCTGTCATTTCCTTTTAATTTCATTGGTCTTATCTAAAATACGTTTTCCTCAAACAACCAATCATATTCATATCTCCCACAATACCCAATTCAAATCACTCAAACTTCACCCTTATAAATAGTCTAATGTTCTGTATATTATTATTATTCATTCACTCATTCACTTACTTAATTATTAATTCACTTTTACACTATGTTGTTCATACTTTTGTAATAATCTGTTCACCTTTTTATAATAATATACTCTTAAACTATTATTGTGTTTATTTGTAACAATTATACTGTTACACTAATTCCTCTTGTATCGAATAATTCCCCTGAGAACCACCTACCGACTATGACTTAACGTAAATTTAAAGTAATTTTTCTTTGAAGTTTTCGATTTAATTTCATTTAATTTTTGTCTCCTATGATTCCTTCAGGATCATAGGGGGGGGAGTGTTACGTATTTTCCTTCCATTTTTTATTTATCATTTTATAATCGGCCACACTGGCCTTATCTCTTAATTCGTACACTTTCGTAGCAAGCCAAATTATATAATTTTTGTTCTTTTTTCTTTACTCGTTTTTACATTCGACCACATTATTCCTTTCGTTTATACTCATTCGCCATTCTATAGTCTCTCGATCACATTTTTGTAGCTAATAGTTGAAATCGTGTTCTTTATTTATTGTAATTTTGTTTTGGTTTCGAAATTAAATTTATCAAATTAAAATGCCTTTGCTCTTTTCAAAACCAATTAAAACTCTACTTCAATGATTATATAAGTATAGGGTAAATGTACCAAATATGGGGTATATAACTTAAAATTTTATATAAATTAGAAAAATTAATCTAAATTAAAATTTATGAATCAATGATCCTTGATATTATTTTTTGTAATGTTAAGAAGTCTATGGAACCAATCTTCGATTTTACATGAAATTTTTTGTCATATGACTCAAAATAATGACTTCACAAAAGATGTTCCCGAAAAAGGGTATACACCTTTCTTATTATGGAGTACCTGAAAATTTATGCAAAATATCAAAATTGGAGTTATGACATAACATTCTGATTCCATTATTTTTTGTTTTAAACACAAATAATTGGTACCCCATAGAGGTTCATCCACTAAATTTTGATGTGATGAAAATAAAAAATTTCTAAAATTGAATAAATTACTTATAGGATTTAAAATACTTGGAAATAGAAGTCAAATGTTGAAATTGAACATATTATTTGAAAATATTAATTAGTATTTAGTCTCAAATTTATAAAAAATTGCAAAAAGTTTAAGAGAACGTTGATAAAAATCAAGAAAGAGGAAAACTTATTTTAGGCGTGTTCTTTCGACTGTTTTTGTAGATTGGTATAATAAAACAATCTTACTATCCTCAGTTCTTTTCCAGTAGACTGCGTGTACCCAATATTTATGAATCTTTTATAATTAATGATTTCCATTCATTAGCGTGTGCAGACTTCCAAAGTTATGGGTGTCTGAGAAAGTAAAAATTTTTTTTTCATCCCAAAATTTGTTTTTCATCCCAATTTTACACTATGGTCTTCCTCCAGTTTTTAGGCACCTTAATTTTTGTTCAGGTTTAATTATTGTTTTAGTTAGATTTTATAGAATCTACCAATTGTGGAAAGGTTGCATATGTTACGATTTCGGGGAAATTTCACTATGGTTTTGCAAATAATGATTCCGAGACCACAAAAACACCTTCCCCTCTAAAGCTAATACATATATATATTTATATATGTATGTATGTATGTATGAATAGGATATAACGAAAATTGTCAATAAACTGGACGGCGTATTTCTTTACGGGTCGAAACGAAATTTAGTATTTATGTACTTTGGGTCCATATCTCGATCAAGTTCGGCGGAATCCGCCCATTAGTTTCAAATGAAGGCCGTTTGAATTTAGAATTTGTGGAATGTAGTGAGAAGCGTAATTTTTTATGGATCATGATAAAATGACGTGTGAATAATTTTGGGTCTATATCTCAGTCAAGTTCGAAGATGGGCAAAATCCACCCATTACTTTCCGAATTAGAGCTGTTCGTAATTTTCATATATACCTAACCAATATACACAAGCTTCCAGCACCTCACCTATGACGCTGAGATGGAATTTGGTAGGCACATTTTTGGCAGAAAATTTCATGAATAATATTTTATTTTCAGACTTTTTCCTCGTAAAATCCCTCACTTCCGAGTAAAATTGGAAAAACAGAAAACAATCACGTATTTTCAGCCTCCTGTGGAAATTCCTGAAGAGTATGGGTGAGAGCTTTTTACCACGTACTTGATGAAGGGTTTCGAACATTTTCGTGCAATAAAGTATTTGCAAAAAATTGTTTTCACTGTCACGATGGTTTTCCGCTCAATTTTCGTGGGCTAACAATATAAACCGAAGTGAGGTTTATTTAAAATTTAATTCATTTATCGGAGTGGATTATTTTATTATTATAATTAAAAAAAAAAGTCAAAATGGGCGCCGAGCAACCACAGGCACCCATGTGCACTCACTTACGTTTCCATTCTATGAGGAAATGATATTATGAAACCAGAAATGAGCATATTGAGAGTGTGAAAATTTTATCGGACAGATAAGTAGGAAGAGACATCTCCTACATAAATACGAGTATATAACTTTACAGCTAATCATTTACACACGTTATTGATAGTGAATTAAATACTTTTTGTATCTTGGGCTAAATTATAGTGTCTATGAATGTATGTGGTAATAAATTTAAGCTTATCTATTAAAAAAATATGTTCAAAATTGTGGGGACGTTTCCCTCATTTCCTCCCTTCAGGGCTCGGCCCTGCGTCGACAGATGGGTCGCAGATCAAAGTCCGCAACCCATACTAATAGTGCATTGCACATTAAGCAAAGTACATCGTCTGTATGTACTCATACAGACAATGCGTTTCTACGTTTACCGTTAAACGGTAAACTGAGGTAAGTGAGTGTGTAATTAGTACATACTCATTGATAGTATACGTGCTGCGGTCCGTATAAGGTACCGCCTCGCCTTTGGACGATTGCTCCAGTTTGTAGGTATGCTTTGTGTACGGTAAGGCATATTTAAACTGACTGGCTACCAATACCGAGAAATAATTCGGTCGCCCTACACGTAAACCACTGTCTCCCTCAAGGTTCCAAGAACCCCGTGAAGGTAGCATCTACCTACAAAAATATTCACCTTTCCTTCAAGAGGTACCTACCTTAAACAAATCGAAGATGAAATAGAACTGAGGAAAACTGCCCCGAAGAGAAGCAGTTCTCCTCGTGCCAATTTCCATGAATGACATAAAAGTTTACCTACCCTTCAATGAGAATTATGAAACAAATTCAAACAATACACGAAAATTATCCGTTCTCATTAAAGCAGTGGTGGAACCATAGAATAAATTTCGCAGCTGGTGGTTCAAGGAGGGGCTTCAGCTGTGATCCGCGAACCGGATTGGGCAGAGATCGAAACTAGGTTTAGCCCACCTAATTATTCCGTATATTCAATAGGGAGGGTGGGGGTTATATGAGTAATGGTCGACGACGACTAAAAATTTGAAAAAGTGGCACTCCGCTTCACCTGAGTTGGGAACCACTGCCTTAACCAACTGATGCGCGTAACTGAACTCACCAAAATTTTGGAACGAATTATATTTTTAATCATAATTTATTACGTTGTATTCTCATCTCAATCCACCTTAATTTTCGTAAGTACCTACCTAATTTATGTTTGCTTAAGTAAATTTCAAATTTGTTCGCTGAATTTTGGAAAACTGTTGCGCAGTTTTCGCGAAAATTGTAACGCTAATGACAGGCAGAAATTCACCAAATTAGAAGGAAATTCGAAATCAATTTACGAAAAGCTTCAAAACCTAAGCTGTTGGTTACGACGACGTTCTATTTACCCAGTAATGGTTGTAAATAGTCGTATTGTGGGAAATTGAAAAGATTCGCAAAATTAAAGACTACTTACCTACTTTTCATCACGAAAACCAAAACTTCCATAGCATCTTCTAACTGGGAACAAGCCGCAAAATAATGAAAGTTACACTTCGCAGCGTAACAGTGTTCGCATTCGAACAAACTTATTTTCTAAACGCTGCTCCAACCCGACCAATTTAACTTTTGTGCTTTCTCAAACTCTTCGCAATTCATTTCGCTCAAATGCACGAACAACGGATGTATCAATTATAAACTTTTGCGGTGTCAACATTGTCTTCCAGCAAGTTTATGGTTAAGTGAAAATCGATGTTTAGCCTATTACGTTTCTGTCTCACGTGGTGTGAAATTGTGTTCTAAGTGAATGTATGTCGAATAAATAATTGGAAACTTTAAAGGCTTTTTATGAGGCGTCTGGTTTTAGTGGTGAGTCCCCTTCATCACTATACGTTTTGAGAAATAGGAAGTTGATATTGGTTTGTTTGATGTAAGATATGGGTTGTTTTTCGTGTAAATTCATTTTAGAAGACGGTAAGCATCGTTTGGAGTCATAAAAAATTCGAATTTTCAGTTCCTTAATCGTGTTTTACCGCAAATGGGGACCAAAATGGCGTAGTCGATGGAAGTATCAAAAGTTGTGGAATTTATTTAATAGAATTTTTTGATGTTCAATTCGAATCTGTTGATGAGCGTATTTTTCAAACATTCACGTGTTATTTTTCTGTGTAATCCAAATACCGACTTCAAAAGAATTACAAAGATTAAATTCGAAAAACTTGAAATGGGCTTATATATTCGTATTTTGAGGAAAATTTTTGTTTTTCAGAGCCTCGCGATCGAAATAAAAAAAGTTTTACAGCTGAGAAACTTTAAGAACATTTTTCAACTTTTTGGTAAAATTTTCATTTTTTTTTTCGCGAAAGTTTTTTTTTTTCTTCAGTAACGAAAAATATTTAAAAAAAAAAACTATTATTGTTTCATATGAATGGACAGGATGTCCGAAAGTTTAATGATATAACTTCCGGGATGGATTTTTGGAGTATCGAAGAAAAATGAAAACGTTGATTTTGAAAAACTCTTAGAAATAATCCCTTTTCGAGTTGGAGCCTCTACCCACAAAGTGGGGTAAAAATCAAAAATCTCACGTAACTTCTCTAAAAATTGTTAAAAATGAGCGAACTTTAGTACAAGGGTGTAAGTAAGTATTTATATGTTAGGACTATATTCATTCACACCTACAGCTTCGAAAGTTTTATCAATATTTTGAAAGAAAGATAGAGAATAGGGTACCGGACATGACTCTCAAAATTACTTGAAATTAATGGGAGAGATAGTCTAAAGCCGGTGAATGTAGGTTCTGAAATTTTTTTTGAAAAATATTAAATAGAAAGGAAGATATAAGATGTCAAAGTTGCGCTGCACCAAAAACAGTACCTCGATGAGCACCCTGTTGTTGTGATGTCATAGAATTGACATCTTTGTATTTTGCATTATTAGAGGTTGCTGGTTTCAATACATCTCATTAATACTTTATTTTTAAGTAGGTTTTTGGTGAAAATTTACTGAACAAAATTAACTTTAAAAAATGACTTTGAAGCAAGGGTGGGTGCACATTTCATTTCAGGACCCAAGAAAACTTTTGGCACAGAAAGCTCAAAGTATAAATTATCACCTAAGTAAATAAGATTCAATAAGTTTGGATTTCTATCTGTATTTATTTTTTGTACTTCCCACTGAGGTAGAAGGTTGAAAATTGGTATGAGGGTGCTTGAGTATCACATCTAATTTTTTTTTTATTGAAATCCCAAAAATAAGAAAGGGGCAGCAGATATGGGCCAAAAATTCATTTTCTTGGAACTTTCAACATATATACACTGAAATTATCCAACTCAACACAAAGGTGGTATAATATTGTTTGTTTATGCTTTAAAAAAATATTTTTTGAGGTACTGAGTTCAAACTGGACCTTAAGTTTTTTAATTTGATCAATATTTTGAACCAAAGGGACTCAAAAAAGGGCCCAATTTTGTTTTTTTACATTTTAGTATGTAATACATCATTTGTAATGTTTCTTGAAGTACTGAGTTCAAATTTGTCTATAATTTTTTAATTTGATCAATTTTTTGACCCCAAGGAATTCATAAAAGGGCCCAATTTTGTTTTTTTTCATATTGTTATGAAATACATCATTTGTAATGTTTCTTGAGGTGCTGAGTTCAAATTTGTCAATAATTTTTCAACCAAGGGATCATAAAAGTGCCCAATTTTGTTTTTTTACATATTATTATGTAATACATCATTTGTAATGTTTCTTGAGGCAACAAGTTCAAATTTGACATTATTTTATTCATTTGATTCATTTTTGATGCCCAAGGGGAAATTTTGACTTTTCATATTTTGTAGTGTAATACATCATTCGTAATAGTTTTTTAGCTGCTGATTTTGAATTTGACGTAATTTCTTAATTTTACCCATTATGTGATCCCACAGGAGCTCTGAAAGGGGCTAATTTTGAATTTCTCTATTATATTGTATTATACATTATTAGTAATTTTTTTAGACTTGAAGTCTTATTTTGACATGTATTTCTTCATTCAACTCCTTTTAATGTTATCTAAAGTGGTTCAGATATAAGTAGCTAATTTTGACTTGTCACATTTTATTGTGTGATATATTGTTTATAATGTTTTACAAATTTCTGAGTACAAATACAAAATCTTATTTTTCTTACAAGTAAGCTGGGCAAGTGGTTTTACTGAATTTTGTTGTTTTTTGTTGGTCTCAAAAAACATGGGCATCCAATACATAATAAATCACTCAATAATAAGTGAAGATATAATTGCAATCCCATTTTTGGGGCCACAGGAAGAAAAAAAGTGGTTCAATCTAAAAATGGATTGTAAATATAATCTCAGTGCCTCAAAAAACATTATTTATTGTGTATCACTCAATAATATCTAAGAATTTTATTTGAACTCCCTGTTTAGGGTCACAGGGGGCTCAATAATGGATTTGATCAAAAAATGGATTGCAAATCTAAACTCAGCACCTCAAAAATTATTATTAATGATATATCGCTCAATAATATCCAAGCATAGTATCTCAACCCCCTGTTTGGGGTTACAGGGGGCTCAATAAGGGGTTTGATAAAAAATGGATTGAAAATCTAAACCCAGCGCCTCAAAAAACATTGTTAATGATATATCAATCAATAATATCAAAGAATATTATCTTAACCCCCTGTTTGGGGTCACAGGGGGCCAAGGAGAGGTTCAATCTAAAAATGGATTATAAATGTAAACTCAGAGCCCCAAAAAACAATATTATTGATGTATGA
This sequence comes from Ericerus pela, assembly GCA_011428145.1. Classification (NCBI taxonomy): domain Eukaryota; kingdom Metazoa; phylum Arthropoda; class Insecta; order Hemiptera; family Coccidae; genus Ericerus; species Ericerus pela. The sequence continues at coordinate 482,703 of WOFM01000170.1, forward strand.
TTCAATAATATCCAAGAATATTATCTTAATTCCATTTCTTGGGCTACAGGGGGCTAAATGAAGGGTTAAATCTAAAAATGGGTTGCAAATATGAACTCAGCCCTCAAAGTAAATAACTCCTCAGGCACTACCAAAAATTTTTCCAAGGCTGTGCTCTAATATAAAAACAAATAAGGAATAATTGGTTTTTGATTTTCTTAGTTTTTATTATTTTTCAGTGTTTTGAATTTGTCTATAAATAGGGGAGTGGGGGGGTGCAAGTGCACATCCTTTTTTCCCCTCTCTCACAGTCACCATGAACTTTCCAAATTGATGAGCTTAACTAAACCAATGTACAGACACAGGAGAGTGAGGAATGAATGAATGAGAAACCTGTGAAAGAGGTGAAAAGTTTGCTGATGTGTCAATTCTATGACATCATACCCACTGCTCAAAAAATATCACAACGTTTTTTGACAACTCAAATTTACCATTCATTTTCTCCCATTCTATCCAACCAATTTTAATGCGGTTTTCACTGATATTTTTTATTTTTTTTTAAGAATTTGAAAATATGTTTACTGAAAATCATGTCCGGTACCCCATTGGTTGCCTCATAACTTCTTCTTTTTATTTATCAAAAAAGTCTCATATTATCTTAAATGGCACGAAAAAATACACAAAAAACGTACATTCCACCTGTTTGTGAAAGCATAGTACTCGTAGTTTTAGAGAAAATTTAAATTTAAAATTTAAATTTAGTTAAAATGTTTTGCTCAGGCATTTCGTCTTTTCATGCACTCAAACCCGCTCCTCACTTCTTACTAGACGTAAACATCAGGTTAAATTTTCATTTTAGACTTGACTTTTCGCGGAAACCACTGAGTTTTCAGAAAAATGTAAAAGATACCATTGTTATGTAAATTTTTTCCATTTCAAAACAACAAAAGGTTAACAAGATATGGCTACCTATCTAAAAAGTAATAATCCCCATATTTCTCGCCTCCAAATGTCGGTAAAACTTTCAAACCTTTGTGAAAATTGTTTTTTAAATATTTGACGATGTTGCATAAGATTTTCAATTTTTTTCCCTTCCACTTTAAGGAGCTAGATCTTTAGGAAGAAAGAATTTCTCAGAATTGTTCATAGGAATTTTTTGTTTATTTGGAACCAAAACATCAATCCCGGAGCTTATGCCGTCGGACACACTGTAAAACATACTTTGTGATTCGTGAAAAGCGATTTGATAAGTACAAAATTTTAATCTCAGAAAGGTTCAACAATTGCAGAGGACATACTTCAAACACTGAGAAAATTGTATTTTTCTGGCCCAGAACCCAGATTATAATGAATTAAAAATTTTTTTAGAAAATCATTTCAAAAGTCATAAGTAAAACATGACGTTTTTCTCTTATTTCATTTTTAACATGACTAATTACTAATACTAAGTACAAACACTTACTTTCAAGTTTTAACACAGTAACGAGGACTATTTAACACTCTTCTTGAATTTGATACCTGAAAATAAAACACAGTTTTCATTAATTAGATTCAGTTATTTTACCTTATAGGCCAGATTAAAAAAACATCAGTAAACTTATTCTTCTTTATCTCGGAAACCGTCCTTATTTTGAGAAAGCGAATAATTTTCAAAATTTTCTCTCCACAAAAGCTTTGATTTTCTTATACCTATTTAAATTTTAACAATTTTAAACTTTTTTTTTCTTATTTTTGCTTTAAAATTACTATTTTCTCAATTATTTTCTAGCCATAGTTTCTTGAGGAAATTTTTGTTAGTTTTTGCTTTTATTTATTTAAGTTGATAAATTTTTCAGACGTTTGTTACTCTTCCTAGTCAGCCACCATTGAAGGAAGCTTACTTAGGATACTGATGTAGCCTATTGTGTCATCTCGGAACCACTAACCCTACTTACGAATAAAAAATTGGGATGAAAAATCATTGATCAGGAGGGCAAAAATATTTCAGGAAATGAAAAGCGTTATTCGTAAAAGTCTGTGGTGACTAATCCAATCATTTCAATGGTCGAAGTCATTTTTTAACTTAATCGATAATGTAGGTACGAATTCTGTTCAATGATTTTCGATCGATGAAGCAAGAACACGAAAATCGATTACCTACCGCAAAATTTAGTTTGAATAGTCATTGTATTTAACCATATTCATCATAGGTGGAAAATGGATCTTTGTTTTGAAATTTTATGAAAACTTCCTCTGATTTTTGTGGGCTAGTGTTCCGAAATTGACTAAAGTATTTAATAAGTCACATAGCATGGGGAAACTGATTTTTTGATAGCTGAGTGTAACCATGATTTATTAATTTCGATCACTCATTGGGCATTCAATCGATAAAACATCTATGAGAACTTGTTCAAAATTTACTAAGTTAACAATCACATTTAAAGAATTATAGATGAAAATATTTAGAGACTGTCGACTAGTTTTCATATTCTGTATACTTAGGTACCTACGTTATTCATGGAAACATGTCTTCGTTATTCCATAATTTAAAGAAAATGCAATACAAGAGAATCTACTACTTTTTTTAAATTTTAAAACAGTCAATATGCAATGATTCACAGTTGAAAGAATGAAGAAAAATGACCGGTCGAATGTCACGAATTTAAGTTTATTTTTATCGAACCCATTCGATAAACTTATTGCAATTCAGTACGAATAAAATCTTCGATTTTTGTCGGGACTGTTCGAAAACAGCTCGAAAATTATTCTTCAGTGTTCGACAATGAAAAATCAAGAAAAATTAATGAATAATACACTGGTGCAAAAACTACAGCCTGCCATGAACGAACAAGAAAACTGTTTATTATAAAGAATTTTCTGCACGACCGAAGTATAGTGGATTCTAAAAGTTGTTGATCCGAATACTTGACCTTTCAGAAAATCTGCCATAAATTCGAAAGTCTTTTTTCATGATATAAATTTCAATTAGATAATTTTTATTACAGTTAACAGCAGTATTGTTTTTTTTTTTTTTTTTTTTTTTAAAGTTTTTACAACTTTGAATGATATTTGAAAGAGCATCTGAGTAGTACTTCAGTATGGTTCGTAAATTAGTGGATGTTCAAAATAATTCATTTTTGTTTAGAACTTTGAAAGACGATGATGTGGAATTCTAATCAGTTGTCCACAGAAATGATTAACACTAACCCACATAATTATTCTTTGAAAAATCGTGAAAAGTATGTTCAGAATTTTATGAAGATTAATTTTTGGGTGTACTATGTGCGTGTGTGTGTGTGTGCGTGCGTGTGTGTGTGTGTGTGTGGTGTGGGTGTGCGTGTGTGTGTGGGTGTGTGTGTGTGTGTGTGCGTGTGTGTGTGGGTGTGTGTGTGAGAAAGAAAAAATTGCTCTATGCCAAATAAATTTTTTCGCTTTTCATCGTCAAAAATTGTTGACGAAGGTGATTTTTCACGAAGATTACTCACACGAGCTGTAATCCCGAGAGGCGAAGATCCTATCTTCGATAAGAAATTTTCGACGCTTCGTTTTTCGTCTACATTTTTTGACACGAGAAATCCTTGTCAGGATTATTAACAAACTCGAAATTTCCTTTTTCTTCGACCCCACAGGGGAAAGTCAACATATTCCCTTGTTTAGAAATTGGCTTCGCACCAATAGAAGTAAAGCAAAGTATATATAAACATTTTTTTTATTTGAATTCTCGTTAAACTTATGGCAGTCATCAGTGGATGGTTAGTACATGTCGTAGAAAATTCAGATACCGAGATTAAAACTTTGTTTTTGCTAATAAAATAATTTGATTTATCTAAAAGACTCGATGTTAAATAACTCACTAGAGAATTAAATTTTTTTTTTTGCAATTTATTCTTTCAAACTGCTGAACGTTATTTTGATATTCGTATTTCTAAGCTTCAAAAATATGATGTTCCAGAAAAACTTGCTGCGCTAAAGCACACTCCACTTTGGCGACGCATTATGCCCCATTGTGAGGGAAGCAAGCCGCATTGGGTTGGTTACATTTTACTCTATACTTAGAAGAACACTGCTAACGCATTCCAGCAATAAAACGTTTCATAGAAATTAGTTCCTTTACAGATGCTAATTCGCTTGTGCTAATGGAGTTGAGTGTACTATTATTAATAAAAAAACAATTCACTAATATAATATTCTTCATCATTAGTGTTCACAATTGTGAAAGTAAAACTTTTTATCAGTCAATTAAACTATTACAGAATATCCCAGTTTAATAACCCTAATGACTTTTTGTCCATTTTGTCTAGCGTAGGTATTTCAATCAAATCGAAACCCTGCTCGTCATAAATGATAGAAAAAAAAGGAAAAGTTTCGTCAGAAAGTTTTGTGATTTACGGTTATTATTGGTTCTAACAATTTGTCTACGTATATAAGATTAAGAAAAAAAAGGGAAAAACTTTTAGGAAATGAAAGAAGAAAACAAAATTCAAGGCTAATCATCTTGTAAAACTGACATTGATCTGTTGATACCTACCTAGTCGCATGTTTCTTTTACCTCGAATTTCGAACTTTATACCCCCTCAGGAAGTATTCCGAGTTATTTAGTATTAATAGTCCAGCTTATGGTTTTCAAATTCCTGAATCAAAATTATAAATAAAATCCATCATACTAGCAGTAAGTAACGAGATTATCTAAATTTCGCATTACCTATATTGATCATGTAAGGGTTGAAAAAAAAAAAAAAAATTAAGAATACTTAATTAAAAAATATTCCTAATAAATATTACATTGCTTTAGTTTTTAGCTTCAAATTAGTAGTAAGTACGATTAGGTGACTTTATATGAAAAAAAAAAGATTGTTGTGAGAATAATTCAACGTCTGAATTATTTCAACAAATAAGATAATTTCTAAATATTATCTTTTATTAAATTCGAACTTCAAATTATTATAAACACTTTTAAACCTTAACTTATTACTGATACTTAATAATAATGAGACCTGATATCCATAATATCGAGTATGGACCTTAACGTTTCTACTTGACTGCCAGTTCAAGAATGAATATGTCTTCAAATAGAAAACAAGACATCACTTTCCTTTTCTTTGTTATAGATCAAAAATGGCCGACCAAAAAGGTGGCGTGACATGGAACATCCGCCAAATATGATGACTCTTCATTGTCAGCATATTTGGTGGGGTTTGTCCGTGAGAAGCTAGGTATCATATAGACAGCTATTATTCCAAGAATTACGAATAATAGTTGTCCATATTTGTTCGACACGTTTTTGTAAACAAACTGATTCGTCTGCAAAAATGGGATGGAACAAAGATTTTATTGTTTTTTTATTTCCTTTTTTTGTTTTTCCCTCTCATTGAATTATTTTCAGAAAATTAATTTTTCACAATTTCCCCTTAAGTCTCACTCTTTTCTCTAGTGCTTCGTTCGTCTTCAATCATTTTTATTCAGGAAACTATATTATAACCCCTTGATTATAAGTATGTAATTATATGGACTGAAGTTACTGAGGATGGTGGTATAGTTAAGGCTCTTTACTACCAGGTATGTACATGAAGGTGATAAAAAATGAGTACCCATTTTGTGTTACTTTTGTTAACACTGTTTATTATCTATTATTTATTACTATGAATTAATTATACATATATATATTCAGTCAGGGTTGGCAATGTAAATAATACGCTTATAACTTACTTACATTATTTACAGTAAAAAGCAGTGTAAATAATGTAAATAATGTAAACAATTTAAATAAACAAAATAACTTAAGATTTTAGGGGGAAAATGAAAAAATGTGATTTAAAAAATCAAAAGTTTAATAATATTTAATCGTATTCATAATATTTTTCGCGTAAATTTTTATCCTTATAATTATTTCAAACTAGAATAAATAAATAACAGCTTTGTAGAAATTTTAAATTTTAGAGCTTATTTCTTATTTTATTATGAACGAATGATAACTGTAAAAATAGTTGTTCCATGGCATTTACCATCTTCCTTTACAGGAATGGAAACTCAGTTGCCCATAGGCTGTAAAATTTTATACCCGACTTTTTTGTCAGTGTTCATGGAAAATTTTAATTAATATAATCTTTTTTTAAATTTTAAATGAGATTCGATTGAAAATTGAAATCCAAATTCCAAAGCACATATCACTAAATGAGTTATGATGATAGATGAGTTATGACTGGGGTTATGTGATCCTGATAAAAATGATAAATGATTATGGATATTATAGAAAATAAATGTATTTATTATCCAATCATTTATTCACACTATTTATAATATTTATATTATTTATAATGTTTACATTATTTACTTGTAAAGATTTGAACGTCACATAAATAACTAACCCTGTATTCAGTACATTATAACAAGAATAACACAAAATGGCAGTTCACTTCTTATCATCCTCATGCGCACGTCTAATGGTAAAAAGCCTTTAATACAGTGTGGGTGAAAGCAAGATAGTAAGTATCATTGGCGGAATATGATTTTAAGATTTTTATTATGAAAAGTCCGACAACTTTAGCATTAATATTGAAAATATAAAATTTTTCATTCTGATTAAAATTAACTTTATGTCTCATTTTTTATAAATCTTTCAATGTCAGAAGTCGTAGATAAAAAGCAAAATAAGAAATACTTTATTTATCCAATGATACGTATTCATAATGGATATCTTGCTTTCACGTTTTCATCACTATGCCGAGTATGAATGTAAATATAATTATATATTTTTAGGGGTCTCTAATGAAACCCCTTAGAAATTTCAGATATTGATACACCGTATAGAAAAAAAGTTTTGTACACAAAATTGCATACTTTTACTTTGAAGGCAAGTGCACCGTGCGAAGTTTCAAGGTGTGCAAAAATGAAATTTAAAAAAAAATTACAGAAACAAAATTTTTGAGTAGGTATTTCAGCTTAACTTTTCAAGAGGAACCCAAAAAGTTGTGTACAGTTTTTGCCTATCCTTAATACTGAAGAACCTACAGGGTCTTTTGTATGTCAGCAATTATACATAGAACCTCGGCCAGACTTACAAAAAACTTGGTCATAAAAGACTATGTAGCTCCGTCGATATTGAAGATGGACAAAAAATGTATATAACTTTTTTCATTCTTCATAAAAAGTTAAGCTGGAAAATTTACTTGAAAAGTTTATTCCGTTAATTTTTTTTGAAACTTTATTTTTACATGCTTGGAAACTTCGCCTGGTGCATTATTCTGCTTTCAAATTGAAGTTATGCAATATTATGTGTATGTGTACATAGCATTTTTTCTTAATGGTACCGATTAAATCAATATCTAAAGTTTCCAAGGCGTTTTTTCAAACACGTGTATATATTATATAGTCCAAGTTCTAACTTCATGATACACACAATACCTGAATTCCGCTATCTAAACCACCAATCAAACACCAAGTATCTGCAATCTGCTGCCTAAGCGATGTGCATGACTTGTTTCAACCCACACTGATGTACGCCTCATCCGGAACGTGAAAAATTTTCTTTTTCGTATTCAGCGAAAAACGATTTCAATAAATTCGCAGTTCATTACGTCAACCGTCCGCACTAATTCCGAAGCTATTCAAATGCTTTGCGGCCCGAAATTATTCCATCTCATTCCAGCTTCATTGAATTCTGTTAGTATTTTTTAATTATTTTATTTCGCTCACGTGTCGGAGTAAATTGGAAAAATTTTCCGCTCCAACTTATACAGGGATAAAAAAAAAAAAAAAACAACTCTCATACTCATTGAAAGCTATAATTTTATACAAAACACAAACTCGTTAAGTTATACAGAGGCAAATTCGAGCGTAAACTAATAAATAATACGACGCAGGCTTTAAATAGCCTAACGCAGCTTTCAAAAATTTACCTATCTTTCTTATTTGGTTGGCCTACTTCAGAAAGACATTCAAAAGTGGGAATTACGTATTCGTCGTTCGGTCAAAGTGGATGAACAAAGTTTAAGTTTTATAATTTAGTTACGCTGCCTAACCATACCTACTGTAAGTACAGCGGATAGGTACGCTGAATACGTCGCGACGAGAGGAGATTAAAATAATACATGACTTTAATATTTGCAAATAATTTATCAGCTCGAATAATAGAGGCTAGAGTTTGGAAAATGTCTTTTGAAAGTGCGGTTGGTCTTCACTTTGCGACGACAATCATTAATTATTTGAAAACGACTCCAGTTTCAACTACCAATAACCTACCTGTTCAAATAAGGCACAAAACTGAAAACATATGGCAGCAATGACGTTGCACGCTTCGGGTTCGAAATTTGGTCTGGAAATATTGACGAGTGGTGATTTTTGGGTACGACGATTAGTTTTCGGTAACCGTGACACGTCTTGAGAAAACATTCACCTCAGGATGAAAATGTTCAAAAACTAAATTTCCATGTAAGCTAATTATGTTAATGAAAATTGAACACCGAACCTAATGGTTAAAACCGCAGCTCTCTACCTTAAAAAGAAGACGTAAATACCATCATTCAAAGATTAAGGTTTAAAACGGTATATCTTTTGAGAAAATCGATACTTAGATTTTGTGGCCTTCAGTAAATTTGAAAATTCTACCTTGAGGGATGTTTTCTCAAGAGCGTCGGTTCAGATCGGAAATTTCCCAACTAATTCGGCTCGAATTTAGTAGAGTGTAAAAATAGTGCGGAATCAAGGTCCTTTCGGATGTTGTGAAAAAGTTTACAAGTCGAAACTGGGAAAAAAGTGCGACATTGTCACGAAGTTGAAAATGTGAAAAATTGCGGTATATTCCGTTTCTATTCTCCTGCAGTCTATTCGTTCGTATTTGTGTATTTTTTCACTTGTTGCTAAATCTTCTTGATTTTCGATCCAAAGAAATGCAAGTATTACATTTACATGATGACTTATTTTTAGCGAGATAAGAATATTCGATCAAGATAAAGTTCCTGAATTCTTTCCGAAACTTTAAAAAATGCGTATGAATTTTTACAAGACAGGAAATTTTTCTCCAAAATGTGCGGATTATCTTCACCAACAAAAGTTTGCGATTAAAAACAAAAACTTTCAGTCACATTATTTCTCAGAGTGTGTCGGATCCCTCGCAGTAGGGACTGTCTCTCGATGATTACGACTTCAAAAATGGAGTCGAGCAAGTGTGATTTACCTAGAAACGAGATCCCATAAGTGGCACTCTGAACTTTGTTCACTGTTTTCCAATTATTGGGCAAGAGCTGCCAGATATTCTGATTTTTTTGGATTTTTCCAGTAAAATTTTTATGTAACAACTAATTTTACCATCAAAAAAATCCGAACATGTGCGGCAGCTTTGCTTGGCCACTATGAAGAAAAATGGGGTTTCAACTTGGCTTCCAGTAACTGTACAAAAGTTTATCATCATCGTGTTCAGCAGGTCAAATAACTATGCTTTCGACCCGAATCAATTATTTCAGGATCACTAAGGGTTTGTAGAAATTCCCACAGAAACTCCAAAAATAGTCAAGGTGGTTTTGTAATGGACTCATATTATTGCAATTAATTTCGATTGAAGTATTATGTCGGTAATTTAGTTGACAATATTTAGTGTACAATAAAATAAGGCAGTTGACCAAAATTACTGCACTTTATATTTGACTTCAAGAAGACAGTTATAACGGTATAATTTAGGTGTACATTGCAGACTCAGCTATTGAGCACCTTAACGTATCATGGTTACTATAGAAGTGATTTGTCGTCTCGGTTTGGAGATTCACAAAATCATTGTCGAATTGACGAGCAGATTAATACACAAATCAAAGCACTGATGCGGTCCTACACGAATGCGTATAAATGGGGTGATGTGACGATGCAATGAAAAAAGTTCTTCCTCGGAATCGAGGCGTATGCACTGATTATTAGAAATGTATGGTTTGATGCAGGTGTTAACAAGAGTGGGTATTGTCATAGGTGATCGTAAGATGAGAAGAATAGATTGAATAGATTGAGTGTTGTGTCTGGTGGACTGGCTGATAAAATATTGTGTTATGAAAAGTGTACCATGAATTATGGTATGGAATTGATAGGTGACAAAGTGTACTATTAGTACTGATGACGCATGCGGCTATATACCAATTAAAATTAAAAATTATAAATAAAATAAATTCACCTTTTTGAACGCCTCGTGATCAAATAGTCCGCGGATTTATCTTACAGCCTATACCTTTTTTTTCCTTCTCTCGCAGCCTAGAAGTTAGGCTACATGTATAATCTTGCTTCCCTCACATAATTTCATCAAACAGAAACTTTTTCTACATATATATAAACTTCCGCGGACCGGTTCTCTTTTCTTTTCCTATTTCACGTTAACTCATTTCATAATTTTTCCTGTCTATTACTATTCTTCTCTTTCCATATTTTTCTTATCATCCACCACGTCCATCATACTCGTCACATCACTCTATTATTCCCACCTTTTTCCTTCTAAAAACTGTTGCCACGGACGAATTTCTGTTCCGTATCTACGTGCATTTTTAACCCTCCACTTCCCATCCTTTGGTACCTTGACCTCCGGCGTACCGTTAATATAATTCTTACCTTTTTTTCTTCATCCCCTCTAACTTCCACGGATGGACTGCTTTTGGATCCGGGCTTCAAATTTTCTTTTCTACTCACTTACTACTGCTTCTGTTTTGGATGCTCAAATTTATACACGCACTTTTCAATAATGTTATACGTAAATATTAATTTTAGACGATATTTCATGTTGTGAATGATTTTAAAATGTTTTACCAATACATAATATCCGTGTATTCTTTCTTTTCTTATAATACATTGGATTTTTGAATATGATGTGTTAACTTTATTATGGCAAAGGGGTAAAAAGGTACGTACAGTTTTTAATTATTGGTTCTCTAGTTTCTGTGTTGTTTTGTCCGCGATGTAGGGAATTGCCGTAGCTCGGGGATATAATAAAATGGTCCCCTAACATGGTCTAAATTCGAGTCCACGGAAACCTGGCAGGCTATTCTGGGTAGGGTGGTGGTAATAATGTGGCCACCATCCAGTGTAGGTGGTTTTTACCAAAGTCCTGGGGCTGTGTCAATGGTTGTATAAAGATATTGGTTGGCCTTGCGGGTAGTGGTGGCCGTTTGTGACCCCCCTCGCATACCACACTGATATACAAGATGGTTGAGTACATGGGGTGTGACAATATATTGATGTGAATTATATAAGAGGAAATAATTGTATCGTTATAAGTATTTTTACTGTAATTGACATAGTGTTTGAGATATTGTGAAAAAAATGTCTTGAGAAAGAGCAGCTTTATACTGAGCAGTTCCGCATGGAGCCCTATATTGCAAGGTCATATTTAACAATTTTATAGAAAAGTTTATGCAAAATCTTTTTACACTGAGGTATTCTTTGCGCCGCTGATCACTGTTTTTAAAATATTTACGAAAGATTGATCTAGGGAAAATTAAATTTACCATAATACAAATTTTTTAGAACTTGTCAGATCAATGAAAATGTTCTAAAAAATAAGCGGGCAAATTTTTATGTTTGTACCACCATTTGCGATTCATTTTTGTGTTCCACATGCACTAAGAGGAAAAAGTTTGATAGTAGAAATCACATTCATTCCAGACATCAGGTACTTTACTAAAGTTCGTCTATAAAAGCAAATCGTGACTGTCTGGCGTTTGGAGCCAAACAAAAATGTCGAATGCAACGAAAGTAGAATCATAATTGTGAGCACCAAAGTTAGATATTGTAGAAATAAAGGTTGAGACAGTGCAACCTGCTATATAAATTGAAAATATTATTCCATGAACGTCCATAAAGGATAATAGCGAAAATTTTTTATAACTTCACCATTGATAAAAATATAATATCGGTAACGATAAAATGAAAAAATAATAATTTTACTCATTTTTGATTTTCAACCGTTAAGTTTTTTAATGCTTTTATTCGAATTAAGGGGTGGTCTCTTCTCCAAATTATAGTTAAGGCTCGGATTTCTGTGAAATAATACAAGGCCTATATTTTTGTTTGTCCGAAAACTAATTATTATTTTTTATATCATTCTGAGAGAAATGAATTCTCAGAATAGGCTCATAGCAGATAACCTTATGGCTCAGCCTTCCATAAGTATTAATTATAATCTTACTGAGCGTGAGATCATCTGAATTATACTTATTGCTTCAGATAGTGAAGAGTTAAATGCTGGTACAATTAGCTTATTGTAAAAATGTTGAACAATGATAATTCATAAAATTTGATAGTTTTGAAAAATTTCATAAAAATAGGAAAACAGAAAATTAGAAAGGATTTAAGTTAATTGAGATAGATGATGCCACATTTTGTTTAAGACACTTTTCACATTTCCAAAAGTTGAATTATTGTTTGCAAAAAAGACCAGTGTATTATTTACACCATCTTTCAAGTGAGAATTTTCTGAAATGGAACTTTTAAAGCAAAGAAATGCATAACTAACATTGTTATCAGCATTGATGAATAAAGTTGACTTCGGTAGATCAAAATAGATATGTTTCACTTTAAAGTTTAATCCATCCATATTCATTGCATTTACTTAGAACACGAATGATTAAAGCGTGATATTATTTTGATAAATACCTATCAAGGATCAGCTTGTAAATAACTTCAGAATTAAATCCATATGATTACTATGGTACTGTCACATGACACTGCACTTATTCATGAAAATACTTATGTAGGTATACGTCAACACAGAAGTATGTTCAAGTGATCAGCCAGTTTCGACCCTCAGGCTCAAACGAATGCTAATATAATTATTTATCACCAATACTTGTTTCCCTATAACTCTCAGATTATCTGTGACGTAAAAGAAATTATGTGATAAAGAAAAAAAAAGGTACCTACCTAAATTGAAAACACAATTGTTCGATTTTTCAGATTTTATGTCCATGAAATATTATATAAAAAAATTTTCAACCTCTCCCATAAAAATTAATGAATTATAAAGTGTGATTTTACATCCCCCCGTTCAAAAGAGAAATCTCAAAACTGGGCCTTAAAAATTTGGAACTATAATCATCACGCCAGTCATTTTGAAAGAATCGTTTTTCACAATTTTCAGTTGAATTCTTTTCAGAAAATGTCTTTTAAGCTGACAACATTTGGGTCAATGTATTTCGTTTCAGAGTTTCTTTTATTGGACGATGAAAATAAAATTACTGAATTACACGGATAATGTATATACGTGCATGCATCGAAAATACGTTGCTCAAATATTTCAGTTAATGAAATTTCACTTTTTCCTTCGCGAATCGAAAGCAAAGAGTAAAAAATCATAAAATTATTGTTTGTACAAAACGAGAAATTTTTATCTCAAAAAATAGGTACCTACCTATCTACGTATTATTATCGCACATAAAATTCTAAACGGCTATCCAATAAAATGGCGTCAAATCTTTCATGCATAGAAAATTCGCTTTTATTATGAGAATAAGCTCTACTATTTCTCACTCGCCCGGGATGGGATATCCTCTTTTTATTGAGAAAAAGGATTTTCGACGCTTCTGAACAATGGCGAATATTTCTTATTCAGCATTAACGTATTTTGACGGTATTTACAACTCGAAGAAGACGATATTCTTCAAATAGATTAATGTAATGGAGTTATATACGAGCTAAATTCTGCGAGCAATAACAGACGGTTGAACGTTTGTATTAATATGCATATTTGCGCATCGAGACGACTTGTTTTTGTTATAAATGGAAAAAGTATTCCTTGGTAGCCTAATCCTATCAAAAAGTAGGTACGTTTAATAAAATTTAATGTTCGCTGTATTATTACTGTATCGCACGCTTTCCTAATTTAACTATAAATTCTCCAGACTCTTAGACATTTAAATGAAAAATCTCACATCATGTATTAGTTCCAAGCAAAAAAAGGGAAAGTTCGACGTCTGTTGGCTTATTTACCTAGGTGTTTTCCATTGTTGAAAAATACAGGAAGAGACAAATAGGGTAATGAAATGATCATAAGCTATAGCCGTCTATGCAATTTTAATGATTTAATGAATGTGAGCTGACTGTTACAAACAGTGGCGTCGCGTTGAAGGCACACATAAATTTTCTACAATTTAGAGGAAAAACAAATACATGTTGGGTGCAGTTCTTATTTTAAACTATAGCATCAAATAACGAAGGTAATACTGTGGTATACCAGGGGGGGTCATTTTGACAACGCACTCACAATCCTGGCATTATTTTTCATATAAAACCACAAATCACAGCTAAAAGTTTTCGGGTATAAGAATTACTGCACTGGGAGGTGACTTGGAATTATCACCTCCTGTATCGCTCAGCCTACTAGGATTCGTGGACCCGATTTCAACATGGGAATTGAAAAAATTATTATATCAAAACATACCTCAGGATGTCCGTGGTTTTGCTACCTGTGTTGCCAATAAACCTAGACACCACCAAGTATCACCCATTGCCTTCACAAAATCAACACTTTTTAAATTTAAAATAATGTATTCAAATATAATAGAAATACAGAACAAAATATCGAGAGCAAAAAATATTACTTCAGTCGTGAGCTAAAACAAGAATTGAACTGAATGTATAAATTTTATTTTCAATATAAAATGAAAAAATTACAAGAGGTGGGAGACTGATATCGAACTTTAATGAAAATTTGGTGAGACCATTATTCATTATAATTACAATAATACATACACTCTGAGATGATAAGAAAAGAAATTCTTGGACAAAGTAAAGATGCAAGGTTTTACAAAGTGATGGAGAGGTTATGTTTTAGAAGAGTTTAATAGCCACGGCTATACATCAGGAGAAAAGGAAAAGAAATGAGTACAAAGAGGTAAATATCATAAAGTTCCCCCACAGCGTCTATGAATACAAAAATTTGAGAAAATAAAAAGAAAGAAAAATATATTTTATTTGTTAATAAATGGGGGCGGTAGCCGTATGAATCAGTACTTCATTTGTCTGCTATCATAATCCAGTTTGTTGTTCAAAAGTTATTACAATATTTATCAAAATTTTATCAAAATTAACATTTTTATAAATTATAAAAAGTTTAACCAATGGGAGATTAACTCAGTATTCAAATTTGCGAATTTGTTTCAATGAAGTTTCACTCAGTTAAATGTAATGTTAATTTCTGGTAAGAAGGTGAACCATGGTGTAAATTTTATGGTGTACCCTGAGACATGCTAAAAAATCTTTTAATTTTTTGCAAATAATATGAATAATTAAAATTGCCTAAAAACATGAAACATTGGATCTTGAGAAAGTTGAGGATAATGTAAAAGATGTCTCAAATTAAAGAATTCATGAAAAAAGTGATATAAACAGTCAACTTTCCTAATAAAATATATATTATTATAATTCAAATAGCAGATATCATCTGTTTTCTGGATATAATTACTTTTAGGTGCAATGCACTTCATATTGTATTAGATAAAATAAATTAAATTTTTTGAATTAAAAATATTTTTTCTTATTATGAGATTTAACATGTACCATGGTACACCACCCTCAGTTCCATGGTACCCCAGTCTTACTTACTGATGAAAAAATGCAAACTATCGCTCTTGGAATTATTAAGTTATTCAAATTACCTACATTCATAGTAGTCTAGGCAAATGAGAACAAAAAAATACATATATTTGAACAAATTTTAATTATTTTGATTTCTCACTAATCGGTCTGTTTTTTTTTTTTTTTTGTGTTGAAAAAATACTTTAATATAAAAATATTTGTCACTAAATTGTCTATAAAAATGTTGTATTTATTTTGGTTGTTTGACGTCTCCGCTTCCTGAGAAATGGGCGAAGAAGATGGTAACTTATTACTGGCACTGAAAGATTGAGTACTGTTGCTAAATTGAAACAGTATAACGTGAACTCACGAGTACAATGACACAATACTCATGATACATTCATTTTTGCATGAGCATTGAAATGGGGAGCCAGAACAGGGAAAAAATGATACCCGTTTTACATTTTTTTTTTTACTGATTGTAACCAAACGAAACGCCTGATCTCTAGACTGCATTATAAAATATGTAGTTTTACGGTACAATACATTACAAGTTGCGTAACTTTTGTAGGCCCATAGCATCCGAACGATGAAATTTTATTCTCAGGTGATACGAATAGTTTTTGTGGAAAATTTAATGGAAATTATTTTTGTATTGAGCTATTTTTTACATAATTCTTTTTCTCTTTACGAAAAATCGGAGAAACTTGAAAAATGATTCAAATTAATTAAATCTTTTTTAAAGGAAGTTCAATATGAAAAAGTTTTTTACAGAACTCATTTTTGGAAGAAATCAATATTTTCGGAGATAAACATGAAAAACCATTTTTTTTAGGGGAGAGGGGAAATATTTACCCTTATATTAGAGACGCTAGCGGTAAGTGCAATGAGACTGTTAATGGTAAGTGTTATTTTAGACGCCCAAACTGATCAGTTAGTGAAGAATCAAAACTTCTTAAATTTGTCCAAACCAAAAACCTCTTTCGACTGGGATATCAACCTAGTTAATTACTTAATTGAGAAATGTGAAATTAGGTAAATTAAACTTTAAAATAAAATATCATAAAATTAAATCTGTCGATTCAGTCAACAGCGTTACCGACTATTTTATCTTTTTTTGTGGGTTTAATTTATGTACTTATTTTAACTTATACCTACCGACCTGATTTTGAATATAGCTTACACCGTTTTTCTAACTGAATAGGTAAAATGAAAAAAACCTAAGAAATATTTTAAAAAAATAATGTTAATCAAAAACAATTACGACAAAATGCACTGAGTATAAGATTATTAAAATTATAATTTTCTCTTTTATTCGATAATTTCCTCAATATATTAATTTCTCCCCTACAATAAAATGGTAAAAGAGAAGAAAAACTATTTGATACGTTCTGAAGAATTTTCAAAATAGATTAAAAATGATAAACCTTTTATCTTAGTTGTGAAAATTGTCTTAATGTGTTCCCGGTTTATTATAACTACTGCATTTATATTCATTTAAATAAAGTAAAACACTCATCGACAGCTGTTTTCCTAAAGTATCGTTCACTTCGACTGTTCAACATCTACCGTTATTCTATACTAAGGTACCCAGGACCCAGGTACTTAATGTAGGCCTATCACAACACATAATCATAGTGCAAATTTATCTAAAAAATATTGATTCGCATCCGTACAGGAAGACAGAAAAACATTTAGTAAAAAACTAGTCCATGCGGGTGGTTGATATAAACTGTTGCGAAATGTACCTACAAACATTTTAATTGCCAAATAACCTCGTATCTTTTTATAAGCTTTTATTCTACTCACTATTGCGATTTTAAAATATACCAATAATGCAGCCAACCTTCCGCAACGAAATAATATTTATTACGTATGAAGCTAAAGCCAAAAAATAAAAATAAAAGCTTATCTTTAAAAACGCATTTTTAAAGTAATTTTAATTAATTATTTTTCCACCCAAATTCAACGAGTATGAATTTCATTTCCATCAATCATAATAATAGTCTTTAAATGAAAGATAAGAACTCTGTACGTTGGTACCGTACTTACAGGAAAAATTGTTATGCTTTCATTAGGTAAGAAAATGCAAAAACTTTTCTCAGCTATTTAAATTTATGACACTGGGTAAATATATTAAATTTAATTTGGAACACAGCTACAAGATATTATACAGTTATTTATGTACAAAAACTCAGGTTTTCTTGCGAACTAGGCGCCTATATATACTGACTCATTTTGGCTAAAATATTGTTTGTTTATGCCCATCTTCACTGCGTAGGTAGTCGACGAGAATTTAGCGTGAAATAGATTTTTACTGTAGATTTTTAAGTACTAGTAGATTTTCTACGAAAATTTACTTAGTAATTTTATGCTCATGGAGAGACTTAGGGGTGGGAGTAAGTACGTTTTTCGTTTCATGACTCAAGGAAAATTTTTGGAAATTCATACTTATATGTATTTATATACATATAGAAATTAACAGGTAAAGTGGCGGACTTTTTTTTCTTTCTCTAAATTCATTCTGCTATGCCAGAATGAGAGTTTAAATTATCTTGCTTACTTTTTTCTTAACGTTGATACTTTTTCCCGATTAGATCGCTATATTAACTGTGACTCAAAAAAAACAATTTTGAATTAAAAAATTTTGGGAAACTGTTAGGTAGAATTAAAGTAATGGGTAGTGGACATTATGGAACATAAATGTTTTCTACCTTAGGTTGATTTTACCCCATTTTATAGCCTCATAAAAATTAAACTTGAACTTAATTTATAGAAAATTTTACTGGAGAACTTTTTACTAATTATAAAATTTTCCATAGGATTGACCCTTTAACGAGAAAATCACGAAAACAACTGTGAAGTATGGTTTGAAATATCTTGGGGAGCTTGAGGGGGAGTATCAACTTAAGAGGCAACGAGTATTCGATTTTATATAGTTCGCTCCTTAATACAATAAATTTTCAAGGGGCAAAACATTACCTTCATTTTTTCCTGAGAAAATGGAGGGCGGTAATGTAGCGGACCAAAAAGTCTGCCACATTATCTATAAATTTACCTATACATATATATATACGTCTGTATGTACATGTATATACATATTGTATGTGTATGTACAATTCTTGTTAACGCGATATAAGACGTAATGTTCATTCGATAGTTAACAAAATTTGGACCAAACATTAGTACTAAGTTAAGGACAAGACAATTTAAATTTGGTGCTGATTGGTTTTAAGGTATGTTGGTAGGTGTCATTACGTTGCATTTTCGAAAGTTTAATGGATTTAAAATGAGTAATTTTCAATCAATAGTTACAAATTTTGAAATAGAAATTTATTCAAAATTATTCAAACAGACTTTTAAGTTTGGTTGCGATTGGCTTTATGATTCATGCCCTGGGGTTATTAGAGTAACTAAACTCAATAAATGTTGCAGTTCTTGTCCAATCGTTATGAAATATGAAACAAATATTACCCCTAAAACAAGGACCAGACCGACAAAGTTTTGTTACTATTTGTCAATTTTTTCCTAAATTATTAGTTCCTTAGTGTGATTTTTTCGTTTTTTTTTTTTTAGAATCAGATAATGGACCTGAAAAATCAATTTTTCAAGCTAAATGGGGAAAAACTCTTCTTTTAGCCTAAAAAAAAAAAACAATGGTCTTAAAAAGTCAATTTTTTCATCCATCTCTCCGCCAACCAACTAGACTAGGTATGTATTATTCTTTTGGAAATATTTGTAATTCTTTACATCTTTTGTTAAACCTAGTGTCTATTAATTTTATTTTATAAACAATACTTATTATGTTCAACCCTTCTGTAACAGCAACATTATTTCTTTTGAAGATGACAGTGATTTTCAACCTTATCATAATTGACCATGTCATGTGAATCGTGATTTGAATTATTTTACAATGAATACTTCTATATTTTTTGCTCAATTGCTGTGAAAATTTGTGACAGCTTCACAACTGTTGTGAAATTTTAGCTTTCTTTTTGCCTGAGAACACTAAATTCCCATAAATTTTTACAACTGTTGTAAAGTTGTCACAACTTTTCACAGCAAACGCCCAAAAGCATCAAAGCTAATGATTCGTAATTTATTATTGGATCGAATCTTTTTTTTTTTTTATTGAATTTTGAATTGTAATTTGAAATTATTTTTCTTTCAGTTTTTCCATTTGCGAATAGTTTTGTTTATGACCTCGATTTCCATTCTTCAACTCACATAACGCTACGCCGCAGTTTCATTTGAGGTAGTGACTTATTGGGAAATTTTTGATATTTAGTATCACCTCTTCTATTTTTTACTGATTTTATTTTCAAATCTTTTAGGTTCAGGATGTTTTTCTTATTATTTTTCAAGGTTGAGGCAGAAGCTAAGCTCTAAAGATGAGGCAGAAGAATAACTTTAAAGTTTGGGCAAAAGCTACCTTTTAAGGTTGGTGTAGAAGATAAATTCAAAAGAATTTTGCAGAATCAGTACCTAACCAATCATGATTTGATTATTTCAGTACATATACTTGAAAACCTACTGTTTCAAGCGGAGTGTAACTGCGCTAGAGTTTTTTTCATATTTTTCTTTAATATTTTTAAAGAACTGTGTCTGAGTAGGCTAATTGAAAGTGGGCTTTATTACAAAGAGAAAAAAAGTTTCTTTTTATAATAAATTCATACAATGTTGTTGAATTCGTCAATTTTTTTTTGTTGAAAATTTTAATGAGAAGGGTTTCATATTAAACAGTATGGCATGCACTTAGTTCTGACATATTCGAGTTACTTGTACAAAACAATTAGTATGTATATCCACTGGCGAATATTCACAATTACATTTCTGCCTTAAAATTCCTGGAATGCGATAATACGTAGGTACCTATACTTCGTACGCACTGAACAGATAAACAAACCATTTTAAAATTTCTCCAGTAATATCTAGAAACTACAATTGTTAAAGTCAGTATTAATTGAAAATTTCTTTCATAAAATTAGACATAATTGACGAATAAACCTACCTAAATGAAGTGATAAAAGAAAAGAGCACAGACTTCAATCAATTCTGGCGAATTTTCGCTTTAAAAATCTTTTGTTGACAAGAAAAATTTCATTTTCTGATGCATGTGCCTCATGAACTCTATATACGGGCTAACCTTTTCACATAAATGTGTAGTAGGTAAGTGAACCCAAAATAAGTAGGATTTATAGTAAAAACTTGATTGATCTGAAATTTTGATAATCAAGTTTATGAGTGAATATTAATGATGCAACCACCAGCTGATTGAAGAAGATGAGGAAAGGTGGATGAGGAGACCAGTTCACTGGAAAATATTTTTTATTCAATTTTAAAAATTTCGCGCAAAAAACTGCGCGTTGATTTGGAAATAATTTATCAAAAGAAAGAAAATTTTGTCATTTTTTCACTAAGAAATTAGATACTTATTTAAAAAGAAAATCTTTGAGTTTTTTTATATATACATGTAGCTTTTTTTCGATTTGGAATTTTGTCTGAAACTTTCCTATAAATACCATAATGGTTCTTTCATTTTTGTTCCTCCAAAGTAAAAATGTATTGTCACGCCACTAGTAAACGCTTGAGGAACATTCATCTGGAAAAATCTCAGGTTTGTTTCTACGAAATTAATTACGTTGACACAAAGGAGAAATTTAATTGTCTGAAAATTACGTCGAACGGGTACCCTTATCATTTCTCATCCATTTCAGGTTCATCATGTAACGTCTGTCCTCCCTCGTCCTTTTTATTGAACAATAAATTATTGGTACCTATTTAAGTGGAAAACTATATTTGTACATTCCGACTGCATTGTCATTGACGAGTGACGTTGATAATAGACGCTGAAAAATGAATCTTGCGAAGCGACATTTGAGGAAATACATAATAAGTATTTTTAATTGTTAATGGCCAAAGGACGTTATGAGCGTAGACGTCCGCTAAAAAATACAAATTTATCGTTCTAGTTTTCCAGCTGCGCTCGTAAATAAAATGTTTAAGAAGATAGCTACGTCTTTTTTCTCACCCTCTCTACAACGGGCTACGATATCGTATCATTAAAGTAGAAGAAAAAAAAATGAATGTTTACTCAACATAATTTACAGCGGGAAAAGTTTTGTAACATTTTGAAATTCGTACAGAATATAAGATCTGCGGTTACCAAAGTTTTAGGTTCGCAAGTATAAAACGACAGAGGGTGGTCTTTACTCAGCATACAAATGAATCTCATTACGAAATAAGGGAAAACAATTTTTTTTTTTCATTCTACATGCAGGGTGTCTCGATTTTCCATGTAATAACTTTAAAGATCGATTTTTTATCGAAAAAAAAAAAAAAAAAAAAAAAGTTTTTCCAACAAATTAGGCCAAAATGCTTTCTTTTTGAGCTACCTATGGATATAGGTAGGAAGTCTACCGATACGGGGAGAAAAAATAAACAGTTTGCTGTAGCATCTACACAAATAATTTAAAATGAGTAGATTTTCGTAGAAAACCTACTTAAAAAAATCTAGCCCAGTAATATTTCAACAGAAAACCCAGTTTGACAATTTTCATCAATAATTCAAAAAACAAACCCGAAATCTAAATTTTCGAATAATATGAAAAATTTAAAAAAGCTCATTGATATCTGACAAACATATCGATTAATCGATATTTCATTGCTAGTTGTTGAGACCACCAATCCCCCCTCCCCTCACACTTCTGCGAACACTCGACCATCTTTCTCCGTATAGGTACTTTTGTATCTTTACTCGCTGCTACACTGTTGTAGTATTCCGCCGCTCACTCGTCTATCTCCGTACATGTTCTTTTACCTCTTACATTTTATACCATGTACATAATTCACAGCTCTGCTGCAATTACACATACTTCTGAGACGTTACTTCGAGTACATCTTTATTTCTTTTGTACCATTACTTTGCTTCATCGATCCACAACCTTTATACTAGTTTCAGGTAAAAAAAATTACGAAAAACTATCGATAGTAGTCCATGTCTTCAACAAAAATATCAATGTATGTTTCATAGATAAAAACTGATTTTCTAGGAATTTTTTGTTTTTTACTTTTCTCGGAAGCTACGGAATCTATGATTTTTTCTCTCCCACTTCAGTGGATTATAGCATGACAATAGCTCCGAAAGAAAGTATTTCCACGCTTTTTATTACAGGAAAATTTTTACATTTTAAATTTTAGGAGACCCTATTATACAACACATTTATTTCATTAGAGTACCTATAGTTTAAAATTATTGCTGACAACTAGGCATTCAAAAAAATTAGCTAAAAGACAATAATGTCATTTAAAGCATTTAAAAATTTTTTAAATTATGACTAGGAGAGTAACCTCTACGGGAAAATAATTAGTAGGTTGAAAATATAGAATAAAAAAATGAAAATAAAAGTTAAATAGAATCTTCTAGAATACTAGTTTCGTGCAGGAGCGGATCAAAGGAAAAAAGCCCTGTTATGCCGAATGCTTGAAAAGGTCAATTTTAATTATTTTAAACTTACACACGATAATTTTTTATGAGGCTACGAAGGTCCAAAAATCATTTTTTCTAGCAAAAGGTCCCCTTTAAATATTTCTACGATAATGTACCGATTAGATCCGTCCCTGATTTCGTTAATGAGGAACCTAAAAGAAAAAAAAAAAAAAAAAAACTAAAACCTAAATTAATTTAATGCAGAAAAGATGCTTGTATAACCTCTTGCGCCGTAAATACAAAAAAGATACTTCAAGCAACACAACTTGCTTTCCTCCAATAATTTTTTATTATTGTTTTACATTTTTCTTGGAAATATCTGAAGAAATAGGCAGCAAATTCGTATCGGATTTGGTCCTATATGAGGACTATCTTTTGTAGAAATTTCTGTCTTATTTCTTTCCTGGTTTTTTCGGTGAACACAAAGTTTTTCCCAGAAATGTTTTTTTTTTGTCGTGAAACGGAAAATTTCATCATCCTCACCTCAACACTTTTGTGAAGTCAATTTTAATACCTTATTTTCAAGAAAACTGTGTAAAAAAGAGGCTACTTCTAAATACCTATGTAAAGTGAACGAAGAGACGCTACTAAAATAAATTAAATGTATTTTCCTTGTAGGAATTAAAAAAAAGTTGAGGAATGTAATCGATCAAAACAATAATAAAATATATTTTTTAATTAAATTTTATCGAAAAACAGAAAATCTTTTATTGTGCTTCATGATCGCTCTGCTTCAAAATTTCATAGGTTCAAAGTACCAGTTATTACGCTGCTCGGTAATGTAGCCCATTTGAAGTTTTATTAAGCCGCCTTCTAACCACCAACCCTTATTTACGGAACTCGTTCACCAACGAATTACGGATATTCAAATTAGTTAGGAGTTTCCTTACATAAATTTTGATCTGAAAAGACGTAAAGAAATACGAGAGGTAAAATATTTACTCTTGTTAAGATTAACGAGGAAAACAAAAAGGACCTGTTGCAATAGGAGGGTCCAATATTATCCGAATGTAAGGGTAGGTACATTTTTGAAGATTATTTTCATTTTATCGTTAGTAATTTCAATGCTGGTTTATATTTGGTACCTAATAACCGATAATTCGAAATATTTTCGAATAACAGGAAGTTTTTTTTCTTCCTTCCTTCAGTGGTAGCCTACCATTTTGAAGTTTTTAAATTCCAGATAAAAGAATCGAGAAGTGTAATCATGACAATAAAAAGAAAAAAAAAAAAACAAAAGAAAAGAAAAGAAAGAAAAGAAACACGTGTTTTGAATTGTTTCCTTCGAAGAGTAGGTTTTATGAAATAAGCAGGAATTTGCTGCTATAATTAAGGAAGAAACCAAAGCTGAATTTATAAATAATTAAATTTCGGGAATTTTTGAGTATGAAACGACTGATAAAAAAAAAGAAGCAAAATATCGATTTTTTTTTCACTCAAAAGTAGGTATCTAATTAATACTTTTTTTTTTTTTTTCAATTACTTAATAATTATGATTCCATTGATAATACCTACGTTAGCGACAAACTATGGTAAAGTTGAAAGGATTATTCTCGAATACTTAAAATCGTTCGTTTTCGTGAGAAATTCTAATAAAAAAGAGAGAATTTAATTCTTTTGTCAGTTTGATTGAGAAAACTTGGGTTATACTTACCCACTTTTTTCTTTTTTTTGCCCATTTGACTAGACGATGAATTGGATTTTAACAATACAAAAATAAACGAAAAAAAAAAAAAAAAATTGGTTGAAATAAAAAAGAGCAAACAATTTTGGGGAATTTTTAAACAAAAAAGGTTAATCAAGATTAAAACGCTTATAATTTCTCTTTTTTCTTTTTTCACGAAAAAAAAAAGCCAAAAAAAAAACGGAAGAATAACTTACATCTCATTTTTCAATTGCAACTGTATTTCGATGAAGCAAATACCCATTGTTAAAGAATGGTAATGGAACAAAGAAATCTTTTGTTCGTTGATTAATGGATAAATTCTTTTGTTCCTTAGTTTGCCATATCGGATAACTTTGAAGTGCGAAAATTAACACAAATAAATTTTCTCGATGAGAAGTGTTTCTCTTTTTGTTGCTGATTTGTTTGCTCTGCTCCCTATCTATGCCATGATCGGTGTTTGGAGGTATCAGAGAAGATTTTCAAAGTGGACTCGTTTTGTCATGGGGAAGCCAGAACGCTCCATAAAAAATTTGTTATTCAAATACGGGAAAGTTGGTGGTTGATGCTTATGGCATCAAATACCTATAACTAGTTAAACGCAAATGATCTCATCCCCTGTGGCAATCTAAAGCTTTTTTGTAGAAAAGAGGCTCAATCTCATTTTTAAATCGCACAACGGCTTTCATCAGAGCGCATTAATTTAACCAAAAATCTTTCTCATAACTTTGTAACACCAAAATTGACACCTTTACATCGAAACTGATAATTATTTTTACATTGACGTTTGCTGAATTGCATAACACTCTCATCTGAAGGAATGATTTTCAAAATTCTAATTATCAACTTACGCCAGGGGAATGATCGGAGAAGATGAATTTCAACGTGTTTTTTCGTTCCATAGGCTTATGTCACACGAGCATTAAATGTTGAGCGGTAAAATACTGCGCTTCATTGCGCAACTCCAACTCTCTTGCATTCTATTGTATTACTTTGATTGTGGCATTCCAAAATTTGACTGCTTATTTCTTATACCGCAGCAGACAAAATAATACCTACAACAGAATACAATAGAGTTGGAGTCGCGCAGTATTTTACTGCGCAACACTTGTTGCTGGCATAACATAGGTATAATATCGGTTTAAATATTTTGAAATGAAAATAACTTTGACTATACATAATATAGGTAGTACTGGATTAGTAAAAAACGATGATTTTTGGTTAGACATTGTGTACCACTTGACGTTCTTTACGAACACTTTTACACTACGTTTATGTATGCTACCCTTGTGAATTTAAGGGATAATTTTATCAAATGTATTCTAAATTTGTGAACTCAAACAAAATGTCGAAAATATGTAGAAGGTACTCTAGTGTTGCTTACTTGTATGCCGGCATGTCTTAACATTAAAAAGTACATTAGTCTAATGGAGCTTTACGTGTCCAGTACTATATAGTCAAAGGAAAATAATAATTTTATTTTTCAGTTTTCTGCTAGTGACTCGCCTCCGTTTTGAGTCACCCTGTACGTGTGTCCTGCAGATATAGATACATAATTATACATAGTCATTTTCAAAGGGCTGATGGATAAATTTTCGGTATTTTTGAGTTAAATATTGGGTATGATGAATTATACGAATTATTTACAGAAATATTACTTCAATAATTTTTATTGTAATAATTATTCATATAAGACGTAGAATAATATTTAAATCATTTCATACTATAAAAATATGAACAACAGGTATAATTATAATAATTAAACTCATTCTACAAGCTGGCAGAAGATGATCAATGTTCAACTTTCAGATAAAACTGCTTAGTATAATAGCATTTTTAGGCAAAACTTGATATTGTATTGATTTTGCAATATACCGGAGTTAGTTTTTGTCAAAACATGATTTCATTCATCATTGTATCTCAAATGGAGCATTCCATATTCAGTACACTTGGCAGTATAAAATATAGTCAACTGCATATCAGTTATGCTCAACCGCCAGTACATTTTTGGCCAGTTTGCCTTAGGCAATGATGACCAAAGTCCGCTGTGTGTCTAGGAAAGTGGTAATTTTCAAGAATTTGTGCTTACTTACATGAACTTTTAACAATCTCAGTTAAAATATCAAGCCTTTTAATCAGTCATTCGGGTAATTTAGCTCAAGGTGCATCGATATAATTCATATTATGCGGAGAAAGGCAGTTCACATACGAGTAGAGTTTGCAGCACCGACCTATGGCTTGAGCCGCAAATTTCGCACTCTATTGTGGAACGGAACTGCCGACTTTCCGCACTTTTGTTATCCAATATATACTAACGTATACGTCCTACTTTATGTTCTAACGAAGTATTATCTTCTCACTAAAGTTTTAGAGGCATCTGGCAACGTGCTCCAGTTGATTTTATCGTCAAGTCTTGGAATTTTTGTAAAATGAAGAACAATATACTTCAAACGTTTATCACGCCATAGTGCTATAATTCCGAGAGACTAGAGTAAATTGAAGAATTTCCCTTTAAATCTACTCATCTAGCCTCGATAATGTAAGAAGAAAGCGCGAATACCAGCGGAAAAAAAAACTCTAGCGCAGAAAGCCTCGCTAGAAAAAGCAGGTTTTCGAGAAAAAGAATTATAAATTTTGATGGTCACATTGATGGTCTGTAAGTTTGTATGCGTTATTGGTATGTTATGATTGTATGAAATTTGTTAGCTGCTGACAAAATATTAAACAATGTGAAATTTAAAAGCATTATTTTTTGAAATGAAAAATTAATTATGATGATAGAGTATGGTAAATAATCATATAATTTCAAATAAAACCAAAGGAATATAATAAAGTTATGAAATAAAAAAAAAAAAGAAAACATTAACATGTGGTTAATTTTTGTAAAAAGAAAAGTTTATGCGAATTAAAAAAAAAAGAGATAAGAAAAGCTTTATTGGAAGTACCGTCCGGTCGATCTGCATCAAAATTGACAGCATGTTGCAATAAATTATAATAAATATTTGATTCAAATCTCGAGAATATGGTTCCAGAATTCCGCATTTTATGACCCATATAAAAACAAAAATAGTGATACCGAAAATACCGTCCGGCCGATCTGCGCCAAAATTGGTAGCGTACTACAATAAATTAAAATTAATATTTATTCCGAATTTTGTAACTATTAGTTTTAAATTAAACATTTTATAACCAAAATAAAAACAAAAATTGCGGTACCGGAAGTACCGTCCGGCCAACCCGCATAAAAATTAGTAAATCTAGCTCTTGACTTTGTACAAATGTTTGTAAAAAATTTCATGATTATCGGACGAAAATTGTGACCTGTACAGTGGGAACAAGAAATTGACTCATATATATATATATACATCTATACTAATATACATATAAAGAGGAAAATTTGGAAAAGTGTATGTTAAGTGTAATCTCAAAATCTACCAAACCGATGTTGATGAATTTTTGTATGTGTATTCTTCATGAACTTGGGAAGGTTCTAGGCTTGGTTTCATTATTTTATCACTTCGGAAAACTTTTTTTTAAAGAAAAATCGATGAAGGCTGGATTAATAGCGCTGCGTGCACATAGTGAACAGAGGAAAAACATTATGCAAACTTATCAGTGCTTCATTTTGTATTCTTTTTCTAATCCTTAAATTTACATCATCGAACACGTATACTGAGGCGCTGAATTCGAATTTGATGTATATTTTATCATTTTGCCCATTCTTCAACCCTCATAGGACCTAAAAAAGAGAGAATTTTTTATTTTCATATTTTACTTGACATGTATTTTCAGACGGTGAATTCGAAATCGATGTTAATTTTATTATTAGACTTATTCTTCGACTCTCATTGGGCCCAAAAAGGGGAGAATTTTTTATTTTCATATTTTATTGAGTAATATATCATTGGATATGTATTTTGAGGTGCTGAATTCGAATTTGATATGTTAATTTTATCGTTAGACCCATTCTTCGACCCTCATTGAGCCCAAAAAGGGGAGAATTTTATATTTTCAGATTTTGTTTTATAATATGTCAGCGAAAATTCATTTCAGGGTTAGGGTCAAAGGTTCTAAGCATCTGTCAAGCAGAGAGCTGACACGACGATAGCTTGTTTTATGAATTTGCATTTTTGGTGCCAAAATTTTCCTGAGGTCGTGAAACGAAAAACGTACCCACCCCAACCCCGGAGGGCTAATACCGCACCAAGCGTACTAAGTAGATTTTCTAATAAAAACCTACTTAAAAATGTGTGGCATCGTGAAACCATCGACGATGTGCGGCACCGGATCGTGAGAAAACATTAAAATGTCCTCATATTATATGTTCTAACCGCGCTTAATATTTATTCGTTTACTCTACCCAGGAAGAGGACGATGAAAAATAAGGAATTCGTTATGTCGCCAGTCTTTCGAATTCGTTCCATATCTGCGTAGGAGAAGAGTTGTCTTTCTTCGGGGCCGAAATTTCCATTAAAAAGCACCTACATTTCTGGTACCGCACGTGTCTGTGGGTTACATGGTGTAGGAGTTTTTTTTTTTTTCCAAAAAATTTTCGTGTGTTCGAAAAGCATCGCCTCTTTTTCGCTTTTCTTCACGTCGTAGACGTGTTTTCTCATTAAAACGCGCCACAACGTCCAGTGATTTTGGATAAATATTTGGAGAAAATCGAAGAACCCGAACGCGCGTAATGGGAATGGCGAGAAGGCTGGCTATGATGTTGCTAATTTTCACACCGAATGAACTATAATAATTGTAAGTCGACATTAAAAAGCAGCAATCTCTTCATTATACCTTCTCGAAATGGATGACGTGTTTCGAAATTAATGCTCGAATCTTTTATATAAACGAAAAAGGATTGGAAAATTATGGTTCAGGTAAATTTCGAGCTAATAAATACCTTTGGAAAAGATCACAAAAGCCCAACTTATAGATAGAAGCTCGAGGGCTGTAGGTGTAGGTCTATAACTTTTAGACTTCTTTACATAGAGCTATACGATAAATAAGTCCTAGAGCGGTACTAAAAAGTATAATAATATGGATAATGTTTAGGTACTTATATACCATACAGTGGCCATTTAAAATACAAGCGAATTTCTTCGCCCAAAACGCGGAGTAGATGCGTACCTAAGTCGATAAATTTTATTTTCCATCGGGAAACGAAATGAAAAAGTCTCCGAAAATTTGTTGTTACTGACATTGAAGATGTGATATTGGCATTGACGTGTTCGTTCACTATATAGGATTCGTTGTACTTATCTCTCTTTTTTTCTTTTTTTTTTTGTTACTTTTTCGAGTATTTTTTCATTGTGTCCACGTTCGAAATGGATGGAGTTAATAATGTAAAGAGCCGAGTCGTTTTTTGCGGCAAAACCAAAACGTACGTAAAAAAATAAATACTCTGCAGTGTTTTTTTTTCAAATGCGATTATATATTTCTTTTATCAGAAAATAGACAGTTTTCCCCTATTTTCGAAATGCGTGCAGGGGAATGTTTACCGAAGAGGAGGACGCAATAAAAAGAAACCGGGTGGTTGAGAATAAAAGTAAACAAAAATCGTTATCTCCGATTATGGTGATATTAGGTCGAAAAATTTTATAACAATTTGAGCATCTTCCAATTGTCTAGTTTTGTTCAGTAAAAAATTCCTTTTAAACATTTTAAAGAACAACTTTATCCTCTTAGAAATTGGCTTTTAAATAACTGATATCGTGTTCGAATGATTTTGATGTTATATTGTAAGTTTTTTTACATCTCTAGTGTTTAGATAAGGCCATTTACCCAGGGAAAGGGGTGATTTGATGGAGAAAGTGGTGTTTTTAGTTATTTTATTTATTTGATTTAAATTATACCTAGAATTTTGGTAAAAAAAAAAAAATTTGTCATTGAGATAACCAAAACCCCCCCCCCCCATTTTTGTCACATTAACATAATTTTATTTTATTGCAGTCGCTGTTGACACTTCGTGATTAGGAAACGGCTCACCGTAATAAAGTTATACATATAGGTACATAGATTTTATTAAGCCAAATTAAACTCGTATGGGTGATTTCCCAAAAGACGAGAAGAATAATTGAATTAATTATTTTGTTCTACAATGCAATGTTTAACCACACTTTAATTCACCAGTTAATTGTTAGACGAAATGGTAACGTGGAGGTTTCTTTCTATATTTACAATGGTGAACCAAAGTTGAGTTTTTTCCTATTTCTTTTAAGACTGCTTAGGTTTTGCTCTCGACAGAGCTGTCGGTCTTGTTTTAGACGCTAATTTTCACTCTCTGAATGTTTTGTTGTGGCTTAAATACAGCACTTTTCCAGCACTTTAAGTTTAGTCCAGTTTTGGGGATTTTTTGTGTCGAAAAATTGGACTTCAACATTATAATTATAATATAATTATTCTTTCACAATTTTAAAATTAATCGCAACCAGTTTTTGTTAGACTATAGTTAACAGTTTTGACATTGGTTCCAATTTTAGTGCAGAATGGTTTCACATGGTTGAAGAAGGAAAATGTATGTCTTTTACCAGCATAATTCTGTGTTTTATTTGGTTGAATCGTAAGGTGTTATATGTCTCCACGCATTATAAAGATGAGTTGGCCAGTTAGTTTATCGTTTTTGAATAGTTAGTAAATGTTCATGAATTGAGGCTACATGTGCTATCTCGGTAGGCTGTCAATGAATTGCTGTTTCTGCTGGCTTGTTTCTCTCAACTTTTTTTTTTGGTTCTCAGTTTGTTGTTTCTCATAGAATTTTCTGTTTCTGGTATAGACTTGTGAGATTTTTTGTTGTAATGTGTGGTTTCAAACACCATTGTATTAAGGAGAATAATTCAATTTTTCATGAGACGACAAGAGATACATTCCATATGGAGGGAGAAAAACATGTTTTAAGCGTTTCTCGTTTATACAGTAAGATGTATATCTCCAATTTTATTTCATTTAATTGAAATATTAAGTTATATGTTATGTGTTTGAAAGTCTAAAGTTATCTCTAAAAGAGTCAATCATGATTAGGAAAATATGGATCAGATTTAAGGTGGTTAGTGTAATATTTCTATACGAATTATTTCAAATACTCTCGTACATTCTAAATTCGTATTCTCCTATATCATTCTTCATATTTTCATCTATTTATTCTTCCTTTCATTCACATCATTTTAGACTAGTCCAAACTTGTCTTTCAAGTCTTGACTTGTCTAATGACATCACCTCCTGTACACTATAAACTGTTCTCGTCTATATTCCATAATGTCATCTTTTCTACAAATATATTTCAATACCTTGTACTAATTCCAATTCCTATTAATTTCTTAAACACTCCCACTTTATGTCATTTCCTTCACATTTCTTTGGTTTTATCAAAATTACGTTTTCCCCAAACATCCAATCATATTCGTATCTCCCATGACACCCAAATCAAATCACTCAAACTTCACCCTTATACATAGTCTAATGTTCTGTACACATTATTCATTACTCATTATTCATTATTCATTCATTCATTCATTATTATTTATTCATTCTTACTCTTACATTGTTCATACTCTTGTAATAGTCTGTTCACCTTTTTTTATACACTTAAACTATTGTCGTGTTTTGTTTTGTAACAATTATAACGTTACAGTTAGCAATGAGAATTTTTCATTTGGCACACTACTTAATAGTATTTACAAATTGTGGTAAAACTGGTTGATAAGTATCAGTGTTGCGTTTTGCACGCACCAACCTTCAAACATTGTAGGTTTTTGCTGCAAATGCAGTTACCAGTTTTTGTAAATATATACAGTCACCAGTAGCTCTAGAGCTATTGGTAATTTTCTATTAAACTATAATCCAGCGAATTTAGGATCAAACAAGGTTCATTCCTAATTTTTTTATTAGGTATTTATTCAAGTTTAATGCTTTTTTTTAAGGAGGGTTGTGATCAAACAGTACAGGACTTTTTTAATTTAAATATTGAAGCTATTGTGAAACTATGGCAAGTTCTTCCTTGTGGCACTGACATTCGCTTTAAACTGTAGATAGAGCATCATTTTTCTCGATATGATATTAAATATGTTGACATTAAAATGCGGTAAAAACGAAACTATATCATTTTTATCAATTCGGAAACATATTAATTTTCTAACTGTTTACTGACTCATCGTTTATTTATGAATCGAAAAAAAGATTACCAGGATGAGCCTCCCATCATTATTTTTACTGATTTATATCGAACCATGTGCCCAAATTTGTGGTCATTATTTCATTTAAACGTCATATAAACGACACCGACGTAAACTCCATACATGAATTTGGTTTAAAAAAAAAAAAACCACAAAACTTGGTAGTAGTTGAAAATTCTGAACTTTCGATACTGATTGGTAATATCAGGTATATGCAGTATTCGGTTCTTCTTGTCACTATTTAACGATACAATATGTTAAAAAGGATTAAAGGAAATAGATGCGTTGGTTTGTATTATCGTAACTATAAATTGCCATTTCCCTCTCTTGTACTGTACATAAAATATCGAAACCTACTGTCCTATCAGACTGACGTTTAGAACGGAGGTACACCGTTTAGAATTATAACAAAATTTTGTGGGTGAAAGTAATGAAGGGGGACAGAAGGAAAAAAAAGATTAATGGTGAACAATATTTACAAAGGGCTCGTCTAATCATGGACAAAACGAAACCGTTTTATCTTCATTGGTAGAATATAAAAGCATGAGAAGATTTCTCGCTGCGGTGTCTTTTTCATATGGTTCGGTCCATCGCAAGGATACGGTGGTACAACAATACAAATCATGTAAGTACTTAAGGAAGAGAAGTCAGTTTGAAGACCGAATCAAATACCCTACCGCCAGATCAATGAGGGATTACTAGATAAAAATAATTTATTTGATAAAAAAAAAAAAAAAGGTACCTATAGGTAACAAATGAAAAATTATACTACAGGTAAGAAGCTTTAGCAGGCATAACGTAATTGGTGTAACAGTAGGAAGGAGGACAAAAAAAAAAGTATCAGAAAAGTAAAAAAAATTTGCTGGGAGGAAATGACCTCAAATAGGTTTAAATAGTGGTTTGTTGCTCAGCCATTTAATGGAAAAGGCTGTAGTTTCGAGACAAATCATCGTCATATTCCCAACCCAAAATGGATATGTGTTCGGTTTAGTTTAACTAATGCTTACGTGATTGTAAAATTCTTGTTGAAAGGTCACTGACCGATGACTCCCGACTACCACCTACTACCACTGTTGATATTAATAATCTCTGGATACTGGATAAAACTGATTTATCTACTGCAAAAGCCCAATGAAAAAATCAAAAACAAAAACCTTCGTGAAATAATTCACAAAACTGTTCACGAGAACTAGCCGAATTTAGACCATGAGTATTAAGAGATGATAATAACAACTACCTATCTGGTTTTCTAAACAAATGAATATGCACGTAGGCCTAGTGCCAACTAACCTGAATTATCAGCACACCTAACAACTGGTCAAGTTACTATTCACTGGTGGTAGGATGTGTTAATATATCTTTAACTGAACTGCATATTACTCACATTTCATTATTAATACAAGTAATTTAAGTCCTCTCCTTCGTTAGCTGCTCGCAACTAAACCATACTTGCGATAACCATAAATACAGGTAACTTCTCACCAAAAATTACACCCACGTATCTTTGAATGGAAAGGGTAGACATTCGAGTACACAGAGGGGTCATTTATTACGCACACATATACCCTTTTTTCCTTTCCTTTTGAAGATAGATTAAACAGGATTCGAGGGTCCCGAGTGAACCCATGAACTGAAGCGAAGGGCTTATGCAGAGCGACCCCAATTTCCACCCTAGAAAAGTGTGCTGGAGCCACATCAAACATGTGGGAAGTAAAATTTTGTACCTCAATAAACACATCCGAGGTTTTATCAAACAATAAAATAGTAGGTCAAAAATTTACCTAACCAAACCACGTTGGAGTCACAGAGCGCCCAATTAGTGGTTCAGTCTAAGAATGAACTGAAAATTTAAACTCAGCTCCTTAAAATACATATCCCACGACGTGTTACTCAATTTTTAAATAAAAAATCACCCTAACCCCTCTTTGAGATTAGAGGGGCCCAAAGAGTTATTCAATTCAAAAATAGATTGAAAATTTCAACAGACTGCCTCAAAAACATAAACATCGATATATCACTCAATCCTAACACCTAGCTTATCGAAATTCGAAATCCGAACTGAAAAAAACTGCAGACATTTTCGAATAATAAATAAACACTTTTGCGACGAGCGTTCAAATGACGGATCAAATCCCTGTAGAGGAACAGAATTTTTTTTTAACGGGTCGTTGAATTTTAAAAATCTGACTTCGTCACGACGTCACGATATCGAGCTCAGTTTCAAATTGTTGTTTGTAAATTTTCATAAATTTTGGTTCGGCCGTCCAAGAGTAATGGCGTCATCACGAAGTCGTCCAGAGTGACTCGTCTTAATTTTTAACGTAGATCTTGAAATCATTATTAGAAATTAGTCACAATACCCACAAAAAACTGGACCTTACTTCCTTTTTTACCCAGTTTGCTTGCAAATGGGAGATTAAAATTAACCTCACAAAAGGGTTAGGTGTGTGGATGATGAAAATTATCCGTTTCATGAGAGAAAAAAACGATTGGTACCATTTTGCCATTTTGACCTAATTTTTTTTATGAATATAAAATAATATATAATTATGTATGTATATGTATATATGTATGTATATATGTATATATGTATGTACGTATGTATGAATGTATCGCTTAAAATTTTATGAGAGCCGGTTGATAGAATACAATATATGGTTACATAGAGTGCAGTGCTGCAAGGAACGAGGAGAGTAGGATTGGTATACCCAATATTTTCGTTAGGAATATCGATAATTATCCATAGTTTTTCGTGATTCTTTACCTGAAATTAGTAATGAAATATCAATAAATCGATATGTTTGTCAGATTTCGATAATTATTGATAGTTTTTTGAAATTTTTTCAACCATTTGGAAATTTGTCATTCAGTTTTTAAATTATTGATGAAAATTGGCAAACTGGGTTTTGTAGCAAAGCATTTCTGCGCTTGAGTTTATTCTCAAGATTTTGCTTGAGTTTTTAACAATGGCCCCTATAAAATTTGTCACCCAAGCTCCCAAAAAGTTAAATTCGGTCCTGATTCTAAATAAAATAGACATTTATCAAAATGTACCTACTTACAATGAGTTCCGTACTTTTTTCCGTATCGAATATAAAACGCTTATTTTTCAATGGAATTTTTGCTATGTTTCAATCGATATCTTTCTGAAGATGTTGCGTATCTTTCTGAAGATATTGCGCTATTCCGTGCAAACGTATCAAAATATCACGCCGTTTTTTAGAGTACATATTCGTTTTTCAAAGCAAGAAAAAAAACAACAAAAAGCAATCGAGAAATTGTTTTTTGAATGAAAAATGATAGTCTAAAGAAATCAAGTTTTCGTTCAACCTCAGCTTAGCTTATAACAATTCGTGATTCGGTCATAAAAATTTTTGTTCCCAGCCTCAGCCAAAATTGATTATTTATATCGAATTTGGTCGAATTTTTCAAACTCAATGTAGAGTGTCAGACCTTCCAAAATCTAAAGCAGAAACGGTAAATATTAATATTTTTCATATAGTTAATACATTTTGACCACAGGATAACCAAAAACTGCGGTGAAATTCACTATACGCTGGCCCACTAATTGAATTTCCTTGTTATAATTTCGCGATGAGCACTTATCAACCTCATGTGATGAGGCCCATAATAGACTGAAAGCAAAATCTCTAAGGTAACCGAAATGATTTTCGACATTTTCAAATTTCATTTTCCGTTCCCACAAATCGGTTCAAAAATTATCTGTAAAATCACTTTTCCTGTATTCAACCATTAATACCGTTAGCTTTCTTTAAAAGCAAGCTAAAATATTACGTTTATTTTTTTCATTGAAATGTAAAACGCTTTTAAAAGCTATTTGTTGCCTATCTGCCGATTTAGGCGGCTTTATTGTTTCTTTTTATTGTTTTTTTTTTTTTTATGCGCAAGTACCTACACCTTATAATACTAATTATAATAAAATAGCAAAAATAATGAAAAAATCAATTTATTCGACCATGGGCGTAGTCAGGGGGTCAGCGGGACCCGAGCCTCCTAAATTTCCCCAAAAAATAAAATTAGTTTTCAAAGAAAAGTTCGAAACCACCCCTTGTCAACCAGAGAATATTCATATGACCCACTCTAATTAAAGTCTTGCCAACGCCCATGTATTCGACAGAAAAAAATTAAAAATAAATCTCATAGAACTGAACAAAATGGCCGTGTTTTTCTTCGATTATTCCAAATTCTACTTAACCTTCGTCACTTTTTTCACCAGGTCATCCTGCAGTAGCATATTTGTGGATATTTAATATATTCTTATTTGGGTAGGTATTTGAAGTCCATTTGGACAATGACGACGCCATTCACTGAACCCATACACAACTGAAACGTTTGGTTTGACGTTGAATTGATTGTGAGTTCTTACTCTTGACAGAACGGTGGGAACATACCTAATCCTCCTTCTCTCGCACCTTCTATCCTTAGAATATTTCACTTTCATGTCATACTTTATCGTAATATCAATGTCACTGTTATAAATTCATTACGTCTGTTCTGATGGTAATACTAGTTGCTCATTTTACCACCACTCGTACTAATCTCGTGATGACGTCACACATATGACTGAACTTTATTCGATATATTCATTCATATTTTCATTCAGCTCGTTCATTATATTCCTGAGACATTGACCGATATAGTCGTTTATTTCGTATTTAATCACACGAACAGATCTCTTTAAGAACTAGTCGAGAACCTAGAACTCCAGTGTTACACTTTTTGTAGTTACAGTTACGTATTATGAGCAGTGGAGCTAGCGTTTATGATTGATTAAAAATTCTAACAATTTTACACGTTTCAAAGATATATATCAGTTCAAGTTTCCTTAGACGGTACTTATTATGCAATCAATCTTAAAATACGTTCACTTTTTCGCTAGAATTTTTTTTAATTTCATTCAGCGTATGTAGAAACTATAGGTGGGTATAGTAACTACGTATACCAGCGATAATTTCGTTGAATGTTTCTAAAAATTTAATTAAAGTTTTCATTTTCCACATTTTGAAAGATTTATTTTTATCATTCACAAATTTACGCATTTTGTTGAGGGGTTCTTACTCTATATTCTAATTTTATTAATATTCGCCAAATTTTTTCAAACAGCTCACGACCTAATCAAGAACCCAAAACTTGCGTGCAGCACTTTCTTATCTTATCGAACACAGCTGAAATCCTATCTTAATTGTTAAGCTAAGTTAAGCTAAGTAGGTAGGTACCTAGGTACCTATTTTGAAATTAAATTAAAAAGAAAGTCGCTCTACGAAAAGAATTAAATAGTGTTATTTGAAAATAATTAGCCAAAATTTGAATCGGAAACTTCAAAAATAATCAACTGATATTGTAAATTGAAAATTTAAGTTTTTTTGTTTGTTGTTGTTTTTATTTTAGGAAAGAACAAATTCGAGCAAATCTTACTAACGCAGAAAAATTACGTTTGGCTTTTACATTCTCTATGCGCAAATTAAGTACAATTAATCGGCGAGTTCGTTTTGATATGGT
The DNA here is from genome assembly GCA_011428145.1 of Ericerus pela. Lineage (NCBI taxonomy): Eukaryota > Metazoa > Arthropoda > Insecta > Hemiptera > Coccidae > Ericerus > Ericerus pela. The sequence goes on from WOFM01000170.1 coordinate 521,035, forward strand.
TTTTGCCTGCGAGGTGTGGATGTGATGTTCGTATTATTCTGCGTATAAAATAGAGGTGGAAATCTTCGAGATACCATGTTCTGAAAATACATAATGTTGCTCGGATTTAGTAGGTACCTACCTATTGTTTACTTTTAACAAATGAAATACGCGGCCAAACCGAACCTCTAAACTATGTGTTTGTTTATTTTTTGTGATTGAAGTATAACCTTCTTCAGTAACCTCTATAAATTCCTTGCAGAATACCATCATGCAGAATCAATTCTATTAATTCTTGCGGAAAATAGGTAACACTGTAGGATTTTCGGCATATTTTACCAATTTTCATTATGTTTACATGGTTACACAATAGCTTGTAGCTCGAATACCAGTTAATAAAAAATAAAAAAAGGAACGAATATAAGCTTCAATTTCTTACGAAATTATGCAACTGGTAAAAAAAAAAATCCCAGAAGATCTTAAAAAATTAGCTCGTCCAATTACTTATGCTAAATTTTCTCCTCTGAACTGCAGTGTCTAAGAGAGAAATTTCAACTCCAGGGGGAATAAACTGACGGCCCTTTTTATTACCCTACTGTAGGATGTACCTTTGAGAGTTGATTATAAATGGTGAAAATAATTTCGCGAGATAAGCTACTGAAAAAATGTTTATAGGTGTTTTTTATGTTCAAGAACTTGTACTTATTTCAGTGTTGTGTTTTTAGGCTTAGCCCTTCGTAAAAGTCCAGACCCGGTACCTTTGGTACTCTTTCCTCGTCCTTCTCTGAGGCCCTGCTGAACTGTTATTTTAATCAACTGCCTGTATGACGTAGGCAACTGTGTGAAACTATTTAAGTAGGTTAGTATGGAAGTAAAGTTCTAAAGAATTTTTTTTTTTTTTAAATACTGACTGACATTGTTACAGAGTTTTTATAACTTATTTCATTGTGATGGGTACACCAGTGATTGATCAGGTTTAAGACGTTATTCTTCTATTAGGTTTCCTAATGATTATTAATATTTTATTTAAATTTATTGAAATTTGAATCAAATTGTAGCTATACGACTTGTAAAATTTCTACTTATATGGACCTAAAAATATGATAATTGAGTTACATGCTTAAGTAAAAAAATTCAAATTTCAAATTCTTAAAACATCAATGATTAATCTGATATTCTATACATGTTCTAGTAATTGATCCATCAGTAATTGAACGAATTCCACTAGTTTATCAGCCAGCACCTAACTGATCGGGTTCTAGTAAAATTAATCCACCAGTAAGTACTTAGTCGTCATTTTAGCAATTTTATAAAATAATTCAAGTAAAAATGAACTTTTTAAAATACGATTTTACAAGAAATTTAGAACTCCTCCGCTCAAAGTCCCATGTCCAAAATTTTGAAATAAATATTAAAAAAACAAAATGCCAATGTGGGGAATCCATCTTAGCATCCCTGAGGTTGAAAGTCACATCACTATAATGATGGTACAGCAATTATTAGTAAAATTGGGGAAACTTGTTTTGAAAAAAACATTACCTTGTTAGGTGATAATTGATAACAACCAAACCTAATTTTAGCACCCCCAGATGTTAGTCCTAGAACTATGTCACATTTTGTTGTTAGTAATCGCAATAAAAGCATATAAAAATACGTCATAAAACTGACCTTATGAGAGCAGTCGAAGCTGGAACCTAGACTACTAATTTCGGTTACTTATATTTAAAAAATTGTTTGTTTCATAGCAAAAATGATCCGAGTTATCAAAAGTTGTGTATTCAGTAATCATTTCAATTGAATAAAAAAAGTTTATCGAAGAATAAAACCTTTCAAAAGAAAAAAAAAAAAGCGTTTTTCAGTGCCTATAAGCAAACAGACTGAATCATTTAATGTGGTACACATTCCTACTTTTACTGCCTGGTAACACTGCATAATTTGTTTTTTTTTCGTTAGTTTTCATGTGTTAAATGCACACACGCACGCACGCACGCACGCACGCACACACACGCACACACCATACCACACCACACTACCACCACCGCCTCACTACCTATTTTTCTTACTTCTATCTTTCATTCTATTCTTGTGCCGAAATTTGAACCAAAACTCGCACGAGAATCGTGCTGGCTGCCTTCACCTCTCAGCTTTTACCCCCATCGTGAAAATACAAAATGTATACTTCATTAAAAAAAAGAAGAAGAAAGAAGCCTTTCAAGTAGGTATGCACCACAAACTTCCTCGTTATTTTTCCCTCTTTACTCTAGTTTCAGGCTTATCTGAAATTAAATAAGTAGAGTAATTAATTAATAAAATATAAAAAATAATCGTTCTTATAATTGATCGATGGTCAATTTTTGGTATCCTTTTCAATAATTTTATTGATCATCAGCTTTCAAAACATAAAACTGATTGCATTGGGTTGGTTAAATGTTATCACCTATACATTCTCAACAAGGACCGCTATAAAATTATCCCATAATTGGAATTTTGTTTCTCACAATAAAATAAATTCAACTGTGGCTTTATTTAATATTAGCATTAATTTCATTATACATACAAGAGATCTAGGACATGATCAATCACTAATGCCTAATGTTTATTTTTAACCGACTATGATATAGTAGCTAAATATAAATGAAATTCAACGAAAGAGAAGAGAGATTCGCTAAAAATACGATCAGAGAAATACTGTAGGTAACCATTTTAATTTTACTCCAGCACGATCTGCTACGGTTCTAAATTAAACATTTTGTTATAAAATTGGATGAAAAAGACATAACAAGCTACACAATACAATTTCACATAATGAAAGAAACGAGTACAGTCTTCAATAATTTTTGCATACCGGGATGAAAAAATTTTAAAACAGTTCTTTTTTTTCTTTTTTTTTGAAGTTGGTTCGATTTTTTCCTCAATAAGTACCTAATTCAAGGATGAAGAAAAATTTCTATTAAAGGCGCAGCTATACCTAATTAACTCGAAATAGGTACGATGTCCAAATGAAAAGTATGATATAATTATTTTTATTAGATAGATGAAAGTTCAGTGCAGCAAATATTGAGAAATTCTCTGCTATTGAAACTATTCATGAAAAGAATAGGCTAAGAAATAGGTATTCGACTTGAACAGACGTACTGAACCAAAAAAAAAAAAAAAAAAAACTAACTTTGAAATGTAGGTATTTCAAGAATTATCGCAATTGAAACCTAACTTAAAAAACAAAAAATTTAAAAAGGAATACAGTTCAGTCTTAAAAATTTTCGCTTTATGAATTACGGATCAGTTTAAGCATAACTATACAAAATAATTTTCTTACCAACCTGTTGTAAGTCTCACCCCTACCTCGCTAGCCACTGAGGTTAAGCTGGAAAATATGCCACAAATTAGTATTTTACGTGGGTACCTAACTATTACCTGACAAAATGATCTGATTTCAAAAAAAGTTTCATGAAAAATGCTTATAGAAGGTAAGTAGATAGACTTGATTTGCTATGAAAAAAAGTTATTAACAATATCCGCGGACAAGTGAATCGAACGGTCCTAAAATAAGTATGAAAAATGATTTTTGTATCACGTTCTCATAAAATATTGTTGCAAACTGTTATAACTTCGGCGGTTAGTCAGAAGTTGGTAGAACACAATTTTAATCAGAGTTTTTGTAACGCTAAAAGCGTAGGAAGTACCTACCTTAAAATTGTTAATAATTCATTTTTTTTTGTTTTTTTCAACCGAAAATTGAGTGTTGGCCATTTTTTTTTGAATGGAAAAATTGAGCACCCCACGAAAAAAATATAAAATACTTAAATCATTTTAAAGCAATATTTCAGGAAAATAAGTGAAAATTAATTTAAATCGATAATTTACAAAAGATTTTTACGTTCCCAATAACGCGAATTTGTGAAAATTTTCTCTTCTTCACCCTAAAAAATTTCAACCCAGTCCCAAAAAATGTTGACCATCATATAGGAAAAAAATGAAACGCCAACTATATTTTTTAGTGAAATTTCAAAATAGAATTTATTATTGGCAGAGATAATGTAGTAGGTATCTATTTACATAATACACCCATCTATGAGGAAAATTAACTGGTTAACGAATGATTTATATTATTTTGTAAAATTGTTTCGCAGTAAATGGGATGGTAATTAAAACAGTACATTTTTATATTTACATAATTAAAATATTAGCATAAAATAATTTTAAAATAATTTAAAAAATTATGAAAGAAAATTCTCAATATTGATAGGTATTCATTAAAACATGCTGTCTTTTTGTTTTCACAAAAAATGCAACTAACACTGAAAAAATTCTGACTAAAATCGCACATTGTTGTCACCATTCGATCAACAGAAAATTATGTTGTATTAATAAATGATGCGAGAACTTGAATCACAAAGCAACATTTTCTTTGATTCTCATTTAAGTTAATTGTCATTTATTGCATGTTACCTTTATAAATATTGATTTCAGTTTTTTTCAAGAGAAATGAGACGAACATTGTGGGGACATTACTTGTATGAGATAAAAGGGCTCAGACTCCCAATGATAGTAGCTACCAAAAGGCTGGCAAATATTTGTCTTTATGATGTTAAACAAATGCGCAATTACATTCGATTGTAATTACTTGTACATACGTGTAAGTAAGGTACAAGTACCAAACCATGACTAATCTAATAAAAATGATGATGTCACGATTCCATACACAAACTGGTCCGTTATTTCTTATTTATAAAAGAAATGACGAACCAACCCTTTCACTCGGATGTACATAATTACTACATATGTGTGCATGTGTGCGTGTAAATAAGCCCATAAATAAACTGTCCAGACCAGCTATAAAATCGCCAGTGTTTGCCCAGGTTTTGGCTTACTATGTTTACATGTGAAGTGGCAGAACACGCAAAATACCTGTTAATTACCTTCAGGTGAGAATATCTTTTTCATGACAAAGTATTCCACAAACATTTTTAGTAAGATATTTCTCAGACTGTTTTGTGTAGATATCGCCACGAAATAATAAACTAAAATACACATTTTTCACATTTGATGGTAAACGGAGGAGAATTTTAGTTTCTAATTTTAGAGCAGTTTGGGAAACCCTATTTTACTTACATATTCGTGCCCTATTGTCTAAATATTTTGATTTTTAATCAAATTTAATTTGGCAATTTGATGATTGATCAGAGCATTCGCAAAACTTGGCTGACATGTAACTTTACCACAAGCTCACAAAATTCTTTCGGGAGCAGCTATACACTTCGTGAAAATATGTTGCACTAGATTTTTTCTCAACATTTATTATTACTTTCAATCAGATTCACGAAATTTTTCAGTAAAGTTGTTTTTTCATTCTGTATCCTTGCTCAACTCCTCACATACGCTTCGAAATCCATTCGAACCTGACGAACCAATTATAATCCGATCACGCAGCCGAATGTAAGTCGGAATCTGGCATTCCGGCGAACATAAGAACATAAATTTTAAACGATACCTTTCAAAAAAAATTAATTTTCTTTTGCCCGAATGAAACTCGGCGTATGGAGGCTTAGCGTGTTTGATTATATTTTTCAACCACCTTTGGTTGGAATCTTATTTTTTTACTCTTATTCTTTCTCCTTTTTACAATCACTTACTCACTCTCCCCTACACTATTTATCTTTTTTTTTTTTTTTTTTTCTCGCCGACTCCACATAATTCGCACTACTTTCAGTTTTCTGCATCTCCCTAGTGTGCGAAAAGTGTTACGCTTATAATCCAAGAACTATTGTTTTTCTGTGTCTGCGCTGCTCTGCTGCTATCGCTGCAGCTGCTGTTTTTCCTCGTTATAAGAGAAAAACGTAATTCTTTTTTCCACGGCATTAGTATCGGGTGTGAAAAAGAAAACAGGCACCGGTAATTTGAGACGTATTCGAATCTACGTCGAAAGTTTGGCTTTCTTACACACAGCCATGTCAAACAAACAAACCCCCAATCCTCTTTTTCCCTTGGACATAAATTTGTTTTATAATCATATCCTCTCTTGCCGTACCCTAGGTTTTGTGCTGTTTCAAAGCGTAAAAAGCTGCGAATTATCTTCCCTTTTTGTGACGAGAGAAAAAAAGAAAAAGAAAAAAAGAAGTAGATTATGTGACCATTTTTTTGGCATCAAACGTGGCCTGCATTTTGTTTGTCTTGAATGTGGGTGACATTTTAATACGGGGAAGAAGAGAAAAAAGTGCTGTTGTTGGTAAAAGAAAAAAGTGTATAATAATATTATATAATGAGACAAGATTTTCTGCACTGGTTCGTAATGATGGGTTATAGATTTTGATTTGCGATGGAGTAGCGCGATTTGGTGGTTTTCTCCGGTCCCCCAAACCCCCCCAATTTTCGATACTATTCCTCATTATAGACAGAAAATCGATAACTCTAACGCTGATAAAACACGTTGCTATTTGTCAAAACATAAGACAGACATCTCACAAAAAAAAAAAATGCACGATGGCTTTGACAAATGAAATGATGTTTCTTAGTGTTCTTCCCATAATTCCCCCCAAAAATACACGTATCAGTAGGCTACCTGTACTTATATATACAGTATATACCTATATAGGTATTTCAAACGTCAAAAAAATGATTTAAAGTGAAATTATTTGTAACTTTAAAAACGTCTAATCGTATTCACTGTGTAAAAGTAGGTTTATTTAAAATAAGTCGATTATAGCTCAGCGAATGAATAATGGGTTTGGAATTTGTGAAGAAGAGAAAAAAAAGGTACCCAATTCAGGTGAAACTAAATAACCTATAGGGATGTATTATCACTTAAAAATATTTTTTAATCTGTGGAATACCTTGTTGTGAGAGATATTCACACTAGAAGTTCTTCAACAGTATTTGCGTGTTCTGCCACTTCATACGATTAAGTATGGGAGAGCCAAATCCTCGGCGAACACTGGCGATTTTTGAGCCGGTTCTGAGAGTTTATATACAGGATTTGGTACACGCACACAGACACACATGCATACGTATGTGTACGTAATTATGTCATGCGTTACGTCGTTTCTTGTCTCCGTTGAGGTGATAAGAAACGGCGCAGTGCGTTTGGTACCGGGTTGTGACATTACCGAGATCGTTATCAGGTAATTGATCTTGGCCTGTACAATGTATCTTACCTGTACATACGTACAGGTACGAACATACAAACGCACCAGTGTAAATTCGTTTAAGGTCATAAAGACGATTATTGACAGCCTTTGGGCGGCGACTGTCGTTGAGGGGTGCGAGCCCCTATTACCTCATACGAGTAATGTCCCCACAGCTACTCCCCCCCAGTTTTCGCGCCGCAAAAATGATAAGTTGCGTGTCTGGGGGGACTTATCGAGTCTACTGCTGCCTCTGATCTTTCTCCCATTTAGCGAGGGCTGAGCCTACCGCGGCCCCTACGCACTCATACGACTGTTTTTGTGCGTCAAACCTGGCCTGGTAGGCATCCCTGCTAGCCTGTCCCCTTTGTCTAGGCAGTCTTTGTGGTGGAGCCGGATGGGAATATGGTTAGGAATGGTAGGAAAGGCGAGGATCAGACGAGGTTATAAGCTTTGGCCTTCGATACATCGGGGAGTACGAATTACCCGATGGCTTGTAGGTCAGGATTAAGGCGGGGGAGGGGATGGTTTTTGCACCTCATCCGCAGGGTGTTGCCTTCTCGCCTCCAATTTCACCAGGGCTGAAGACTCCGGGGGTGGGCACTCCACTCTTGGTGTTTTCTCCAGCAATTTTGGGGGCGAGATCAGGGCAGGAAGGGGTGCAGACATCATCTCAACGATGTCCGCAGCCGATGTCGTGTCCATCAGCAATTCATTCTCAATTCTTTCGATTTCCGTTTCGTGTTCCAATTGTTCCTTCGTCTTTACAGGCTTAGGTACAGGTGGAGCTACGAATTGGAATTCAGGTTTTGAGAATGAGGTGTTAGTTGGGGACGACATTATAAGGAAGGAAAAACAAGGTAAATTTAAAGAAAAAAGGTAAAAGAAAAAATGATAGAAAAATTTTGGCGTGTTCTAGTCAACAGCAGAAAGGCGAGTGAAAATCTTTGCGAGAATATTTTCGATCTCAGCTTTATTCCAAGTCGTTATCTCATTTTAGACATGTTTGGAGGGGATAGTGCATTGAATATTCTTTAGCTGAAAAGTTTTCCGGTTCAAATTGGTTAAGTACAAGCAGAGTTAAGCATGTTTAAATTTTCGTACTTTGAATTTTGTATTTCACAAAGGAATGCACTCTTCGTTTGTGACGTCACGATCTATTGACTATTTTGTTATCTGTATTGTTTGTCAATAGAAACACGTTGCAATGTTTTTCTTCCGTATTGCACGTGGATTTGTTTATTCGTGTCGTGTTTTATTTGTACGCACTTTTTCTCTGCTTATCTGAGGAATTTCTTTTGTTGCGAATATTCCCAGCTTCTCGTACGTATTTTTATGCGGGTTTGTATTTTTCGCAGCCGATATTAACTTTCGTGAATATTTTTAGTTTCTCCTTGCTAATCTCTAGGATTTTCGAGTTGGAATTTGGTTTTTTTGCTTCTTACTGCCAAGGGTCCTGCCTCTTTTTCGAGGGCATAAGGGGGCCGACGGATCATATTGTATTTTGACAATCTCGTCACTAAACTTCACCGTTTTCTTTATTTTTATTTTTTCTTCTGGTGATTTTTGTGGTTTATCAACTTTTTCGACTGAGTTGTCCTCAACTTTTCGTGGTTGTGTAGTGTCGGACTGTACAGTCTGTTTTTCTTCTACTGTTTCCTTGTCTGTCGTCTTCCTTATTGCTCTTTGGAGCATTTTTCTGTCGTCATTTATAAGGTATGCAGGTTTCAATCTGTCAATTGAAATCGTTTTTTGTTCACCTGCGATTAGTATCACGAAATTCTTGTCATCTCGTGACACAACCTTATAAGGACCGGCGTATGGTTTCTCCAACGAAGATCTTATTTTCTCGTCTCTGACAAACACATGAGATGTTGTGGCCAAGTGTTTGGAGACATAAATCTTTGGTTGGCCATGACGAGCTGCCTGTTTCGAAAAACTACTAGCATCAGTCCGTATGTTTTGGACGAGCGTTTCGGGGCTAATTTCTTTCGAGTGGGTGAAAAAGTCCCCTGGTAGGTGTAATTCTTTGCCGAGCACTAATTGCTCCGCAGAGTGACCTGTGTCCGTTTGAAGAGCAGATCGAAGGCCCAAGAGGATGGTTGGTAGTATATCAACCCATCTGTTGGTGTCGCAAGCCATGATGGAGGCTTTCAAAGCTCTGTGCCATCGCTCAACTTTACTGTTTGCTTGAGGATGGTAAGCTGTGGTGTGATTGTGTTGTGCACCAAGCTTCTTAGACAGCTCTTGGAAGAGCGAGCTTTCGAATTGACGACCCTGGTCCGTGATGATGACTTCAGGTACGCCATAGCAGGCAATCCAGGTGTCATATAACCTGGCAGCTACCGTGGGAGCTGTCATCTCATAGAGAGGAACTGCCTCTGGCCATCGAGTTGCTCTATCGATCATCGTCAACAGGTATCTGTGTCCTTGGGATGGGGGTAATGGACCCACCAAGTCTATGTGTAGTGTTTTAAACCACTCCGTTTGTTTAAAAGATTTGAGTGGCGACCGAGTATGTCTTCCTACTTTGGACTCTTGGCAATTCAGGCAACTGCGAGCCCATTTGTTGCAGTCGGACTTCATCCGAGGCCAAACAAATCTTGATGATACTAATCCAGCAGTGCATCTTGGTCCAGGGTGCGATAGATTGTGCACACTACTGAAAGCCAATTTGCGATACTTTGTCGGCAGGAATGGCCTATTATTGCCTGTACTAATGTGGCATGTTAGTAAAACATTAGTACCAGGGATTTTCCTTTGTCTCAATTTGAGAGCTGTGTCATCGTTCGACAACAGTTCTTGCAATTCTGCATCCCTTAACTGTTCTTTAGCTATTTCAGCGTAAGGTAATTGAGACGGTGCCGAGATGGCTTCGATCCTACTAAGAGCATCAGCTGGAGTGTTGAGTTCTCCACTTATATACTGGATGTCCGTAGTCAACTGTCCTATATAGTCCAATTGTCGAGCTCTTCTCGGGGAAGCTGGTTCTGTCTTTTGCGTGAAGGCATGTTTTAGGGGTTTATGATCTGTATACACAGTGAAACATCTACCCTCTAAATGGTACCTGAAATGCTTCAACGCAGCAAATATTCCCAGTAACTCCCCGTCGTATGTGCTGTAATTCTTTTCGGTTTTTGATAGCTTTCTGGAAAAGAAAGCGAGTGGTAACTTCTTGTCATTGTCGTTTTGGTGCAGTGTTTCACCAATAGCAAAGTCGGATGCATCAGTTGCGACACATAACGGCAGACTTTCGTCTGGGTGAGTGAGCAGAGTTGCATTTGCCAGTGTTTCTTTGATGTTTTCAAAGGCTTTTTCAGCTTCTTCTGTCCAATCGAGTGGAGTCTTATCTTTCTTTTTATTTGTTTTGATCAATGCAAACAGCTTACTTTGTTCGGCTACAGCATTTTTAATGCAATGTCTGTAGAAATTCACTATCCCCAAGAAGCGTCTGAATTCTGCAATGTTTGAGGGTTTTGGGAATTTCAATATGGGCTCTACCTTGGTATTCAGAGGGGAAATGCCTTCGGTCGAGACTTGATAGCCGAGAAAGTCAATTTTGGTTTGTTTGTATAAACTTTTTCCTACATTGATGGTAAGTCCAGCAGCGTGTATACGCTGTACGATGGCTCTTACATTCTTCTCGTGCTGTTGCTCACCACCTTCTGAGCAAATGCATATGTCATCCAAATATGCATAAGCAAATGGCAAATCCATAAACAGTCCATTGATAAATCTCTGGAAAGTTTGTGCAGAATTACAGAGTCCAAACGGCATTCGATGATATTCGAATAGACCAAAGGGGGTTATGACCGCTGTCTTTGGAATGTCCTGTTCAGCCATTGGAATTTAGTGGAATGCCCAGATTGATGTCGATTTTTGTGAACATCGTTTTACCCTTCATATTCGCATTGAAGTCCATTATGTTTGGGACTGGATAGCGATCAGGAACTATTTTGGCATTTAAGGCCCTGTAGTCTCCAACAATTCGCCACTCTCCACTTGCTTTTTTGGTCATGTGGATCGGGGAACTCCATGAGCTTTTTGAGGGGCAGCATATGCCTTCCCTTATTATGCAATCATAGTATTCCCATGCTGCTTTGAGTTTATCAGGCAGTAGCCTGCGGGCTCTAGCATGGCAAGGCAGTCCTTTAGTTTCTATATAGTGAACGGTGTCATGCTTATAGGTCAGATGCCTGCAAATCGATGGTTGAGTGACTCCAGGATAGTCTGACAGAATCCGTAGGAATTGTTCGTCAACTTTCGTGCAGCTGGATATGTTGGTGTCCAGTTGGTACGCTAGCGTTTTGCCTTCCACCCATAGACCAGTATTATTGTCTATGATCTTTCCATTTTTGAGGTCGATGACCAAGCTGTAGTGTGCGAGAAAATCTGCGCCCAGGATCGGAGTTGGAACATCCGCAATTGTGAAGGACCACGTCATGTCTCTTCGCAAACTGATGCTTACTTTGCTGGATTCTATTCCGTAAGCTGGAAGGTTTTGACCATTCACAGTTCAGAGGTAGTATTTTGGAGGAAATGCCTTTTGGTTTTTACTTACTGGCAAAATGTTCAAGTGAGCACCTGAGTCTATAAGTTAATGTCTCCTGTTTGTCCTGTCCTTGATGAACAGGCGGCGTGAATACTTTTTCGAGGGATCTTCAGCCACATAGACGGCCCCTCTTTCTAGTTTAACGGCTTACTGTACGTTTTTCCCCACCATTGGCATCTGTTGTTGCACTTGGTGGCCTCCACGCTAAATCTATTATGGAAAAAGCAGGATTTATCATCCCAGTTTTGAGACAGGGGTTTGGTGGATGATGTTCTTCTAGGGGGAGTTGGACTCTGACCCCTGGTAAAATTGCTCTTTCGGTCTCTGGACCTGGATTTTCTATAGTTATTTCTATTGTTGCTCCTGCTTTTCGAGTGGTTGTTACTTCTACCATTTCTTGGGTTGTTGTTATTACTCTTCTTCTTTATTTCACTAGTCAGCTGAGCTATCTGGGCTCTAAGCTAATCTAGTTTTCCAGTCTCTGTCAATACTGCACAAATTGAGGATGCTGATCTCGAATGTTCCAGTGCACTATCGGCACTCTTTTCCAAAAAGTCTAGGTCCTCGAAATTGTTGATTACCGTGGTACCCACAGTGGCCAGACACTGTACAACATGTTGGGGCAGTTGCTTACAGAACTGGTTCCCAATGACCAACGGCGATACGATGTTATCGGCCTACTGTCTTAATTTGGCCATGATGATGGAGGGTTTATCATCTCCTATGTTCATTTCACCCATGGCATCATCTATTATTTGGTTTTGGGCTTTACCAAACACATTTTGAATCTTCTTGCAGAACCAACTGTACTTATCTGCTTTTGCTGGAGGGCATTCCATGATATCCAGAATGCGGCGTATCATTTCTGCGGGCATGCCGCTGCAAATGTGTGAATATTTCTGGTCACTTTGCAAGTTTTCTGTTTTAAAACGACCTTCGAAGAGAGTCAACCAGAGTTCTACTTCATTTAGCAAAAATTCCGGAATATCAATCCTCCTCCTTTGGATCGCAGGGTTCTGCAGAGTCTGCATCTGCAACAGCTGTAGTAGCTGTGCAAGTACTTCAGGGGGTCAGCTATGGCTGACCACTTCCACCTGTTTAAGGCTGATTAGATATTGGGTTTGTTGTATTTCCATTTCCATTAGGCATTGTTGTTTGCTGTACTTCGTTTTTATTTTCAGCAAAGGTTCCACCAGACGCCGTCGGATGTCGGTCTGGGATTCGTTTTTGTTTTTCCGGAGTCTCAAAGACTTCTGAGTCTCTGGTCGAAGCTGGAGGAGTTGGCGGATGAGGGCAACTTTGTTCCTCCAGGTCTACTTCTCTTTGTTCCCTTCCGGCAATTATATTTGGAAGGGGGGGTTTAATTTCCCACTTTCAAAGTCTGACCTCTGCTTCGACAGCCGAAGGTGTCTAGGTTTGTAAAAATATTTGTATTACAAGCGAGTAACTCGCCAGAGCACCGCGCCTCGTTTTAGAATTAGTACAACGCGCCTAGACTCCCACGACGTAGCCAAAAAAATCACGTCGGGGTCACCACTGTGGAATACCTTGTCGTGAGAGATATTCACACTAGAAGGTCTTCAACAGTATTTGCGTGTTCTGCCACTTCATACGATTAAGTATGGGAGAGCCAAATCGTCGGCGAACACTGGCGATTTTTGAGCCAGTTTTGAGAGTTTATATACAGGATTAGGTGCACACACACAGACATACATGCATACGTATGTGTACGTAATTATGTCATGCGTTACATCGTTTCTTGTCTCCATTGAGGTGATAAGAAACGACGCAGTGCGTTTAGTACCGGGTCGTGACATTACCGAGATCGTTATCAGGTAATTGACCTCGGCCCGTACGATGTATCTTACCTGTACGTACGTATAGATACGAACATACAAACGCACCAGTGTAAATTCGTTTAACGTCATAAAGACGATTATTGCCAGCCTTTGGGCGGCAACTGTAGTCGAGGGGTGCGAGCCTCTATTACCTCATACGAGTAATGTCCCCACATCGCCTAAACATAATTATTATGTAACTAAGTACAAATAGTCAAGCTGGCGTTTGAACTAGAGGTTTTTTGCAATTTTTCATAACTTTTGGACAAAATACTAATTGATATTTTGAAATACAATCTATATCAACAGAAAATTTGAAGATTTATGTGGGGACAATACTCGTATGAGGTAACAGGGGCTCGGACCCCTTGACGACCGTCGCCGCCCAAAGGCTGGCAATAATCGTCTTTATGACGTTAAACGAATTTACACTGGTGCGTTTGTATGTTCATACCTGTACGTACGTACAGGTAAGATACATTGCACGGGCCAAGATCAATTACCAGATAAAGATCTCGGTGATGCCACGGCCCAGTACCAAATGCACTGCGTTGTTTCTTATCACCTTGACAAAGGCAAGAAACGACGTAATGCATGACATAATTACGTACATGTACGTATGCATGTGTGTCTGTGTGCGTGTGCCAAATTCTGTATATAAACTCTCAGAACCGGCTCAAAAATTGCCAGTGTTTGCCGAGGATTTGGTTCTCCCATACTTAACCGTATGAAGTGGCAGAACATGCAAAATACTGTTGAAGACCTTCTAGTGCGAATATCTCTCACAACAAGGTATTCCACAGTGGTGACCCCGATGTGATCTTTTGGCTACGTCGTGGGTGTCTAGGCGCGTTGCGCTAATTCTAAAACTACGCGCTGCGCTGGCAAGTTACTCGCTTGTGATACAAATTTTTTCATAGACCTAGACACCTTTGGTTGTCGAAGCAGAGGTCTGACTTTAAAAGTGGGAAATTGAACCCCCCCTTCCAAATATATTTGCCGGAAGGGAACCAAGAGAAGTAGACCTGGAGGAACAAAGTTGCCCTCATCCGCCAACTCCTCCAGCTTCGACGAGAGACTCTGAAGTCTTTGAGACTCTGGAAAAGCAAAAACTAATCCGGAGACCAGAAGCCTTGCGTTTGGGAGCTGTAGTCAACCCAAACGAGACAACAGCTCATACCCTCAGAAGCAGTCGTCTATTGAGCCAAGACTCCGACCCTTTGACCCCAGACCGACAACCAACAGAGTCTGGTGGAACCTTTGACAAAAACAACTCAACAGAGAAGCAGGGGTTGACATACTACCAACCATCCTCTTGGGCCTTCGATCTGCTCTTCAAACGGACACAGGTCACTCTGCGGCGCAGTTGGCACTAGGCAAAGAGGTACGCCTACCAGGGGACTTTTTCACCCACTCGAAAGAAATTAGCCCCGAAATGCTCATCCAAAACATACAGACTGATGCTAACAGCTTTTTGAAACAGGCAGCTTGTCATTGCCAACCAAAGATTTATGTCTCCAAACACTTGGCCACAACTTCCCATGTGTTTGTCAGAGACAAAAAAATAAGATCTTCGTTGAAGAACCATACGCCGGTCCTTATAAGGTTGTATCATGAGATGACAAGAATTTTGTGATACTAATCGCAGGTGAAGAAAAAATGATTTCAATTGATAGATTGAAACCTGCGTACCTTGTAAACGACAACAGAAAAATGCTCCAAAGAGCAACAAGGAAGACAACAGAATGGAAAATAGAAGAGGAAAAACAGACCACACAGTCCGATACCACACAACCACAAAAAATTGAGGACAAACAGGTCAAAAAAGGTGATAAATCACAAAAATCACCAGTAAAGAAAACAAAAACGAAAAAAACGGTGAAGTTTAGTGGTGAGATCGTTAAAATACATTATGATCCATCGGCCCCCTTATGCCCACAAAAAGAGGCAGGCTCCTTGGCAGCAAAAAGCAAAAAAACGAGATTCCAACTTGAAAATCCGAGAGATTGGCAAGGAGAAACTAAAAATATTCACGAAAATTAATACCTGCCATGAAATCTGCAAACCCGCATAAAAATACGCACGAGAATCTAGGAATATTTATAACAAAAGAAATTCCGCAGATAAGCAGAGAATAAATGCGTGTAAATAAAATACGACACGAATAAACAAACCCACGTGCGATACGGAAGAAAACATCGCAACGTGTTTCTATTGACAAATATTCTGATAACAAAATAGTCAATAGATCGTGATGTCACAAACGAAGAGTGCATTCCTTTGAGAGATACAAAATTTCACGACTTGGAATAAAGCTGTGATTGAAAAATATTCTCGCAACGTTTTTCACTCGCCTGTCTGCTGTTGACTGTAACACGCCAAATTTTCTACCATTTTTTCTTTTCTTTCTTTTTCCTTCCAATATTTTTTTGTTCTTTCCTTCCTTGCATCATGTCGTCCCCAATTAACACGCCATTCTCAACTCCAGAATTCCAATTTATCATTCCACCTGTACCTCAGCCTGTAAAGACTAAGGAACTGATGGAGCAGGAAAAGGAAATCGAACAAATCGAGAATGAGTTGCTGATGGACACAACATCGGCTGTGGACATTGTCAAGATGATGTCCACACCCCTTCCTGCCCTTATCTCACCACCAAAATCGCCAGAGAAGACGCCGAGAGTGGAGTGCCCACCCCCAGAGTCCTCAGCCCTGGCAACATTGGAGGTGAGAAGGCAACCTCCTGCGGAAGAGGTTCAAAAAATACGCCCTCCTCTCGCACTCGGTCTAACCTATAAACCATCGGGGAATTTGAACTCCCCGATGTTTAAAAGGCCAAGACCAATAAACCCCTCTGGTCCACTTCCTTCCCACCGTCCTCACCCATACACTCGTCCGGTACATCAGAATAGACCACCTAGACGTAGGGAACAACAGAGCCGGGAGACATACCAGGCCCGATTTAACGCTTGTAAGATGTCTTACGAGTGTGTAGGCACCGCGGTAGGGTTGGCTCTGGCCAAATGGGAGAAGGACCAGCGACAGCAGTAGACTCAATAAGTCCCCCCAGGCACGCGACTTATCATTTTTGCTGTGCAAAAACTGGGAGGGAGTAGCTGTGGGGACAATACTAGTATGAGGTAACAGGGGCTCGCACCCCTCGACAACAGTCGCTACACAAAGGCTGGCATTGTTCGTCTTTATGACGTTAAACGAATTTACACTGGTGCATTTGTATGTTCGTACCTGTACCTACGTACAGGTAAGATACATTGCATGGGCTGAGATCAATTACCAGATAACGATCTCGGTGATGTTACAGCCCGGTACCAAATGCGCTGCGTCGTTTCTTATCACCTCGACAGAGGCAAGAAACGACGTAACGCATGACATAATTACATACATGTACGTATGCATGTGTGTCTGAGTGCGTGTGCCAAATTCTGTATATAAACTCTCAGAACCGGCTCAAAAATTGCCAGTGTTCGCCGAGGATTTGGCTCTCCCATACTTAACCGTATGAAGTGGCAGAACACGCAAAATACTGTTGAAGACCTTCTAGTGCGAATATCTCTCACGGCAAGGTATTCCACAATTTATGTTCAGTTACCATATATTTTCAATTCTGTAAGTTGATTTATTCAATTCTAGGAATTTTTTATTTTCAGCACATCAAAATTTAGAGGATTAACCCTATATGAGGTACACCAATTATTTATGTTTAAAATAGCAAATAATGCATTCAGAATATTTTAAGTGGCATTTATGACCTTTGTAAAAAAAAATTATTAATTTTTATAACTCTAATTCTAATGTTTTGCATAAATTTTCAGGTAATCTATGTTAGAAAATGGTGGTACCCTATATTAGGTACATGGAGTATATTTGAAATTTGTACCCCATATCAGAAACGGGGGTACCCAATTTAGGGAACAACTTTTTTGAAGTCATTATTTTGAGTTATGTGTCAAAAAAATTCATGTAAAATAAGAGATTGGTTCCATAGACTTTTCAATATTACAAACAATAATATCAAAAGGACCATTAATTTTGATTCCTCCGCAAATTTTAATTTAGATTGATTTTTATAATCTATATAGGTACAATTTTACTATAAAGTTATGTACCCCATATTCGATACATTTATCCAATGTCCAAAAGAAGTGAAAATATGCATCTTCAATTTTTTATTTTTTTATTTTTTAGGTGAAATTTTAAAAATCAACAAATTGCGATTAATTTTTCATTTCTGAACATAGTTCAACAGTTAAATATATACCTACTCACTACAGTAGAATGAAAGTGAGAAATTTTCTTCTAAGTATTTTGTAATCTGTCAGAGGAAAACTATTCAGACCAAATTATGAATTCAATATTATTGTATGGTGGAAGGGTGGCAGGGTGGTTTAAACTCTTAGACTTAGTTTACTTGAAACCCTATAAAACCATAAAATATAGTCAAGTATGCAAATAAGTACAATGGTAATTGTACTTAAATAAATAAAATTAAAAAAAAAACAGTCGAGATACCTATCGTTACGATAAATGTACAAGCCAGTCAAAATTAATTAATTTGTCTAAATGATTATTTCACCAAATTATTTCGCCAATATTTTTCCTTATATTCGATTATACTCCCACAGCCAGACAAAGATGTGAAAAAAAAAATGATCGTTGTTTCTGCCAAAACAACAAATTCTACGGTGTTACCTATATGCCAGCAAAAATCCAGGATGACACAAGCTAAAATGCCGCGAAGCAGCGCCTTGTGGCTTAGATTGTTTATCTTTTGAACTTGAGAGAAACAATTTTTATAGCTTTCAAATATTGACTTATGACATACATTTTTTGATGAAGGAAAAATTTCCCATAGTTAACACAATCATAAAGAGATAAATGAATATGTGAAGTGTTTCTACTAATTACCCTCAAAAGATTGATACAATTTTGTGACTACTTTTGTAGTTTTCAGTTAGTTAAACCATTTGCCTATAATCTACGAAAGTTGGCCTTCGGACAAACACATGTAGTCAACTAAATAACATTGACGTTAGTTTTCATTGTAGAAAATTCTCAGTAAAAGTCGCTACTTATTTGAAACAGACAAGAGAAAAATTTTAATTTAAAAACTCACAGTCGCACGAAGGGTTGCACTGTCAAAAAATGTTTTGTTTTTTGAAATTCACATCCAACAAGTCCGACTCGATGAATTTCTCGATCTTTGTTTTTTCATCCTGAAATAAGAAACAACGTCGTAGAAATTAGAGTAAGAATAATTTTTAAAATATCGAAATCTCTAAGAGTTGTTGCAATGCGACAAGCTCAATAAATCTACTCTTAATTTGAACAAGTTTTTCTGATATACTAAAAAATCTTAATTATTGTGACTTTAAGGTCTATTATTTGAGAATGTGTTTCATTAACTCTAATTTCGTTGATGCTGATTACTGACATACAATGTAGCTTGATGTTCAAATATTTCTTATATTTTCATCCAATCTACTGTTTCTATTTATCCTATCTGAGGATAATTAAAATGGGAATTGACTGAGATTTACTATTTTAAAACATTTTTACTCAGTACCACACAGCCTTGAAGAACCTATTGTTCAATGAAATGTTACCTACCCAAAGAATATTGAAAAATAACTTTTTCCATCACTTAAAATATCATTTTCTCTCAATAGAACTGAAGACAATGAGCACCTTTGGGATCTTTTACTATCCCTACTATCTTCTTAGAGAATACAAATTTAATTTTAGAAATTTTTAAGTTGGGCATTATTTGAATTGAGCTTAGTTTTATAATTAAAATTTTATACTTTGAAAATTTGAATTATAAAAAAATTAGATTTTTTTTGTATTGCAAACAAAATTTAATAATGGTGTTAAATGGGATTTAAAGTATTTCCTGCCTAGCAACTAGAAACAGCAGCTCTCACAGCAGAATAAGGGAGAGTGGACCTGCATGCTGATACACAACATAAGCAATTTTAGAATCATTTATGACCGATGTATAGAGTATTTTTTCATATATTAGTCTTTACTTTATACATCACCTTTGGCGCATGAGTCATTTTATACACTGGTACTACTTACTACCCAATGCTCCACATTAACATTTTCTTTTATTTTAATTTTTTTAAATAAAAATTTCTACGCTCCAAGGATTCAAACCTTGCTACAGGGATTCGAACTTCTACATCCAGGTTCGTAGGCTAACACCATAACCACTGCACCATGAGGTTTGGTTGAAAGAATAGGGATAGTTAGCACTTATATGTTACCCATTTGCAAAAATATTTATTTATTTTTTTTTTATATTTTTTTTATGGGGAGGGGGTGTTGCAAAAAATAGTGTGTGATACACGTGTATATAGTAGATGATTGTTACTAATGTGATTAGCATCACTTTCTTTCGGCTTGTGCTGCAAAAATCACACTTGAATCAAAATCACTTACTTTATACACTTGTATCACAAATAACTATTCTTTGTTATCAGTAGTGTAAGGATATAAGCGGCTTTATATTGAAACTATCCTCAGATAATGTCGAGGCTAATCGATTTTTATATGATTAAATTGAGTCTTATTATATTTAAAAACAGAAACTGAATCATTTTATTAGCATTTTTGTAGGCGAATGTTTTCTCCATAATTCAAGAGCATTCATAAAACTCGAATAATAATATGGCATCACTAGACCTATATGAAACTGACTGGAACGTATTCACTGCAAAAATTTCTTGGCTACAAATTCTCTGGAGAATTTCCGATGGGTTTTCTTCGCAATAGTAGACTAAAATATAAAATTCATTGAACTCGCTTCGTCTCCACTTAATAATATAGTCTTATTGGTCGTGCCAACAAGGAACTAATGAAAACATGTCATAAAGTATTTTAAGATATTGAGAAAAAGTAATTTTACGACCCGTGAAGAGGGTAAAATCAATGCCAAGTATAAGAGAAACACGTGAAAATAGTGAAAAAGAAGAAAGATAGTAGAAAAAACCTGACAACAGACATCGTTAATCATACCAAAGACGAACGAAGATAAATGTTGGAACTGCTGACAGATAAGAAAAAAAGGACTGATAAAATCGTCCAACGTACGTGAGTTCAATATTATTTTTCGTTTACTACGTACAATAATGAAGAATGAAAAGTTCCAATTTTATGTTTCTCCATTTTCATGCTAGAAAAAGTGAGCAGCGTCTGCGTCGGCACTATTCTCGTTGGATTTTCATTTTATTTTTACTGAACCCGTCGGAGTTGAACGAATATAAGATAGGCTATCATTTAAATTCTTGTGGACTGGATATGTCGAAACACTTCAAAGGAAATTCACAGATGCAGTTATTCTCATTGCTTCATACCTTGATGGACATGTTTCTCGTATTTTTTATTTATTGTTTTTCTCTTTTGAGGGGAATAGAAGGAAGGGTTAGACGTCGATAATTTCACTCTATAGATAGGAAAACCATTAACTTCTATTGGTCAGACTATCAACAATAATTCAATACGTACAGTTCTTACCAGGTTAAACATTAAAATATATAATTGAAAAAATGAAAGATAGACATTAGCGTGTATCATAGTGTCGTAGGCACACTTGTATTCAGTCGATAGTGCGAGCGAAACTGCATAACCCTGGAATATATCCACTAATTTTTATGAATTCGAGCAGTTGGTGTCAAAAGTTTTTTAAGGTCATAAAAAATAAAACGGACTCAGCCTCCATCCATAGGTGTTTTCATAAAATCAAGAGTAAAATGTAGATTTTCGTTAAAAACCTACATAAAAAGAACAGCGAAAAAAAAAAAATTATCGACTGAAATCACCGCAAGGTGAAAGAATTTGGTATTACGAAAGTTGTAGATCTCAATGAGAAAAAAAGCGTTCACATTATTGGCAACAAATATTTCATTGTTTCCTCACACATTTTACTATCGTACGCTTTGCAAAACCACTCTTAATTTTACCTTTTTTTATTTGATGCCACCGCTGCACGTGAAAACAATATTGTACTGGCGGCTGGCCAAAATTACGGTTTTCTTTACTAAGTTGTTATCGTTGTGAGAACATGGCAAGGTGAGGACCAAATAGAAGAGAAACAGTGCACTTATATTGGACGAAGTGAAAAGAACAAAGGTGGCCTAGGGAAAGGGGAGATGATATATATATATACATATATTATGAAAAAAAGCAATTCAACTCGTAACTTTTGAATTTTTGGTAGCTATACCTAGGTACTTTTTTTGTGCTCTCTATAAAACGGGGCAAAAGTATTCGCGTATTTTTTTTATTTTTTTTTGTCCTTCCTACTCGTAAATATTAATAACACTTTGTTATAATATGTAAAAACCATTGTGCACTTAATTTCAAAAATTTACGTACAATTTTCTTCAACCTCCATCATTTTTGTTTTCTGTAAACTTCTCGTTAACGAATACGTTATCATTTTTTTTCGTCACTGTCTTCGTGTGTGTAACGTAATTTTTCACGAATATGTACGATGGTATTTACTACTATGAAAAAAAAACAAAAAAAAAAACAGAAAAACTTCATCAAATTTTTGTTGACACCTACGTCGTATCCATTATTAATCATATTCTCGCACGATAGGTATAATAGCTCTACAGCTCACCAATGAAGATATGCGAGTTTCACCAGCAGTGTCTAAGTGATTTTGAGTGCATTTAGATTTTTTTTTTTTTTAGTTTCTCCAACTTTATAACATGATAAAACTTGAATTTCAAAGGAATAGAGCCACAATTCACTTCTTTTTTTTTTTGTCATTATTATCAACGTGGTATAGAATGTAATAAATTTGTTGTAAAGAAAAATCTAAAAAGGAGTAGCTGTTGGTAAGCTTATATGTACTAAGGAAAGATGTTAGTAAATTTGTCTTTTTGACAAGACATATTTTTGAAATAGAAACTAAAAGCGTTTCGAGGCTAACTAATAAATTATGTAAAAGATGAATTATTCATTTCATCATTTTCTTAGATCTTTACGAACGAGTAGTTTGTCACCCAGTTTTTGTGCATTGACAAATGATAGATTTTCGCATGTTATTCTAGCAACATTACAACTTTTTACTAAAGGTACATATATTTTTTCACTTACTACAATTCAATAGGCTTATCCTCTTGTATAAATTTTACCTTTATTCAATATTTGACTATTTTAGTTGGATATGGGTAATGATAGATGATAGGTACCAACGAAGTTTGTAATTTTCTATATTTTATTTTCAATTCTTTCGGGTACATATCCTTGATATGTCAGGCTGATTATCAATATTCGGTAAATTGCTAATGGGTAATCCTCGAAGATATACTAGAAAATGATTCATTGAGGTGAAATGAATCTAGAATTTCACGAAATAATTTTGTCTGATTAACTTTGGTGGAGTTCCTTATCTTTATGTTTATTAAAGCGATATGTTAAAATATACGCTTAATTAAAATTTTGTATATAGGCTTAAAAGAATATGAAATGTAAAGTAAAATAATCAAATTGGGATTCTGGTGTATGGAAAAAAATATGTTTTTGCATATTTTTTACAGCCTAATCCATTAGTAACATGATTACACAAATTAAATCAAAACATAGGGAAATCGAACGCTGCTTACAATGAACTGCCACAATTACTATACATAATAGCTGTTTTATTTGCCAAAAATAACAACACTGTGGTAACAACGAGGAAAGTTATTCCTCTACTTTTGAGTCAATTCCGCACTTCAATTGGAGCATTTATTTTGCAAGAGTGGAATAGCATGTCTTGGTGTCGATACTGCATGGTAAATAAAACATATCTAATAAGTGTTCCCAAAAACTAAAAACATTGCCTTCTATGTTTATAAATGTACGAACACCGACTACATACAAACACCCTCTGTCAATTGGCAAAGTGTATGCTCAAACTATCAATGTTTACTCAATCAGATCTTGTTGTGTATTGGGTAGGTGCTTGCATGCAAACTCAGATGTCAGTAATTTAAATTTTAGAAAATATATCAAATAAAATTAATTAAAATGTAACTTTATAAGATGAAAGAAAAAACAAGTGCAAATAGAAACAGAAGGAGTTGAAGGATTGAACTCCCCAATTTAAAAAGAAACAGGATTATAAGAAACTTCTATGAAAAAAAAAAGTGCAAGTTCCGCTGGAGTACACACTTGAAAGATTGATGTATGAACATAATAATTGGGTTGATGTGTGCGTGCATAATGCATTGCACGCGCACACAACCACACAACAACATATCATGTAACACACACAAATGAGATGTTACAGTTATGCTAATCTGATGATTGTAATTCTCATTTAGCCCCTACCATAGACCGAGCATTAAGATATTTACATATCAAAAATAATAATAATAAATAAATATAGGTAACTATGAACTAAGAAAGTGACATAGGCTATAATTATATGTTTCTAAGGATATTAATTTGAGAAAAAATATTGCATTGTAACAAAATATTACTTTGTACCATAATATTTCCCTACTAAGTGTACTGTATAGACACTAGCATTTCCACATATTCATACCAGCGTATTTTGAAGTATATCTCCTCTTCATGTAAGCATGCATACATACATCTTGATTTCCACCATACGTATTTTGAGACATATGTAGGCTGCGGAAATACACCTCAAAATATGCCTCAAAATTTTTCTCAAAACATGCCTGAAAGTATGTCTCAAAGTATGCCTTCTCAAAATATGCCTCAAAATACACTTGGAAATACACCTCAAATTATGACTTGAAATATGCCTCAAATCAGATTTCTGTTGAAGTATATGTCAGTTCTACCAGGTGTATTTCGAAGTAGGTGTCAGTCAAGCCAGGTGTATTTGGAAGCAGATAGACCCAATACAACCAGGTGTAATTCGAAGCAGGTGTCAGTTCTAACAGGCGTATTTTGAATCACATGTTAGTACTGCCAAGCATATCTGGAAGCAGATATAAGGTGGATTTAACAACTGAAAAGACTACTTACATTTTAGACATATGTTTACAAGAGGTTGCCATTTTTCTCAATGAAATATGAGTGGAAACTAGTATATATGGTGTTCAGATGACAATTTTTTTAAATTTTCTAGTATTATATTTTGATTTTTAACCCATTCAAGATTATGAGTACCTAAGTATTTATTTTATTTTTGATGTGTAAATATCTTATCGTTTGGTCTATGGTAGGGGCTAAATGAGAATTACAATCGTTAGATTTACGTAACTGTAACTCTTACAATTGTAACTTTTGTTTGTGTGTTATATGATGTGTCACTATTATTATGTTTGCACATCAATCCTTCGTGAGTAAAGCCCATACTCATGCTTTTTGTTTTTCATTTCAATGGATGAAATGAATTTATTTAAAATACATTTAAATGTGTTTTGAAAATGATAGTATGAAATAATTTTGGATTAGAGAGAATGTGAAAAATTTATTTAAGTATAATTATGAGCAGTGTACATCACCACATATATTTTTGAAAGCCCAGAATTAAAATTTTATGTTCATTTTTTCCTTAAACTTGCCATCCCAAGGGTCTTAAGATGTTGCCATGCAGTTTTATTTTGGACTTTCTATATGAGACCCAGGGGGCTCAAAAGGGAGCAAAAAGTTATTCACAAATAATTATGTGCAGAATATCGATGTAATTATCATTCGATACAACCCAAATTTGGTAGGTAGTTGGTGTGAAATGTATCAAAATCTAGTTTTGTATTTGATTAAATTTAATCAAATACTTTTAATCAGTGAGAGTTCAGATGTAATTATGATTACATATGCCTGAGATTTAGAACAAAGCTTGTTCTGCTTGAAATTTTCCATTTTTAGCCATTTTCTTCTCCATTATCATCTTTTCTCCTTTATAGGCCTCCTACAAAATAGGTTTTTTAAGTTTTATGGCCCCCAGGGAACTGAAATGATTCTATTTCTTATGAAACTGATGCATCTTGTTGAGATGATTCAAACATCAAATTGCTCATTGCCATTGGCTAATTAGGAGGCAAGTTTTGTGAGAAAAACATGGTTGAAAGTGGGTTTTTTGTATTTTGTGGCCCCCAAAGATGCCAGATGTATTTGATTTCTCACAAGGCTAATTTGTTTTTGATGTATTTTAATATATAACTTTTGAAAATAAGATCGGGTGAAATATTTCATACGCCCCATAATATACCTTGAAAAACGAATGTGGACATACGCCACATAGTATACCCCAAAAAATATAGTATATATCTGCCAAGTAATGCACGTGCGAACATAAACTTCAGAATACACATCAAAAAACTGAGTGTATATCCATCAAGTGATATACACGTAGAGATACACTCCAGAATGCGCATCAAAAATATAATGCAGGTATGAAGTAGCAGGCGTATGTATGCTCCTATTTACCCATCGTTTGAATATTTAGAAATACACTAAGCATTTGTACGCCTTCTTTTATGCATCATTTATTAATACAAAGTGAGGCAATAAATCATTAGTCATGAATATGCCTCGATATAAGCTTAAAAAAAAACTTCAGAAGGTGATGATACTACTCTGTCAGTCTCAATTTACACCCTCAGGTGTATCTGCCTTTTCTTTTTCAGTAAGGAAAGTAAGAACTCTATACATCGGTTCTAAGTGGTTCTAAAATCACCCACGTCTTAAAGGTGTGTATAAAAATGTAGTTTATCAACAGGTATTACAAAAAGTTTATTTTTGCAACAAGCGTCTAGGGACACTGTAGGGTAAATTTTTTCGGGTGGTTTCGGAATCGTTCGGAACATTTCGTTTGACTTAGTTTTCAAAGTTATTTTGTGTTTTTATTGAAATTTGAAATTATTTAGAATTTTTGTAAAAAAAACTATTTATTTGTAGAGGCTGTATTTTTTTTTAATATATTTTTTTAAAGCAAGAATCTGAAAAATTTTTAAGTTGTGAATAAAAAACACTGAATGACACTGTAAAGAAGAACGAAGTGTAGTATTCATGAGAACATGTTCGAATAAACCACCAGAAAAACTTCATTTATCCTTTGAAAATATTAAAAAAAAAATCGGAGTCAACTTTATTTATTCAATTTAACATGAATGCAAAGAAAACGAAACAGAAAAGAACATTACTTATTTTCTAAATGAGGATCGTATGCACAGGAAGTATTGCAGGAAAAACAGCATAGAAAACATTGGATTTTACTTCGATGTTTTTGAATTTTTTTACACTGGTAGGCCTATTAATGAAATGAATGTTTCAATGTGCCTGAGTACATGATGTTTTTTACCAAAAGAAGTTTGACATAGGTTGCAGATGAATTGCAATTTGGAATTCATATTTAAAAACATCAAAAATTAAACAATTAGGTAACCCATTTTCCAACTACCATTATTATCAATAAACTAACAAACAAAACAAACGAAAATCCCAAGTCGAACGAAGTGTTCCGACCAATTCCGAAACTACCAGAAAAAAATTTACCCTACGGTGTCCCTAGACGCTTGTATTTTTGCAAGACCTGTTTATAAACTTCAATTTTATAAGCATCTTGACGATGTATAAAGCCAGCAATTTTAGAACCATTTAGGACCAACGTATAAAATACCTACTTTATATATCGCCTTGGGCGCATGCGTCATTTTATACACTGTTATACATACTTAACAGCTAAACATTGACTAACATCGGTTTTTTTTGGTAAAAGTTTCTCTGTTTCATGCTTCAGGGATGAAAACCTCAGACTTCCATGTTAGCAGGCCAGAAACCACATCCACTACACCACAAAAACTGGTTGAAAGACAGGGGATAGTTTGTAGTTATACATTTCCCATTTGCAAAAATATTTATTTTTCTCAATTTATTTTGTTTTTTATTTTGTTTTGTTTTGTTTAGTTTTGTTTTTTTACGGGGGAGGAGGAGTTGCAAAAAATAGCATTTGACACACGTGTATGTAGTAGGCGATTGATACTCACGTGATTTTCATCACTCGCCTTTGGTTCGTGCAGCAAAACTTTTACTTGAATTAAAATTACCTACTTTATAGACTTGTATCAAAAATATCTATTATATGCATATTTCAGAATTACGTTATGTGCCAATAGGCTGTGGGACAAGTGACCAAATTAATAGGTAGGTAGTAAAAATATACCTAACCATTTAACCCATTTAGTACGAGAAAATAAGGAAATCAAATAACATTAATTTAATTATTGAAATTTGAAAAGAATATCGAAATGAATCAATATTAAAAATGAAGATATTAATCACTAGAAAAGAATTCGAAGCTGAATAATATGACAATATGCAGATAAATTCCCAACAACTTCGTAAAATAAAGAATTTAAACTTTTTTTTCTTATTTTTTTTACTCCTACCTAGAAGCTAATACATTTTGTCCAACACATTTATTGATAAAAACTTTTTCAGAGCTAATTTAAACGCTAGTTTATGAAAGTTATCCATTACTCTGCGGTCTTGGCCAGTCAACGAACCTTGTTGTATAACGACTGCAGAGAATTAAATAGAGATAATTATATCAGTTTCCTTTGGAACCTTTTCCTTTTTCTCATCAAATCGATATAATCGAGGAAATTTTGAAAGAAATTTCGCATTAAGTATGTCGAGCAACAAGTTTCATTGAGGAGAATAAACAGCGCCTTACCCAACTGGAAAATGCGACTGAAAAAGCGAATAAAAAAAAAAAGAAGAAAAATCGTGAGAAAAATTACACCTGTTCGTAGGTTTACGTCACCTCCTCGGAATTATATTAATAATTTTGATAAAATTATAGTACCACCGGTATTTTGATATAAAGCAAAAAAATAATAAAAACTAATGATTCTGCGATGATAAGGACGTCGAAATGAAATAAAATTTGGCAATCGAATTAACGTCAACTTTTGATAAACATCATTTTTTGTCCTGAAACTAAATATATTATACCTTCACTAAAGTCGCTAACTGATGAAAGTGAAGACAAATATTTTGATTACGAATTTTGGTTCATGCTTAAATGGCCGTGTCTTGGTAAGCAAACCTACCTGTTTATTAATTTACTCGCCTATTATTAAGTTTTATTCAGATAAGGAGCACGCGAGAAAAACGACCTTTGAAATTATAGGTAGGTACTTATTCAATAGTTTTTTGGTTATAAATATGAGATTTGAATATTAAATCTTCGATAGCATTTTTTTTTTTTTGTTGCGATTAGCTTAATGTACTTAATAGTTTTACGCTATCGCGTGTTTTTATGCAGCTAAAACTAAGATTCTTACCTGATAAAAATGGGTCCTACGAAAATTTTATTCGAGCTGCAAAATATATTTAAATCTTCGCAATATTTTACCTGGAAAATTATACGTAGTCTATTTGGATTGTTCGCACAGTTTCGTATTTACTGATTCGTTATTAAAATAATTTATTAATCGAAAATTACGTGAACTGTTTCAAGCGTAAGTTTGTTTCCTTCCGATTGTTCTCTGAATCGTTGTACACTATAATGAAAATGTGGAAAAATCGGATACTTATATGTGTTCGAATGAAGAAACATATGGTAAAAATTTCGAATCGAAAAATTCGTATTAACCATTTTATCATCGTGTGAACGTAATAGAGATTGATTAAACTATTCCATTTAATTTAAATAATTCGTTTGCCAGCAAAATGGGTAAAATTCGTTCGTTAAGTTTGTTGTTAGGAGAGGCACATGAAAGGATATGGACGTTTTTTTATGAAATTCTAAAGGGTATTTGGCTATTAGAAGCAAAATTCGGAAGAGTAATACGAGTGCTAAATTTATAAATTGATATTCTTTACCCACCTCCCCCCTCTCAAGAAGGTCTTGTAAAAATAATTTTCAAAATGGGCTCAGAAATATATTCGGCTTGAAATGTATCGTTGCGTAGTTAATCAAAAAACAGATTTACATCGGAGTTCATTTAATTTTTGTCAAATTAAACTAGAAGGTCATTTTTCTAAAGTTAAATGCTCATGTCCAATGGAACGTGCCCATTGGTATAGCGGTATAATTATTTTCCCAATGTACAACACATACGCTAATGTGCAAGTAAAGGTACCTATAAAAATTAGTTAATCTGAAAAAGAAATTTCTCTTAAAGTTTTTACAGAAAAACTCTGGCGCAATACTTTGCTGGAAAACCCAGTTTTCAAATTTTTATCAATAATTCCAAAAAAAAAACTTGAATAAAAAATTTTCAAATACTCGGGTGAAAATGGAAAAATGCAGTTCCTAACAGTTTTTTTTTTTTTTTTTTACATGAAACGGATAATTTTCATTATCCTCACTCCTAACCCTTTTGTGAGGTCAATTTTAATAACTCGTTTGCAAGAAACGTCGGTAAAAATAAAAACTCCAGATAGCAATCTATGCTAAAAAAATATAGATTTTTTAAACAAAAAAAAATATATATATAAAAAGAAACTAATAAATAAAAAAATGAAAGTATCAAAAGTATGTAGCTCGTGGGTGTTATTTTGTATTTTTTTTTTTTAATTTTATTTGTTTCTTTATTATTCTTTATTTCGTCTTTTCAAGTGCTTATTGAAGAAGGAGGTACCAACTGCTGGTTGCCGATTGGACTTAAACCACCATCTTTCTTTCTTTCTTCAACTCTTCCTTTTTATTTTTACTTTCGGGACTTACATTTTGAACGCCATTGTTTTGACATGGTTTCTTTTTCATACTTCAAAATTTATGTTTAAAAAACCGATTTTTCAGTTATGAAATTTATATAAACATTTTATTTTATTTTATTGAAAATGTTCTTTTTTATTTGTATGTGGTTCAAGTTCGCTTCTCTACAATTAACTAAACTATAAAATTGTGGTGCAAGGTTTTAAAATACATGTGCAAGTTATTAAATGATGGTTTAACAAATAAAATAACAGAAAGTCTGTTTTCTACACTGCTTTTTTGTTTCATTTGGAATTATATCTTCTTTTTTTTTAGCAATAATTGAAGATTTTTTTAAATCACTTCTACCCACCAACCGTTTTAAGCCGATTGAAACGAAATTTCGCAAAATGATAAAATATAATAATATTCAATGTCTGTACCAAATTTCATGATTATTGCTTGAAAATTATGCATTTTACAACCATTTAAGCTCCAAAAATGCAACATGATAGGATGTACCGGAAGCCGCACCTGGCTGATCCTGACTAAAAACAATAGGGTTCTTTCTCGTCTATATTTAAACAAGTCTACTAAATTTCATGACTATTATTACGAGCCCTACCGTGTTACATAGAAATGTGTGGTATGCATAAATGAATTTAATTCATAAAATAGTGTCAAATGTTTCCTGTGGTCATGAAACGGAAAACAAACCTATTCCTATCAATTGGTCTTGATGACAGATAAATTTTAATATGTGGATTTTCTTCAAAAAAACACATAAAAAAAAGTAAATTTAGATGATTTACACGAAATAGTGCTTAAATTTAATTCATAGATTTTTCTTATTACTCAGAAGGTTTGGTTACAAAAATTAATTTCAAGAATAATAACAAATAAGAAGCCTGACCAAGTAAAATTCAATTCGTTTTATTACAGCTTAGAAGAAATTTTCTATTATTTTTATTCTCAAGATACACGGAATATATCATTTGGCCATTTGTTGACTTCCTGTTCACGCAAAGAGTCTAACTGTACAAGTAAATAAGGAAGGGATTTAAAAACTAAGTAAAATATGTACGAAATACTGGAAACGGAACACAAACACTCAGACGGAGGAAAACAAAATGAAATTTTGAACACCACACTTTAAAAACACTTGAAGTCTTTTTTTTTTTCATTTTTTTTTTTTTTTTTTTTCAACACAAATAATGAGTGGCGTAATTATATAAACAAAAATCAATGTAAGTCTCGGAAAAAGGAGGTAACACTCATTCTATTTTCTTCTTTCTTTCTTTCGCTCTTTTAATGATTTTTCTTATTTTTCTCTTGTTTTTGGAAAAGTATTGTTCGAGTTTATTTACCGCAAAGAGTGAAAAAGGCGAAAGAAAATAAAAGCTGTATAAAGACGATGACTGATTTATTCTGCGAAAATTCACAAATTTACGAAAACAAAATGGTGAGAAGGGTTGGGAACCACGGCTCGTAATGGAAGACAAACTATAAAACGTATAGTGGTTCGTGTAAACGGAATTATGTCAAAATTTACACAACCCCCAAAAAACTGTTAACTAAATGACTCCTTCAAATTATAGTCAGAGATTGGGAGAAAGAAATAAATTCAACCAGTAAGACAGAAAATTCTTTTTCCGAGTTTCGCGTTTATTCATTAGCCTGTTCATGAATAATTCAGAATTTGATGAAGTGACAAAAAAAAAAAAGAAAAAAAGAAGAGGAATTGGAGTTGTTGCACAGTTGGGTTGTAGTCAAATGAGGCGAGAAAAAAACATTCTATCAGGAAAATATTCACCTTCTTCTCTTTTTTTGTACTATGACTGGTTTATAGGTTAACGTAGTCTGAAGACATTATATTAGGTAAACTTGTTTGTAGATTTACAGATTTACGCATGCATAAATTATAGTTGTGTGTGTGTGTGTGTGTGTGAATGAGAGAGATATTAACGAGATTGCTATTGATTTTTGAATGACGAAAATGCAAAAACTGTTCGTACCAGTTTCTGCATGATATTTGATATGCTAGACAGTTGGGCACATATCTTGCGTCAGATATCGATCTAAATCTATATTTCGTTTTTTGTTTTTTTTTTGGTTTTCTCTTTCATTAATTCTTTTTCCTGTTACTATTCTAGACGCTTATTTAATGTTTTAATTAGAAAAACTCGAGATTTGAATTTGAAATTTATTTCGTGCAATTAATTCAGCACATCACCAGGGTGCGGTATTGTAAGATTTTTTACGTTGTAAAAACGTATCTACTTCAGCAATTTGCTTGAAGAATGTCACCTAAAAGGACATCACAAGGGCTTTCCTACCTTTCAGTAATGGGCACCCGATTGTTGAAATAAAAGACAAAATTGAGTCATTGAAGGCTACAAAATAGTATTCTATAGAAGTAACAACCTATGGGTATTTTGTAAAAAAAATGAAGTAGGGGATCATAACAAAACTAGCGCAGTAAGACATGCAGGAAAATGTAGGTTTTCTTAAACAAAATAAAAAAGTAAATAAAAAAAAATTAAAAAAAATGATAAGTAATGAAAAAATAAAAAAATAAATAAATGAATAAATGTAAAAAAATCAAAATATCAAAAGTATTTGGCAGAATGCTAAATAAAAATTAGGAACGTTCAAAATGAAGTATGAAGGAAATTCATAATAAACTGTTTTGTGAAGTTATAAAAAAATGCACGCCAGTTATTAAATTAATGATTGTTTAGGAAATAAAAATAACAGCAAGTCTGCTTTCCTACCACTTTCTGTGATTAATTTGGAATTTATCATCTCTTCCTAGCAATGGTTTAATATTTTTTCAAATCACATCTACAATGAACCATTAAGCCAATTGAAACCAAATTTTGCAGAATGTTAGAATATAATATATATTCAGTATAGGTACTAAATTTTGTGCCTGTTCCTTAAATGTTACACATTTTAGAACCATTAAAGCTCCAAAAATGTAACTTAATAGGATATACCGGACGTATCATATGGCCAATCTGGACAAAAAATAATAGATATTATTATTTTCTAGATCCAAATAAGTCTACTAAATTTCATAATTATCTGATGTAAATTGCAACCTACACTATGTTACAGAGAAATGTGTGTATGTATATATAATTATATTCATATATCAGTCTCGGCTAATAGTGTTAATAGTTTCATGAGGGCTTGAAAAAAAAAAAAAAACCTATGTCTTAAAGACCAAATAAATTTTAATTTTTAGATTTTCTTGGAAAAGCTATCTACATAAGTAATAATAAGTTTAGTAAAAATAATTTTCAATGATACGTTTTTATTAAGGGTAAAGTTTTGTTTGAAACCTTGCGTATTACATATAGTCCATTCCAAATAAGAAAGACATGATGTCACATACACAATTACATTTCACAGCTAAGTCAAGCTAAAAATATTGGTGTAGACAAAAACCATTTTTGATTCAGCCTTTGTTGAGTAGGGTGAATCTCTATCTTTTCCTTTTCCCCTGGTCCACCAATTCATATGATGTCATGTCTGTCTGATTTTGAATAGGCTAAAACACACTCACTGTACAACGATTGCAGCACTAAATAAAACAAACGTGGTGGTCTTCTATAGTACTACACTTTTGTTCTCAATCCAGTTATCCTATAAAGTCTAAATTCACATTCACTGAATGAAGTGGTGAACGAAGAACTGTAGTGAGTTCCATAAATGCGTATAAAAAGTACAATTCAGGTCTTATAAGAAGTAGGTACGTTCAAAATAAATGTAGGGTTTGATCTGTACAACTTTTGTCAGAGTTGACTAGAAGAGCTTTACTAGGTAGGTACTACCTACATATTTTGTACAAAAATGAGTACCTATAGTCAAATCTTCCATATAATTCAACTGGAAATTGTTTGCCACTTATATTGCCATTGAATGTACAACCATCCTTCCGTGGGATATCTTCATTTTAAGTGGTATTTTTTGTGACAAAACGCAGGATATTTATCAGGTTTTTTTTTGCTGCTGTTGTAGTTGGATGTTGGGTATCTTGATTGCATCATATCAGTTTACATTATTTTTTTCTTATGAACATTGGAACTGTCACAAATGATCAATTGTGATCATATTGCTTACTACCTTCAACTTTAGGGCCGAATGCAAGAATAATACTTATTTAATTATTATATTTTTTCGTTATTAATCAAGTAAATATATATATATATATATATATATACACAAACGTCATATATTACATATATAGATATAACTTTTTCAATACAAGTAATTTTGAATTCAATGTTGATACTTGAGTATTGGTCATGCATACGGGTAATAGTATTGTTTTGAATTTGAAAATTTTGAACTTACTTAGTTTTGCCGCAAAAATTACATTTGAGGGTTAACTTTTTGTGTTAAAAAACCTTTATGACAAAACGCAATATCTTTTTCAAAATTTTTTGCTTCATACACCTTTCAAAATTGTCCAGGAATTGCAATTCTCACATCCTCACCTTTCATTTCTTACCACTTTTCCCCTGACCAGTCACACCATATCACTTAGTACCTTATATAATAAAGCTTCTCACCCTTACTTCATTCATAAAGTCATTTAATGAAAATGAAAAGAGTAGATGTACTGAACCCTATCATTGGATTTAAATATGAATTTATACCTTAGCAACTGGAATCAAATTAAAAAAATTCAGTACTCGTTTATCTAGTAAAAGGGTCAACTTTTTGTCGAGATAAAAGTAATTATCTACCGTCGACTTATCGATTTAATTGGATGATAGCGGGTTGACGAAGGCACGTATTGTTAAACACGGTCAATAAGGGCAGAATTTTTCACAAGAATGTTAAGTTTTTGACTTCAGTACAGTCTGACCATACTGTTGGATACAAAAAACATGTGCAAGTTTACACGATCTTATATGGTTACTTGTACCATATTTCATATTAATTTGTCTTTCTTTTATGAATTTCACCGAGAGTTTCATGGATATAAAAAAGTAGGTACGTAAATTTTTACAAATTCGATAATTCTAACGTGGGTAGAACTCCGAAAGTAATATTACAAAATACTTTCTTAATTTTATCAACAGTTCTCTCCAGGAAAAAATACAATATTAATTCTCAACGTTTCATGTGTAATTTGTCTAATTTTCCCAAACCAAACGCGAGAATGCTGAAAATTCTGTACGAATGGAATACTTCACGCGAAATAAATTCTTCGGGATATTTGTATTAATTAATTTTGACTTTTATAACACTGCAACTCGTTAATAAATGCCGCTATATTAAACGAAATCTGCATAGCTAAAATTTTTTTCTTCCCCACACATTTGCGACCCCATAATAATGTGGCGGTTGATTATCGCTTTGAATATAAAATATAATTATGAATTTTTATTCTCGAAGTTGAATTTCAGGAGCGAAATACTGCGAACAATTTCGGTGAAATATGAATCGCTACCCTCGATTTTCACGTATTTCCGTCTGAATGAGCAAATTTGATTTTTTTTTTTCTTTTTTGTTTGCCAAAATTAATTGTTTCGATAATTCACGCTATAAGTATACGTCTCGTATAGGCCTACAAAATAATTAAGGCATCGTAAATCCATTCTATTTTCCATGTACGGCCAAACATAGGGTGGTGAAAACCGATGTTCTCATTACCGGTCACCTAAACTAGTAAAAATAAGGGTAGTTTTAGGAATATCAAATTGATGGTGAATTCGATCAGGCATAACAACGTGATACCTATGTGATTTTTTCAAAGCATTGTTTTTTGTCGCTCTCTCTCCCTTCTTTAATTAAAACCCTATCCCATCGCCTTCAGCTCCACCGGCCGTCGACGATGACACTATTCGCACAGCCTATACATGTAAGTGTATATATATATATATATATATATATATATATTATATATACGACGATTTTTTATTGGCTTGTAAATGTTTGAAAATTACTTTTTCAATATTTTAGGTTCGATATCCACAACATTCCTCTGATATATCGCCATTAATTTCGGCTATAGCAAAACATTGCGGTTCAAATTACCTCGTACTTGACTCGTATAATGGAAGAGAAAAGGCGTGGGTGGGAGACGAGACGAGAGGGTTTATGCTTTTGTTGTAACCGATATATGGCAAAATTACAAGAATTTTCGCAAGGGATATATTTATATGTATTCACGTTTCACCAAACTATCGCTCTGTTTGGTAGAAAACATTCGTTGTTCGATATAAATGGAGTTTTGAATTAGCGAACATATCGGCTACAAGGTAAAATCGCAGCTTTGGATTGTTTGTCTTTGATACGTTGCTATTGTCTGCCTTAAATCTGTGGAAAAATACGCCAGCATGAAGAGGCACGCGTAGCTGAACGTTTCGTACACACACCGAATTACTGTTTCCAGCATGTAAACGTAAATTTCAATTAGAGGGAGTCTGAAGTGATCGTCGAGAGACGTTAATCGGAATGTGGGTCGAGCAAAATTAATTGAGCAGGTGAATAACGAACCGCATTTAGTCCAAAATCACCACGAAAAACGTTGGACTTCTTACTCCATTCGTATTTCAGTTTTAAATCTGGTCGATTCAGTTCTACAATCGAATTTCATTTATATGTGATGTTAACCTAATTCATTAGGTTTATCATCTGGCTAAACTGATAATTGGTATTCACATTTTTTTGGTTTTCAACCTCTCACCTTTCACAAAGCCAATAAATTTGAATTTCCTTTTTCTCAATCATGTTAGTATGAAACGAGCGGATCGGAATCCTGAAAATAATTTTCAATTCAGTTGAGCAGACGACTGTACAGAAATGACCAAATTTAATTGAGTAACAAGCTATTTTTGTTTACGCTACTAACCGATTGTTTTTTATGCCTAAGAAATTTGGGGGGGGGGGTAAATTCGGAAGCAGCTGCGGCAAGCGTTCGCAAGGAAGCAGTGTGAAAAGATCAACGGTTTAAGACGCAACATAAAATCGAAAATGACTAATGGCGAGATGACGATAAGATTGTGACTAGAAAACTGCAGCATTAGGCGAGTATGTTTGACACCTTCATCGACTCCTTTTCTAATTAAAAAACGATGGAAGAAGAAAATAGTGATAAGATACGAACGATTTTAATTGAAGGGCAAAAAACGCGATTCTGATTGGTTTCAATTTTTGAGATCCCGACCCACTCGAAGAATAAAATGGTATACTCACATTTCTTTCTCATCTCATTCTGGCAGTCAGTGGTTTAGAGCTCATTAGCAGTTATAGAATCTAATTTATTAAATTTTAATGAAATTATTACGAATAAAACAGAAATTAAAATTGTCATTTATTAGGCCATAAATCAGAATATAACACGGATAAAATCGTTAATGGTATAAATTATAAAAACACTCGGAGAGATAAGCATATAATTATAATATGTAGTTTGAAATGTATTTGGAACTTGAGAATTTAAGACAGATTGTGAGTTGTAATATTTCTTTCGAATTCTAGACGATTTGCTTTTTTATCTAAAAATTATTTTAAATAGTTTTGTTGATTACTGATTAGTGATTATTAATGTCTCATTTCTCTATTTTCCAGAGCCATTCATTTTTATGCTTCGAGTATTTTTACTCAATTGTGGATTAGTAATCTCTAACTGTCTCATCCAAACACCAGAAACAAATTGAAGTGCAATGGTCACTTAAAATTTATAAAACCTTTGTTGAAAATATCGACATTTAAGTACAGCGTATGTATTTTGCAGATAAATTTAGTTTAAGGTAAAGTATTAAGCGGAAAATGGAAAAATTGTATTGTTGGATTACATAGTCAGAGGTGTCTGGAGATCAAAGGTAACTTCACAGTCGGTACCATTAATTCAATATTATTTTATTGATTTGATGATAACTATCGTAACATCAGAACTAATTAATTATACCTATGTGTAGTATCGCAAGATTCGCTGTAATATTTCTTTTCGCTATGAACCAGAAGTAGAAACATTAAACAGTCTCTCAATTTATTAGTTTTGTAACTTCGTAACTCAATCACATAAAACAAGCATATGTCTGTTAAGCATTAACTTTATCTTTTGCTGTTTTACATTAGTGCAACTTGTCACAAGCGTATACTTCCATGCTGTAGAACTTTAGAACTACTGATAAGGACTAGTAAAAATTTTAAGTTTTTGAATGCAGTGAGAAGAAATTGCACTGAAAGATAGTACCATTTCATTCTAGCCTCAAGCATCATTATTCATTGTTGTTATAATTTATAGTCCACTCTCTCAAATTCGTTTTTTTGTAACATAATTCGTTTTATTACAAAAATATTTCATTTCTTTATAAAAATGCTTTACTAATTATAGTATAAACTCAAAGCACGTGCGTTGATGTCAATAATTCTAACTTCTAATCATAACATTTTTGGTATCATTAGGTACCTGCAGTAATGTGCTCATTGGGTATATGCAGTATATAGCGTATATTCTCTTAAAACTGATAAAAAAATTAGGATATACGCCATACATTCTCACAATATTGCAATTAAAAAGCATCCACAAGTTGTATTTTCAGTTATTCGATTATTTGGTTAAAATTTACAGGCACAAAACCCCCTAGAATATGAAAAAAATTAATTCCTTAGAAGTAGATTTGTACATGTGAAATCTTAATGCCCTGTCAATAAAATTTGCAAAAAATTATTTTTCTTAAATTTATTAGTAATCGTACTGGTATATTTAATCGAATAAATAATAACCAATTTTTGGTGAATTCGTTGCAAAAAATATCGTAAGTATGCAACTACTTGTGTAAAATCGTAAAATACCTATTATTTTTATTTAAATATATACCTATTCTACTATCAAAATGTTTCTGAAGTAATTTGTTTGCTACCTATAGTTATGTATAGGGAAGTGCAAATTTTTTTTTTAAGTTTTCTTTCCATTTTTCTTAAGTCAATTCATCGAATTTTAATTTGCCTATTTAATAGAATTTCTTTTTCCTTTTGTTAACACTTAAATAAACAGATTTGGAGTGTCGTATAAATTCGCAAGATTTTTTAACGTATACCTACTATCTAATAAAATTTGTGGAAAATTCATGAAAGTTTTTAGACAAAAATTTTAAAAATATTTGTGTTTCACCTTTCAAAGCGTAGAGCAACTTGAATATAATTTCTATAGCTATGATAAAAATATTATTTATCGACACTTATTAATATTTTCGAATAATGAAAAAATTAATATCGAATTTGAAGCGATATATCAAGACTAACGACGCAAACCCGAAAAGACAAATATACAGATAAAATGGTTCGATAAAAATCATATTATTGTTGAGACCACCAATCCTTCTCCCCTCTCACTCCTGCGAACACACGATTACACAAATACATAATTTATTTATATCTATTCGCGGCTACACTGTTTTACCACTTCCGCCACTCATTCGTTCATTTCTGTTAACATTCGTTTAACACACTTAAATGTACTTTGCTTAAATTATGTATCTTCTTTAAAATGCACTCGCTTCTTGGATGGAACTTCGCTTAAATCTTTCTTTCTTGTTTCATCTCCGGTCCTCATCCTCTATATGGTAGCATCGCTCGGTAACAATCCTTGTACCTGAAACAAAATTTTTAAAATAATTTAAAATCTTTTAATACTGTGAATTTTTCTAAGTCAAATCTTTTAACATTTCGTGAATTATTGTGTTTTTTAGTTATTTTCGTAATTTTTTTTTGTGTGTTGGGTAACATAGTTCCAACTGAATTTTTTTTTCGAGTCATAATTTTTGTCATTGAAAAACTTTTGAGTGCTGTAAACGTTTAATGAGTTTCGTCGTTTACTGAATTGGATTTGCCCTGCTTGTATATAATCCGGCTAAGTGTTCAAAATTTCCAAGACTCGTCGATTACTCAACTGTTTGAGAGCCCTGTTTGTGTTGCTCAAAAGTTGGTAAAGTCATTAGTGTCTGCCCTGCTTGTGTACGAACTAATTCGTCGAAGTCATTAAATTGGTAAAAATTGCCTTGAGCCATCAGAAATTGATCAGAAACCAACGTAAAAGCTTCAAAAATCATCATCATCAAAACTGGTACAATCGCATCTTTAACGTGTGTTCTCTCATGACCTGTGTGGACCTACTCGAGAAACACACCCAGGCAAACCAATATACTATTGTCTTAATTTACATTGTTTGGTTAACACAGGAACAGCAATCCTTTTCTTGCAGCATTTGCTGGGGATTCATATCCGTAGTTTATTTTTTTATTTTTTTTTATATATTTTCTATTCAGTAAATTCATTCATTATGAACACTGAAAATAATGATAGGGCTTCGAATATTTTCCGTGGAAATGGCTATGAGGGATGGTGTACAACTGTCATAAGCACCCTGATTGGTAAAGGCTGCCACTCCACGATTTTTCCTACTGCTCAAGAAACAAGTAACATTTAAACCTCATCTGAAGAACGCCTTACTTCTAAATGGCTTAAATTCTTTCAAACTCAGGAACGGGCCAAAACCCACATTTTTGAAAAACTTGACAAAAGAATCCTTCATCATATCAAAACCTGCTATGTTGTTTCTCAAATTTTTGAAATTTTGGATGCTCGATATAGAAATCAGACACCTACTAACATCATGGTTTTAAAATCTAAATTTCAGTCCCTTCGCTTCGATCCAAGGAGAGTTACCATCCATAGATTCTTAGAATATTTTTTGACTATAGTAGAAGAACTACGTGATGCTAATTACAAAATTAATCAATTAATGATGTCATTACCTGAAAAATTTGATACTGTCTTCTCCGAATTCTGTCAATTAGAAATTGAAAAGCGAACTACTGTCAGGCTTACAAAAATTATACTAGAAAAATGTGATCGTATCGACTATTCTAATAAAACCTTTCCCGGGTTTGATCAGCCCAAATCATCATATCAACTCATGAACCAAAAAAGAAATTTTCGAAACAATAATAATTTTAATAACCAAAATTCCAATTATAAAACTACAAGTTATCTGAACGATCACAAAAACAATCAAGAAAAATCAAATAGTTATCCATCAAAAGATAACATTTCCCAAATGGATGTTACGTGTTTTAGATGTAATAAAAAAGGACATATCTCAAGGACATGCCCTAATTAAAAATCTACTACTAATAACACTCCTCAACCCTCTAATCAGAATAGTAGTTCGAAATCCCAAAATTCCACAAACACAAACCCCTAAAATAAAACAAATGATAAGTCCAATTTTCGTGTTAAATATTCAATGATGTTACATTCAAATCTTAACTATTTAAGCTTTGATGACATTGACGATGAATTTCAATGGACTAAGCCCCCAACAGTATCAAAATCTGTTCCCCTAAAAAACCAACTCCACACGATGTTATTAGATAATGGAGCAGATGACCACATGGTCAACGATCTTGCGAAATTAAGAAACATACGTAAAGTTGACAATAACCGTAAAGCACTTTGTGCTAAAAAAGGCGTATTTGTAAATCCCACTCACGTCGGATCTATGTACGTTAATGTCTGCAATTCTAAAGCAGAATTTTCTACTATTCATTTAAAAGAAGTCTATTACGATCCTGATTTAAGCCTTGATATTTGGTCAGGCGCTAAAATCATGGAGTCCGGAATTTTCAAGATCATAACAGACACTGATCACGCAGACATCATAAATAAACAAACTGGTGAGATCACAATAACTGCTCAAAAGAGAGGTTCCATGTATTACATAGATTATGAGATTGTAGAAGATGATGAAGAACAAAAAGTCTATCAGGAGCTCGTGTGTATGCCTATACCTAATACTAACATAGATCAGGAAGATCATATAGATGATCAAAATCAAAATTTTGAGGAACAAATTGAGGCAGAAACTAGTAATCCAAATAGAGAGCAGGAAACCATTGACCAATCTCAAAATTTACAAGATGCTGCAGTGGAAGCAGTCACTCAGGAGATTTATTCCAAATCTGAGGACGAATTAAATGGAGAGAATGTCGGAATAAATAGAAAGCATAAGAAAAACATTAATAAAACTAAAACACTTTGGCATAGAAGAATAGGTCATCTAAGTGGCAAAAGCCTTAAAGCCTTATCTAAAGTAG
This sequence comes from Ericerus pela, assembly GCA_011428145.1. Classification (NCBI taxonomy): domain Eukaryota; kingdom Metazoa; phylum Arthropoda; class Insecta; order Hemiptera; family Coccidae; genus Ericerus; species Ericerus pela. The sequence continues at coordinate 563,289 of WOFM01000170.1, forward strand.
TTGTAGGCATGCCCCAAAATTTAGCATTTAAGGATGACAACTTAGCCACATGCGAAATCTGCATAAAAGCCAAATCCACCCGACTTGGTCATCATGGTGTGAGAACTCGACCAACTAGAAGGATGGAAGTAATCTCATCAGATATCATGGGACCCTTTCAAGAGGCATACAACGGAGAAAAATTCATTATAACATTTATCGACCATTATTCAAAATATACTCTTGCTTTCCCATTTTCAAAAAATCACAAGCCTTTGATAAATTTACAGAGTATTATCTGTCATTCAACACTAAATTTCCCAACAATCCCATCTCAATATTAAGAACAGATCAAGCAAAAGAATACTCCGATACAAAAATGACACAATTTTACTCTGAAAAGGGAATCACTTTAGATGATGGTGTGGCATATACCCCCGAATTAAACGCCATAGCCAAAAGGCAAAATAGAACCCTACTCGAATGAGTAAGAGCCATATTATACGACGCCAAAATTGACTTTAAATTATGATCAACAATAGTATTAGCTGCCGCCCACATAATCAACAGAAGTCCAACCTTCATCAATTTAGGAAATATTACCCCCTACAAAAAATTATACGGGACTAAACCCGACATATCGCACCTTCGAGTTTTTGGTGCTATTGCTTACAAACATGTTCCAATCGAACAGAGACAGCAATCAGCAGTCAAAGCCAAGAAGAATGAAGAGGAGCATCTTGACCCTAAATTCTTACCCCGTGTGATGAAAACTATTCTAATCGGATTTTCAAATGTAGGTTATCAAGTATTGGACCCCGTAAAAATGAAATCCTACAAATCCTGTGATGTAAAATTTGATGAGACAAAAACAAAAGCCGATTTTACCTGTAGACCCGAGGAATTGCAAGTGAAACCTTTAGAAAAGAAAACAGAGGCAATCTACAGGGTCAATGTATTAAAACAAGCCTCACTAGAAAACTCACAATTTATAGAAGACTGTATGCCTGTAAGATTTAGTGACATTTATCAAAACCTTTTCAAGAAAGAGTGGCTAAAGGCTATCAATGATGAGCTGCAATCAATGTCAGACCTTCATGTGTGTAAAATTGTAGATCATCCACCTAAGGCAAAACCCATTGACACACGTTGGATATTCACGGCCAAAGCCAATGAAAGAGGAATAATATGCCCCAAAGCTAGACTCGTAGCTAAAGGTTTCATGGATCGATCCGAATATACCATGACAGAAACCTATGCACCTGTTGTGCAACTTTGGTTAATTAGGTGGATCTTATCCGTAAGTAACATGTTGAACCTATAACTGGTTCAATAGGATGTCAAAACAGCCTACCTTAATTCTAATATCAAAAATGACATCTACCTGAATATCCCACTAGGTTGTAATGTCGATAAAAATAAATTATTAAAACTCGAAAAATCCATCTATGGTTTAAAAACATTAAGTAAAAATTGGATAGAGTTACTGGATACTCATCTTTCTACTTCCAATTTTACTAAATCCAAAATCGACAGTGTCTACATATGTAAAGATGAATCAGACGGCATTGCCTTTATGATAATTTACGTGGATGACATCCTTTTAGCAACCAACCACCCCGAGTGGATTCATGAAATAACCACCCATTTTGAAACACGCTTTACAATGAAAGTCATAGATAATCCATCTCATTTTGTAGGTTTTGAAATTGACGAGAATCACAAATTATAAAGCTCACCCAAAAACAGCAAATTCAAAAGATTCTCCAAAAATTCAAATTATGTAATTCTAACACTTCCAAAACGCCTATGGAGACAGGCTTAAAGTTGAGAAAATCTGAAGGAACCGACAATAAAGAATATAGATCTATGATTGGCGCACTATTATACGTATCTAGAGGCACAAGGCCAGATATATCATTTTCTGTTAATTACCTTTCAAGATTCCAAAACTGTTCTGACAACACCAAAAAGAATCACGTACGCCACATCATCCGATACTTGAAATCCACTATTGATCTTGCACTCGTCTATAGATCAAATTCCGAAGGTATATCCGCTTATGTCAATCCGACATCGATCATCAACCTATAGATTTAACAGAATTAGAAAAAGGAAAATCTATAACTGGTTATTTAATCACTATGTATGGTGACCTTGTAAGTTGGGGCGTTCATCGCCAAAATATTCATGCTTCTTCATCCACAGCAGCCGAATTGATTGCTCTTCACGATTCTTTTGAGGATATCGAAGTTGCTTGGCTCCTCAACCGTGAATTCTTCTCAGTTGACACTCCTGTAACAGTCTATGAAGACAATATTTCTGTCATACATGTTATTTCTGGAGGAGGTCAAAAACGTCTTCGAGCTCTTATGATTAAATGTTATGGTCTTGCCCAGGCCTATAATGATAAAATCTTCACATTCAAACAAATAGCTACCGAAGACCAATTAGCTGACTTACTTACAAAAGCTTTATCCAGTAAGCAGCACATTTCATTAACCCATAAAATCCTAGAATCCCCAAATATCGATCCATAAAATGTCAACTCCAATATCAGATCCATACCTGCAACACCACAAAACAAAACATTCCACATTAATAATTAATAAATTAAAATTTCAATTTCAAATAAACATACCTTACCTATTCTTACTGTGGGAACCGGGCAAGTTACCACACATCAGAAGGATAAGTCCGTGTCCCGATAAGTCTACGCCATCCAGTGTATAGGCAGCCAACCTACGTAGCGTACAGTGCCGGGAAAGTGCGGGAACTGTAGGGCGAACGTAGCTTGTATGGCGCGGGTATATACGAGCCGTGCCAGGCTACGTATAAGCGAGTGGCTATGTATATAATTACGTAGACCGCTTCGTATGCGACCGCACATCGTCTATGTAGACGATGTGTGAGTTCGTAATTTAATTATGTTTGATACGTCGATCGTAAGATCGACGTATCGCCTGTCGGCGGAGGCCGAGCCTCGCAGCGGGACGAATCCCCACAGCACTCCCCCCCCAATTTTTGCGCCGCAAAAATGACATCATGCGCAGCAATTGGGGGAATTCAATCGCTGTGTGCCTAACTATGGTCCCTATCTCCTACTGTCTCGTCGTTCCATCTCCCAACTGTGGATGGTGGAGGCTAATGCCGTGCCCAAACTTCTGTATTGGTTGGTGTGGGCAGCTTGTCGGGCTTTGAATGATTGCCGACTGTTTCTGCCCCTATGGCGGGGAGCACCACGTCCACAATCGGAGTTGCCTCGGGAGTAGGGGGTGAAACGAGCAGACGAGTTATTTGATTCTCGTATGGAGGTATATACGGAGGGGGTGGTACCATAGCCACAGGAACAGGAATCGGTCTAGGTTCTGGTATGTGGAATACTGGAACTTCGACCACCTGTGGAGGAGGGGGAATGATGGGTTCCACGGCCTCTACCAAGGGGACAACCTCCATTGGGATTGCCAATGGCTGTTGTTCCAGCGGTACGTCGTCCGGGATAGGGTCTAGGCGAGGGTTGTCTTGACCCATTTCTCGCAATATACCACGGACAGTGCTCGGAGGGGGAGAGTAGCCAATTAGGGCATCTTCCTCAGCCTCCCGGAGTTGAGCTAGTTCTCGGGTATGATCGACATTGCAGCATCGTCGCATCTCATCGGACAAACGCTCTTCAGGCGATTCAACACACCCGAGGTTTGAAGAATTATCGGACATTTTTCGAGAATTCAGGTCGAAATAAATTCGAAACAAGGGAGACAGGATAGTACAATAAGTACAGGGCTTACAGATCGCAACACCAAATATAGTGTAGACAAGAAATAAAAATACGAAAAATTTTAGAGAGCAAATTAGACGTTGTCAATCAGAATGCAAAGACATGAGTGAAGCTTTACAAAATATACTTGATCGACTATGGTCGTTTTTTCTCTCGCCTTATCTGTCCATTTAGCATTCACAAAGATGAGCGTCTTGTCAAGACTAGTAAAATGATACCAAACTCGATGTATTTCGGTATTGTAGTTTTGGCAGAATCGTCAAGTACAGATTTGCAATAATTTGAATAGAATTCATATTATTTTTATTATGTGCGTGGGATTACGCAAACAGGTAAAAACAGTATTTCGTTTTTTTTTTTGTTTTGTCGTGGCAACGAACTTTGTTTACGCACACAAACACATGAGTGTGTTAACATGTATAGTAGTGTGTTTTTGCGAATTCCTTTTTGCACTTTGCTTCTTAGGAATTTCGTCTAAGTTCGTTTGTTTCCGTATTTTGTTATTTACCAGCGATTTTTCATGCGCTGATTTTGTTCGGAAACTCGCGAGACGGGTTCAAACCCAGAGTCAGGCGGAAGTCGATTTTTATTTTTCCACGAATTTATTTGTTTTTGTTGGTACATGGGTAATTATTTTAATTTACCTCTAGTTGTTTTTAGAGTGTTTTTACCAATTTCTACCATAGTTTTTTCTTTTTATTATTTCTTTGTGCGATACGGGCAGACTTGCGAGTAGGAAGCATGTTTTTAATTTTGTATGAACCTTTAGGCCTACCTTTTTTTCTAAGGATAATAGGCTTTGAAGGATCAAATTCGATTTCCAAAATGTTGTCATCAAATTTGACGGATTTTTTATTTTTATTAAACTTTGGAGTAACTAATCCTAACTCTTGTGAATTAGACTCAGAATTTTGTTCCATTCTATTTTCGTATTGTGAATTATTTTTGATTTCACTTTTTATCTGTCCACTATTTGTTTCGACTAACTCGTTATCAATTTGTTGTGAGTCAGTCTTATCAGGCAATGTAGGGTATGGGTCATTATTATGCTTAACCTCTAATTCCTTTTGTCTGATGGTTGCTGTCAGCCCTTCCTTGTCATTGGTAACCAGGAATGCAGGTTTTAGTCTGTCGATTGAGACTTTTTTATGTTCACCTGCTATCATTATGACGAAATTTTTCTCGTCTCGTGATATAACCTGGTATGGGCCGGCATATGGCTTTTCAAATGCACCTTTGAGTCTGTCATCTCGCACCCACACATGAGTTGTGGTGGCCAAGTGCTTTGAGACATAGACTTTAGGCTGGCCATGTCGAGCTGCTTGAGTTATGACGCTGTTTGCATCATCTCTGATGTTTTGGATCATCAATTCGGGACTTACATCTTGAGATGTTGTAAAAAAGTCTCCGGGTAAGCGTAGCTCTTCGCCGAGCGCAAGCTGCACAGCAGAAAATCCTGTATCTGACTGTAGTGCAGATCTGAGTCCTAGTAAGATGGTGGGTAAAATATCAGCCCATCTTTTTGTGTCTGATGCCATGATTGAAGCTTTCAGAGCACAATGCCACCTTTCCACTGCACCATTGGCTTGGGGGTGGTATGCTGTTGTGCGATTGTGTTTTGCACCCAGCTTGGACGCAAGTTTATTGAAAAGTGAACTTTCAAATTGGCGACCTTGGTCTGTAACAATGACTTCAGGTACACCAAAACGGGCAATCCATGTTTCATAAGTTTTTCAACCACTGTTGGGGCTGACATCTCTTTTAATGGGATAGCCTCTGTCCATTTGGTTATTCGATCTATCATAGTCAGCAGGTATCTGTTCCCTCAAGATGGTGGTAATGGACTGACCAAATCGATGTGTATTATTTTGAATCGCTCTGTATTTTTAAATTTCTTGAGTGGCGACTTTGTGTGCCTTCCGACCTTAGACTGTTGACAGTTCAGACATTGTCTAGCCCATTGGTTACAGTCGGCTTTCACTCGTGGCCAAACAAATCTTGATGTTACTAAATTAGCAGTACTTTTGGGTCCTGTGTGTGACAAATTGTGCACACTATCGAACGCCATTTTACGATATTGTTTCAGCAGGAATGGCCTATCCTTGCCTGTACTGATATCACATGTTACCAAGATATCTGTACTGGGAATTTTACGTTGCCGCAGCTTCAGATTGGTTTTCTCATTGGTTAAATATTCCTCGAGTTCCAAATCTGTTAACTGATCTCTTGCGATTTCAGCATAAGGCAGCTGGGCAGGGGCAGAGACAGCATTTATTCGACTCAGACAGTCGGCAGGGATATTTAATTCTCCCTTGACGTACCGAATATCAGTTGTGAATTGACTTATTAGGTCTAGCTGTCTCAACCGTCTAGGAGAGACGGGGTCAGTTTTCTGCGTGAAGGCATGTGTGATGGGAAGATGATCGGTGTATACCGTGAACGATCGACCCTCAACATGGTGTCTGAAGTGCCTTATTGCAGCATAGACCGCCAGTAATTCCCTATCGTAGGTACTGTAATTCTTTTCAGCTTTGGAAAGCTTTCTAGAGAACAATGCGAGCGGTTGATTTAAGTCATTTTTTATTTGGTACAATGTCGCACCAATCGCAAAGTCAGAAGCATCGGTTGATATGCATAACGGCAGACTGTCATCTGGGTGAGCCAATAATGTCGCATTTGCTAGCAGATTTTTAACACTTTCGAAGGCTTTTTCAGCTTCGGTGTCCCAAACAATAGGAGTTTTATCCCGTTTTTTGTTTGTGGTGCACAATGCAAATAGCTTGCTTTGTTGAGCAGCTGCATTGGGCATGCAACGTCGGTAGAAGTTCACCATCCCCAAAAATCGTCGCATGTCTGCAATTGTTTTAGGTTTTGGGAACTCTAGGATTGACTGCACTCTGGTCTTCGTTGGAGAAATACCTTCGGTCGAGATTGTATACCCGAGAAAATCAATAGTTGCTTGTGCATATTCGCACTTTGCAGGGTTGACAGTAAGGCCGGCAGTGTGTATACGCTGTAATACGGCTCTTACATGTTTCTCGTGTTCCTCCTCACCGCCTTCTGAGCATATGCATATATCATCCAGATATGCATATACAAATGGTAAATCTCTAAACAATTCATTGATAAATCGCTGGAAAGTTTGCGCCGAATTGCGAAGTCCAAATGGCATTCGAAGATATTCGAATAATCCAAATGGGGTGATAACCGCGGTTTTATGGATATCCTGTGTGGCCATAGGTATTTGGTGGCATGCCCAATTTATGTCCATTTTAGTGAACAATGTCTTTCCCCTCATATTCACGTTAAAGTCCATTATATTTGGAACAGGATAACGGTCAGGGATTGTCTGGGCATTTAAGGCACGGTAGTCCCCTACAATTCTCCATTTGCCATTCGCCTTTTTTGTCATGTGAATCGGCGAGCTCCAAGAACTATTTGATGGTCGGACTATTCCTTCCTTGATCATTTGATCATATAGTTCTTTAGCTGCATTGAGCCTATCAGGAGCAAGTCTCCTGGCTCTCGCAGTACATGGTTGTCCTTTTGTTTCAATTACATGGACTGTGTCATGTTTATAGGGAGCGTCTCGTTTGAAACATGGCTGGTTTATGCCAGGGAAATGAGAAAAGATTTTCATCAATTTCTCATTGAGTTTGCTGCAGCTATCTATCGCTTCCTCAATTTTGTACATTAGCGATTTGCCTTCCACAAATATACCGGTAGTTGAGTCGATAAGCCTAGAATTTTTCAAATCGACCAACAAGCCAAATTGTGCTAGAAAGTCAGCACCAAGGATTGCATTTGGGACGTCCGCAATCGTGAAGGACCACGTCATGTCACGTCTCAGACCAATGTTCACTTCGCTAGTCTCTAAGCCGTAGGCAGAAATGTTCAGGTCATTTGCTGCACGGAGATAGTATTTCGGAGTTCGTACTTTTTGTGTTTTGCTAGCTGGTATGATACTTAGGTCTGCACCTGTATCTACCAAGTACCTTCTCCTAGTTGTCCTGTCCTTTATGAACAGGCGGCGTAAATATTTTTCCGAGGGGGCATCAGCCGCAGAGAGGGCCCCTCGTTCTAGTTTGATGACTCAGGCCTTTTTACAGCCCACCAGGCACATTCTGGTGTGCATTTAGTGGCTTTCTCATCAAATAGATTGTGGTAGTAGCACCACTTATTGTTGTATGGTTTTCGGTTGGGACTTTTAGATTTTGAGCGAGGGGGAGTTCCTCTTGGGCTACAACCCCTTCTTTCTGAACTATTGTTAGGCTTTCGGTCTCTGGACCTGGATTGCCTATTATTGTTTCTATAATCGCGTTTTTTCGGGTTATTATTTTGATTTGAATTCATTTTCCTTAAGTTTCTATTTTCATTTTTTAATTCGCGAAAGTTTTTATTTAGCTGGGCTATTTGTGCTCTCAGCTCATTAGTCTCAACCTCTGATGATAAGGCAGCTACAGAAGGTCGGTTGACACTGGCCTGTAGGGCATCATCAGCAATCTTGGCTAGATATTCCAGTCTTTCTACATTTTCTGCACGATTTGCACCAAGTGTGTATATTAGTTGTGACACACTGGTGGGTAATTGTTTACAAAATTGATTTGCAATTACCATTGGTGTAACCATTTTGCCACCAGTCTTGATTAATTTGGCCATGAATACTGAAGGTTTTTCATCTCCAAGTTTCATGCCACCCATGACTTGGTTGATGGCTTCATCATCGGTTTTACCATAAATGTTTCGGATTTTATTACAGAACCACTCATATTTATTAACTACATCATTTGGACATTCCATTATATTTGGAACAGTCCTCATTATTTCAGCTGGCATATCTCCACAGATGTGTTCATATCTGAGTTCATCTGGGAGTTTTTCTTTTTTGAATTTGCCTTCGAGTAATGATAACCAGACATCTACTTCCCTTGGGAGGAACTCTGGTACTTTTATTTTGATTTTTCTTGCATCGAAATTTGCATTCGGAGCTCTGTTCTGCTCTCAAATTTCCATGAATCGCATGAACTGGTTGAAAATGTCTAAATTTTCTTGACCAATGGGATGACCAGCAGGTAGCTGAACCGGAGGTTGTTCATGCTGTATTCTGAGTTGTTATAACTTTTGATGGAGCCTTTCATTTTCAGCTTGCGTCTGTTGTTGTAGGCGCAAGGCTTCTGCAGCTTGTTGGGCTGCTAACCTAGCTCTATCCTCAAGAGATTCCATCCTATTTTGCGGATTTGCAGAGTTTACTGACTGGCCAAGAGTATTTGTGTTGCAACCTAAGATTTGTGGTTCAGCAACAGAACTAGAAGTTTCAGCTAAAACGGAATCTGCAGGAAGTATTTTACCACTTCTTAATTTGCGAACTGCTATTTCCTCTTGTGAGATATTAATTTCTAACAATTGTGCTTGAGTTCTTCTAGCTTTCCTATCTGTATCAGATGTGGATACAGTAGGTTGGAGGTTAGCTGCAGAGGCAGGAGGGGTGAGAGGATGATTCTAACTTGGGTCCTCCAGTGCTGTTTATACCTGCCCAATCCTTAATAGACTGGCAAATATATTTCTCAGGGGGGTAAAATTCCACTAACAGACTTTAATTTGGGAGTGATCACTAGCAAATTGCATAAACTAGATCACTACCAATAACATAAAACGACTCCAGAGAATGGTTGTAAAAATTTTTCAACCACCACAACAGTAATATTTACGTTTAGCCTCACCTCATTTAAAGCGCTGCTAGCACCAGCGCTTCTAGCGCCCGGAGGGAGTAATAGCGCTGCTAGCGCCTTAAGGGGTCCAAAGACCTCTTATACCTCAAGACTTACCAAAGTCGAGACTTACCTAATCACGTCGGGGTCACCAGCGTGTGGGAACCGGGCAAGTTACCACACATCAGAAGGATAAGTCCGTGTCCCGATAAGTCTACACCGTCCAGTGTATAGGCAGCCAACCTACGTAGCATACAGTGCCGGGAAAGTGCGGGAACTGTACGGCGAACGTAGCTTGTATGGCGCAGGTATATACGAGCCGCGCCAGGCTACGTATAAGCGAGTGGCTACGTATATAATTACGTAGCCCGCTTCGTATGCGACCGCACATCGTCTATGTAGACGATGTGCGAGTTCGTAATTTAATTATGTTTGATACGTCGATCGTAAGATCGACGTATTGCCTGTCGGCGGAGGCCGAGCCTCGCAGCGGGACAAATCCCCACACTTACCTTGTTTATTGCATGCTATTTATCTTCATACCTATAAAACAGAAAAAATGCATGTTACTATAATTAATCTACCTTATATATATATATGTTAAATACTCAAAATACTTACTTACCATACTCGTCCAATTTAGTTACCATTTTTTTTCTTTATATACACATTTTTTACAATTTTTATACACTTTTTTTTCTCAATTCATGTTAAATTATTTTTTTTCATATAACAAATTAATTAAATGTAACAAATTCGTAAATTTTAAAACACTTTTGTAACACCCGCAATCGTGATCGGTTCAAAAGATTGTAGGGGGTTGTTGAGACCACCAATCCTTCTCCCCTCTCACTCCTGCAAACACACGATTACACAAATACATAATTTATTTATATCTATTCGCGGCTACACTGTTTTACCACTTCCGCTGCTCATTCGTTCATTTCCGTTAACATTCGTTTAACACACTTAAATGTACTTTGCTTAAATTATGTATCTTCTCTAAAATACACTCATTTCTTGGACGGAACTTCGCTTAAATCTTTCTTTCTTGTTTCATCTCCCATCCTCATCCTCTATAATTATGTATGGATATCGAGATATTTCGATTTTTACCATCACTAATATTTGCCTTCTCAATTTTACTACCTACCACTAATTTATTATGCATGACAGTTAAACATTAAAATTAAAATACCATTTACCGTCGAACCAACATATATATGCTAACAATATTAGGTGTAAAAAAAATTACAGAAGATCCTAAAAATATTGAATAGTTCTTATTAATTTGCGAATATATCTATAGTTCTTTTTTTTTTTTCTATTTTCCCTCTGGGTGACCTCGAGAAAGCAACTTTAAAAGGCGTGAAAGTTTTTTTTCATTCTATAACTTGGTTACGTCATCGGCTGACCTAAGCTGAAACATTATTATTTTTCTAAAGATTTAAAAATTTACCAATTCTATAGATATAAATAGAAATACGTATACGGATGTCCTATGGGTGTAATTTACCATTCCTCAGATACCGTTCCTGTTTGGCAATTAATTCGTTTGTAGGAAAAATTTACGGTCATTTCGTCTTCATTTATAGCAAAAATCAATGAATACAGTAATTAAAATAGATGATATTTAATGAAGAAAATAATTGGACGAAAAGACCAGAAGTAAAAAAAACTACTTGTTTTTATTTGACTTAGGTAATAGAAATTTAATGACGAATCGCTCGGGGAAATATAAAATAGCACCGTTAATATACCAGCGAAAATTAAGAGCGATTAAATGGACCACTGGGCCATTTTCAATGAGCTTGGTTATCATCGTCGATAAAAGTGGTTAACACTTTTATTACTTCGTTTAAATTAAATTCACTTCAGACGGATCATTTATCCCCGCTCTGTATATACTTAGACGTATGAATGTCAATCACAATATAGCTTACTTAAAATGGACATTTACATGATTTTCCTGTAACCTTTTACAATCAGAGAACGTTTGTCTCCGTTTTGGATTTTTTTACCATCCTTTTTACCCTACAATAGTTGATTATTTTGGCGGTATATTATTCACGATGCACATACAAGATACCAGACGTCGCTTCAAGAGGATCATGGCAGCTATATATAACCCCCCTAAAAATAATATTAAGGTTTTTCTTAGTCTTTCTTGAGCGATAGTATGGGTATCACTTTTTATGGAATTGAAGGGGAGAGGAGAAGGAGGAGGGAACTCCGTATGGGAAGGGAATTTGAACCAATAATCCTTCCCCACACACAAAATTACGGCACTGGAATACATAGTCTCTCGCAGATGACCCTGAAAATGAAATTTTAGAGCTGTCGCTCGAAGCTGAGGTGGCAGTTAGGTATTTAGGTTCAACTTTTCATATCCCCCCAAAGAAAGTTTAAAACTATGACTAAACCTAATTCGTGATAACAGCTGAGATAGAGGAGATTGAATTACTGCGTGGAATATTACAAAATGAAGAAAACAAAAAGGTGTAAATTAGAACTATTTTCTACCTATTTTTTTAAAATATGATGCAGGCTCTTGGAAAAAATTCGGAAATATGACGTGATGTTCAGAAAAACAACAAAATATTCCACTTTTTTTCATGTACGGAAAAAATGTTAGCACCTCGAGTTCGGTACCCCTAGAAGTTTTATCCAAGTTTCAACTTTTGAATGTACCTTCATTGTGAAACACAGATAACTTGTAAAACAGGCTTTCATACTGCGCAGCTTCCTATAGATTAATTGGAGAAAAAAACTAGACTAAGTACCTATTATGAATTCAATTTGAAGTTCAAAACACGTCATGTATTGAGGCCTTGAGGGGTATAATGTTCGAATTGGTAATCACGTACGTTAAACCAAATTATAATCGTTTAAAGTAATCGGTAATAGATTTCTTAGTATTATAGTTATATCGTTACCAAAAAATTTCGAGAAAAATTGAAAAATCAAGGTTAAATTGGAAGATCTAACTTAATGAATTTATAAAATAGTGATGGTTTCTTTTTGTTAAAAACCTGCTTGAAAGAATATGAGTTGGTTATATGAGAGTGGAAAAACTGGGTCCAACATCGGTCATACAAGCAAGAGCAGTGATAGCTCCGTCGTAAGGAAGGTCCACGTATTCTCAGTGGTCTCTTCTAATCTCCTCCTGAAAATGAATCAAAAAAACCGAAAAAAAGACTCTATTTTTGGATGTACAGCTTTTTTTCGTGATTAACGGGTTCAGACTCCAAGAAACCTCTTCTCTACGCCATTGCATAAAGAGGATGTAAGTTATGAATAATATCCAGGCGTTAAAAAATCATAAATGATGACACAAGAGGTTGCTGAATTGTGGACCAAGTCGTTAGCAATCTCGTGATACCGTATTTTCCTATGTCCTGGAATCTTAACCCAATGAACTTTTCAGTATTATACTTGGTCGGAAAAAAGATAACTGACCCTTATATATCAATTTAGGTGGGAGATAATAAGCCGAAAGGAAGATGCTAGCGCTAGTTTGTAAATTAGTTAAGAAATTCGAAAAACCGACAGGTAATGGGTGAAGAGAAAATAATTTTGCATAAAAAATTATAGAAGCCTAAGAAATTTCAAAAATATTTTTCGCTGAAAAAAGAACTAAAAAAAAGGGAAATAAAGAAGTCTGATTTATAGATAAAATACTTACGATTACCTGCGTGGAAAAGAGAAAATCAGATATTATGTTGGTTTCATTTTCGAAGTTATTATGAAAAATGAAGTGTAGGTGTACCTACCTATACGAATATGAAAATTTGTAAATAATAAATTCATATTTTGTAACATCATATTGGGGTCTATCAGCTCAAAAGTAGATTGGAATCGATGAAAAGATTTTTTTTTTTTTTTGCAAGAGTAGGAAAAGTGGAAGAATAAGGAATTGAAAATGAAACGATAATTACGTTTTATCTTATGTGCCCTAGAAGAAGGGTCCTTTTAAAATGAATTACTTTGACAGCTCCAGTTCCTATTTATGAAAATTTCGACTGCGTATTTTTAGAAAAGGAGATCATAATTACGTTTTTTTTTTGTAAAACACGATGAAAATTTATACAAATCCAATCGAGATGCACCCTTCATCAAAAACAAAAAAAGGGATTAAAACTTGCTATAAATTGAAGAGATTTTCCTCACACAGTGATTATATAAATTTCTGTAGGGATTTGATCGTGAGTAAAATATTTTTCTTCTTATTCGTTTAAACGAATTCGCTTTTTGCAGAGACAGAAAAAAAAACGTACCTATCTGTTAATAAATACGCTTAGGACGTGGATATAATAAGTTGGTATAGGTATGAAGTAAAATGTACGTGTATACATTATGTTTATGAAAAAGTTTATTTTTTGTAATATTCGATTTCCATCCACTTGAGCAGGGAAAAGAGTTGCTGTGAAAGAACCCATTTTCGGTCCTTTTCTATGGAATATTTTGTATGTACGTAGAAGGTCCACAAAATCGTTGTTTCACACACCGCTGTATTAGCTGGAAATAAAATATCTTAATTAATGACAATCCGCTGTTTACGGCGGGGTAGGTATCATTTCTCGTTTTATTGCAGTAAATTGTAAAGGTTTGTATTCATTTTTATGAATAACATATTATGGCACGAATTGTGTGGACCGTGTTTTGCCAAAAAACAAAAGAATTTAGCTGTAGCTTTTTCCTTTAGTGGAGAGGAAAGTGAGAGGTAGCTACGATGGGGGTGAAAAAGTGAAAAAATAGCAACAAAAAAGAAGACAAAGAAAAAAAAAATGGTGAAAATTTGAAATAATATTGGCGGGGTCGCGGTTGTTATATGTACTAACGTAGGCCATTGAAGAAAAAGTACGCGATAAATATGAAATGAGTTTAAGGTTTTAATGTAGCGAACGTAAATGGTTGCAAAAAATGACGAAATAAAATTGGATAACGTACAGGGTGAATAATCTATTGAGGAAATATTGCATGTACACGCGTAAAAAGAGAAGTTATACAAGATTTGCACCCTTCCATTTTCCACACCGTCACACCTAATTCGAGTTCAACTGACTGTAAGTACCTAGAAACTATACAAAATAGACAATTATTTGGTATAGTCATGGGTGAATTGCAATAAAGTCAGACTGTATTGACAGAGATGAAACTATTTGGCTTTTAAGGTTAAGTTGATTTGTTTTTGTTTTTGTTTTGTTTTTTTTTTTTGTTTTTTTTCTTACATTACTAATAATTTTATCTCAAGAAATATATTGATCTTACCAAGTGCGGTATATGCTCATTTTTGCTATTACTTACCCAGCTTCAATTTGGCTCAGTTCCAGTGGGAACTAATGTACGGAAGAATGACTTATGACCTTTTTTACTGCAAAAATGTTTTTTTGCAACACTTGCTGATAATCTACATTTTTATACGCACCTTCAAATATACAAAGCAAGCGATTTTAGAACCATTTTTAACTGATATATAGTCTTTACATTATATATCGGTTTTTACTTTATACATTGTCTTGGGCGCATGCGTCACTTTATACACTGGTTCTTCTGCACATACCTTACTTAATTTTTCTTTAATACAATTTTTTTTTTTTATAAAAGATTCTCTGCTTCTCGGATTCAAACAACTAACATCTGGGTTTGTACATTAGCACCCACTACACCACAAAATGTGGTTTATTTAGGTTGATAGTTTGTGTTTCTTGTGTTTACCAATTGCAAAAATATTTATTTATCTCAATTTTTTAGGAGGAGGGGTGTTGCAAAAAATAGACTGTGACACACGTGCATATAGTAGGCGATTGATACTTTTGTGATTTGTATCACTCGCCTTCAACTCATGCTTTAAAAATCACACTTGGATCAAAATAACCTACTTTATACCTTTGTATCATAAATAACTATTATACATATTGTATGAATGTATGCACCGCCTAAATATTTGATTCACTGTTTTGAAAAAACTACAAAAAGAATAGAGCTGAAATTATCACGAAAGGTAGAACCAGATACAGAAGACATATTAAATAATTTCCTCAGGCCACATAGAACTCACACAGTAAAAAAAAGCGTAATTATACTGTCTAATTACATTTATGTTTACTCATTAGTCTCATTGCAATTAAGAACCCTACTAAAATCACAATGTGGGGATATTACCCTGAGTGATGATTAAGGAGCTTGGATCCCCTACCACAGTCACCACCGAAAGGTTGGCAATTATATGCACTATAAATTAAACACAAATATGTTTGTTTGTAATTACTTATAAATTCATAAAAGAATGTTACAATTACTAGATTGGGACTAATTGAGAGTTTACTCTTGAGGTGACATCATGATCTGATTATCAGTGTACATTACACTCTTTATCAGTTTTCATAGCAACAATAAAGTACGAAGCAATTAATTAGCACAGATGTATGTATTTTCTACAAATGTGTGCTTGTGTGCATGTCCAGAACCAGAATATAAGGCGCCCGTAAATACTAAACTTCAGTCAGAGTGTACTGAGGTTGGCTTTCCCATACTCTTGTACAAAGCTGGTAAACACGCAAAGCTGTTGAGCATCTTCCGATGAGGAAATATATTCCACGCACAATTTTGCCACATATTTTATCATTTATCGTTCACAGTTGTGATGAACAATTAAAAATATCTTCTATGCTGAATTTAATGTGGAAAATAAGAGGAAATAAGTTTAAGTTAAAAACAAATTTTTAAAAGATGAGCTTTTATTTTTTTTGGCTTTAGCTTCGTGCCAAATAAACATTATTTTGTTTCGGAAGGTTGGCCGCAGTATTGGTATATTTTAAAATCACAGAAGTGAGTAGAATGAAAGCTTATAAAAAAAGAAAAAGAACACGACATTTACAAGACCTCGAGGATGTAAGAGATGTCGGTTTACTGGATCACTTTATTCCAATTATCCAAAATAAAAAATTACGAAACGTTTAACTCCGTTGTCATGTGAACATGCAAAGAAACGTTGAAAATCTTAAAACATGGCTTATGTTGAAATTAAAACGTACAATTCTCAAAAACAAAATACAAATGAATACTTCGCCGTTTTACCTGTGAGGCGCAATATCATAAACTATGTCCAAAAAAAGAAGTTAATAAATAATAAACAAGTATTCATGGAAGATAAAATCCCAGTTACATGCTTGAAAAGGCCAATTTTAATTACAGAATGGCGGACTTGATAATTTTTCATAAAGCTGCGAGATGCTCAAGCCTTTTTGGCAAAAGACTCTGACCAATTGGGCTGAGTAGTACTCATCATTATTTAGCGGATCTGAAACTAGTCGCCAGGACGAAGTGACTTTCATAATACTTGACATTCACTCAGAGATTTCAATGTGTTTTAAGTGAGTGGATCATAGACTGGGCACATGATATCTTAGAATAGATGGAAAAAATAAGAGCTGAGAACAGCTAGGATTGGATGGGTCATTGTTGAAAGGTGAATGTAGTGTTTACGTGTTTGAAACATTTAAGCAGATGTAGGTCTATGGCAAATTTTCACGTATGCATGATTCTGGTTCCAAGTTTGGCTTCATCTCACTATTAAATTCTTCTTTACTTTTTCAAAAACAATTATTAAAACAGAAAACCATTAAATAATATTATTTTGACAATAAAATCCGATGCTGAACAAATGGTCCAGCGTAAAATATTTCTTTTTAAAGATTATTCTTCACGAATATCGTTTCTTAAAAGACTAATTGATTTGAAATTGCCTAATTGTTGAAAACGAAGTCGTGAAAAATATCTCCACCTTACTTTTATTTTTTAAATAATTATTCCAGATTTTAAATATCGTCATTAACAATATTCTGCCAAGAAGAATATGGTAACTGCTGATTCGACGCAACAAAGGTTTTTTGTCTGCATTAAATAATAAAAAAAAAAAAAAAAAAAAAAAAAGTGGCCAGAAGAATGGAAAAAATGAGCAGTTGTGGGGAAGCTTTCAAATATTTACTTAAGATTTATTCAGTTCTTCGTTTTACTTGCGGCTCAATAGGTTAGAAAACGATGGAAAAACATTTTCGAAAAAATTGTCTTTGTTCAGTGATTATATCAGTGGAAAAGTATTGTGTCGGAAGGTTTCCATTTGAACGGATTGCTCGTTATCTTGCTGTCTCTTGAAAAACATTTTATTTTTATGTGAAATAATTTTGGGAGGGATAATTTTCCTTTACCATTAATTTACATCGAAGAGAAGTGGACAGTGATTTTCTAAAAAAAAATTTTTTATAAAGACACATTGTTCCAAATTATTTTTTTACAAAGGACCAGCAGTAAAAGACTGGCTCGATGGGGGGGGTCCAAAGGGACCATAGTCCTCCAAACTCTTGCGGAGATATTTTTGATCACTCTAAATGCGAGGGTGAAGGTACGAATCTTTTTCCTGTTTAACAACCCTCCCCAACTACCCTCTCCGTATGATTACAACCACCCATTATAAATGAATTCCTGGAGGCGTCTCTGCAGCAGTAATCTCATAATCGAATATTTTGTACGAATTATAAACTCGAAGAGCGGCCAATCAAACTGGTGATAAATTAGTTAAATCAAATGCAAATTGAAGTCGCAAAAAAGGAAACTGTGACACTGAAAGAATGGAGAGAAAAAAAAGTAAAATTGTTTCGAAATCTATTTCATTACGGAGAGCCGTGGGCGTGTGAATGGCGGTGCGATTGGGGCGATAAATGGGATCAAAACTAAACGGATGGACTTGTAAAGAGTTTGAAAAAACGATACAGTGCGGAAAAAAGTGTGAAAATTAATCTCTGCATTTCAAATAAGCAAAACAGAATAGGTACGGAATAATATCGAAGCAAAAGAAGAGAGAAAAGAAAGAAACCAAAAATCAACTGAAAACGTAGCTTTGGCGTTTGAAAGGTTTTTTTTATTGGTAAGTGGCCACGAAAATCGTATAAAGGCACTTACCAAGAGTCACACAAAGAAATCCAAAGTTAAAATATGGTTGCATAAAATTGAACTGTACACCTACAGAGAGTATAAACTGCTGTTTAAATACGCTAAATAAGAGAAATTTAAATTGAATGCGTGATTAATTATGCGATAAAATAAGGTCGAATGAATGGACCAGGCCACCGGATGAGGAAGAGAGACGAGGAAAAATAACCATCTAAAAAATGTCGCCTAAAAAGAGAGATCTCGATATGATACCTGATAATAATGAGCAGATGCTTTAAACAGTTAAAAATTTTCGTTGAAATTGTAAAGGCCTTCCACTAACATGCATATAAATTCGCGAAAGGGATGTTGAATATGTATCAAAAACTAATTAAAAATTCTTAGGGATGTTGATGTGCGTCAATTTGTCTTTATCGATAATTATCGAAAATTTTTTTATGTATTCACCAGCTCAGTCGAAGATTGAAAATTTAAAGTAAATACTTGAACAGCTAGTCAACTCTTCCGATACAATTGAATAAAATAGAGATGTCGATATGTGTCAATTTTTTCTCATTGATAACTATCGATAGTTAGAACAAATTTATCAAAAGCAATATAAATATCGGTCATATAGACATCCCTAGTTTTTTGCAGCACCTGCTGATGAAATACATTTTTAAACGCACTTTGACGATGTATAAAGTAGCAAATTTAGAACTATTTAGAACCTACATATAAAGTTTTTACTTTCATATATCGGTATTTATTTTATACCCTATTTTGGGCGCATGCGTTTATGAAAATTTCTCCGCTTTGAGGATTGAAACCATTGACATCTAGGTTTTTAAACTAGCACCATAACCACTGCACCACGAGATCTGGTTGAGTAGTAGGTGATAGTTTGTACTTATATGTTTTCCAATTGTAAAAATATTCATTTATTTCAATTTTATTTTGTTTTTTTGGGGATAGGTTGTTGAAAAAAATAGTGTGTGACACGTGTACCTACATAGTAGGAAATTGATACTCGTATGATTTGTATTACTCGCCTTCAACTTGTGCTGCAAAAATCACATTTGAATCAAAATCACTTAATTTATACACTTCTATCACAAATAACTATTTTTAACAAAAGTAAAAATCCATAACATTAACACTGAGTCTTGAACTCCCAACAGATAGTTTTCTTCGAAGCTACAGTCTCTCTGGTGTATTCAACAATCAGTTAATAGCAATTGTTGCTCATATTAGTTTTATGCAACCGGATGATTACAAACATTCTACTCTGCGTTGTCTATGATGTAAAATGAAATCATTCGTGAAAGTACTGGAGATGAGATTAAAACAAACGTGAAACGGTTATTAAAGCTTACAAGTAGGTAAGTATAGGTATAGAAACTATGTTTTAAAACGATGTTGACACGTTTGAATAGAGATTTCATGAAAATCCTTTAAGCAGAGTCACCATCAAACTGTGGAGGGTAGGTTCACCCACGCGAAATTATGTTTCATTTTGTAACAACCCTTTTTATGTGGGTTAAGAGTAGACACCTGGACAAAACCCCTGTTTGATAGAACTACACCATCAGGGAGGCTATTCCACAAATATATGGGTAAAACTGGATGCAAAATCACATAACATTCTTACATTTGTAGAATAGCCCTACCGGTGTAGGTTAGTGTAAGTTAGTATAGTTCTATCAAACAAAGCTAAAGTCTACAAAATACCACAGATCAGTCAACTTTTCAGGAAAAATCTTTTTTGTATGATGTCAATGGTTCCATAAATTGGAATTTGTCAATCACAGTGCAATGCAGGACACATTAAGATTTTGCCCATCTCTAGATGGACTGAAAATTTGTCAATATGTTGTTAAAATGTTGTCTAATTTTAAATTGTGGAACCAACAATCAATAAGGAGAAAGATAGAGGCAATGGAACCATTGATATCACTTGTCACGTGTTGACGTTATTGTCACGCGGGTTGTATTTTTGTTCATATCAAAGTTGATCATCCTTCAGATAGGAATTTTAAAGACTTTGAAGAATACTTACTGTTTTTAGAATAAAACACAAGACATTTTTACCCAACGTTTTATGTGCCAAGCCCATTATACATACTGTGGGTGTGTGTATATGTACGTACACGACACCACACAAATACCAATGCTGGTTGGTTGCATGTACTGCGAGGAGTGTGTGCAGGCCAAGCCCAGTAAACAAGTTTAGCTGCACAGACAAAATGTACAGCGTGAGCGCAAAAACGGAGTTTGTGGGTTTTACCCCACTGGCCTGCTAGGTGGTCGACGAGTGTGTAGTACACACTCGTTCGTCAACGACCACCCGTCGCCACACGTACTTATCATGGTCTCAATGTTCCATGGTGCAACAAGACTTGATTCTCACCCAGGGAGTCCTATGGAACCTTCCAAAGAAGTTTTTACCCACCCTACCCAACAAAAGTGACGTAGGCCTCATGTGCCATGCAACACAAATGAGCTATAAAATTTGGTTCCTTTTTCTTCTTTTCTCTTAATTGAACATCCTATATTTTAAATTGTGTTTCTACTTTTCTCAGTCCAAGTCTATACAAGTAAGTACTTATTCAGGCCACTAGAATTAAAAAATCGCATTAAAAATAGAATAAAACGTGTACCCGAGTGCACACATACGATTACAATATTAATTAATATGTGTACTGTACCGTACACATGACAATTATAAGGCGTTAAACTTTCAGTGTATTATAAGATTTGCAAGTGCATAAGTTAACACAACAAACACATAATTACAACAGAGAAGAAAAGAGCAAAATTAATGAGGTAAATATCGATTTACGGTACATTATTATTGGAAATTGGTTGAATAAGTAAGACGGATAAAGAAATGGAAAGCAAAACAAAAATAAGGTAAGGACGTAGATAGCTCAATTCTAATAAGGGGTCCATATCTCGACCGTTCCTTTTAACTCCTCTCCAGTGAAATATTACCACTCTCAAACACTTATTCTTGCAAGCTCCTTTCACAGTCAAGGTGTCCAGACCTCCAAAACCTCCTTATCTACGTTCTCGATGAAGGACTATATTACACAGGATTCGAAAAGAACTGTAGGACACAGATTCTGTGCGTCTCATAAAGATAATATTAAGCAAACAAAAAAAGCAAGAGTTGAAGTAAGAAGGAAGCCAATGCAAGTGCCGGCGTTGCAACAAAAATTGAAAGAAAATACAAAATGAAAGATAGTGTAGTTCTGTAGCTGCGAACATATAATAAGACACACAAAATTTTAAAGTTACTATTTGGGCTGACTAAATTATACACGGTGTTCGCATAAATTTGCTTAATCTTGTAGATTCCGAAAAAGTGAAAACCCATTTGTGGTATATCTATATCCACCAGATCCCAAATAACTTAGTGCAGCTACTTGTCTGTGGGCGGGTTTTTCAATCCTCACTTTAGAATCTTAGTTAGTTCAACAGGCAGAAAGCGCTAAGAGTTAAATAGGATTTTAGCTCAATCCGACAGTTAAATTTCTTAATTTGGATTAAAAAAACAGGCTCTAAAAGGTTCCATGGTTAAACGAATGTAGGTAGGTAACAAGTAAAAATCTTCATTGATGAATCGAAAAAACCAAAATCGTTCTTTATTTTTGTTAACTACTGCAAACTACATTTTTCTGCTTGATCATCTTGAACTGGAATGCAACGCTGGTAACGTTGTACGGTAAGCTTTTCGATTGTTTCGAATAAGGAATTTAAGCTTAGAGTCATCTAACACAAATATTTATGAACTCTATCGATTAGATTCGGAATAAAAAATGTTTATGAACTTCGACACTGTATTCAAGAATGCTTGTATTTATTTGTCACATCCATTCGACTGTGGAACGTTTTAAACGAATGGCTTGACAGAGTTGACGGGGGTAGATGCATTTCTCAAAAATGACACTTAGTATCGTTCTATAGCACCAATCCTTTGTGGTGCTCCAGTAAAAAAGATTTTCGTGAAATCTCCATAATGTTTTAGCGTCATTTTAAAACATTCGGTATAATCCTAGAAGGGGAAGTTATTTTATTTATTTTTATTTATTGTTAATCCAGAAGGAAAAAAAAAAAAAAAACTATAATTAATATTCTTCCTTGTCGAAATTCCGGCGTATTTATTACATCCCTTAATACGTACGTAATGACAATTTCCATTGTGTACTATTGTTTGAGAATTTGGCTTTGTTCTGGCAGAAAAGTATAATTTACATAGGTACCCAAACTTTTGGCTGGAAAAACATTTCCCTTTCTACCATTTTTTCTTCTCCCTAATAATTTTTCATTAACATTGCGAAAAACTTGCTGCCAATTATTTAGACCACAAATTGCTTAGTTAGGAATTGATTCATCTCACCGTTCAATCAACAGAACAAAATATATTTCATTTTTCAATTCGTTTTCAAATGTTTTTGTGTTTCTGATTTTTTTTTTTTTTTTTTTCATTATTTGAAACTCTGCGTTTTAATAGAATTTTTGTTTTGTAATTTTCCCTTTTTTTCTTTATTATAATTATTATTTTTCGTATTTCAGTTCAATGCGGGAGTAAGTAACATCTACTTATTAAAACTGCCTGAGTATTCGGACCCAAGAGTGCGATTGGGTACGTTTTTCGTTTCATGATCTAAGCATTTGGGCACTATTTTTGAAAATTAATTTTTTTTATGTACCCCTTATGCATTGAGTCAATTTCCAGACGTAATATTGATCGGATGGTTTCGAAATTTAAAATACACATTCAAATCCATCTAAGGAAAACCCAATTTGTTTTTATGTTGGTTCGGGCATATAGTCCGTCCGGTAGGTCAGTTTATATATGTATTTTTTATTGAACAGCATACAGGTTGCAATTTTCAATCGATAAGCTTGAAATTTGGTATATGTATGTGTGTTAGGTCAAAAACAGTATCTACGAATTTTGGTTCGGATAAACAGTACGTCTGAAAGGGGCGATTTTGTTGCATTTTTGGCAGATTAATGGTTCTAAATGATGTAATTTTCATGTTTTAGTCACAAAATTTGATATAGGTATTGAATTAAAGTATATCTAACATGATTCCAAATTTTGTTCCTGTGGGTATTATGGTTCATTTCCTGGGGCTGTTGGAGGTACTAATTTTTCACGTTATCTCAATAAAAGTTGAAATTCTCTTTCAATAGTAACGAAATTTGGTACAAAAAGTACCTCTCTCACAAGGACTAGACCTACCAATTTTGGTTTTGATTAATCGATTTGTTTCCAACTTATTAGCTATTCAATGTGATTTTCCCTATTTTACCCTTTTGGTAATGGTCCTGTACAATTCATTTTCTAGCCTCCATGGAGTAAAACACTTGTTTTTACATAAAAACAATCCCATCTCAGAAAAGGTCAATTTTCGCCTATCACCACGTACATCTGTGCACTAAATTTGAACACGGACGTTAAAATCTCTGCTAATATTTTCGTAAACAGAACGTAGACAACTGCACTATACTTCGTTTTTCAATGTTGATTTTTTTTTTCTTATGAAATTTTCTTTTATTTTTTATTTAATCCGCAATTCTTGTCACTGCAGGAAAGAAAATCATCTGCTTCCTAAAATTATGTTTGTTAGAACTTGGAATAATTTTTCATTTCACAAAAAAATATACTCATTGATTTTTGACACATTCATAAAATATTTTGAAAACATGATACTTAATCAGTATATTTTATTACACGCATCGTATTTGTGTAATATTAGTAATTTTTTGCAAAAAATACAAATGTTTTATATATTACTTAATTAGAAGACTGTTGGTGATATGGTTGATTTTTAAACAAAGAAAATCTACTTCTCGTTGCGAAGCTTGCCGCGCAAGAGTTCTTTCTTTATCAATTCTCATTTCATTTAGTTTTATTTTTAGCTTCGCAATGCGATCAATATGCAGCGTTTTCTCGAAAATATTTTTACAACTGATTGATTAGATTTGTGCCCTGTCATTTATTAAGAAAAAACAAAAAAAGGGTAAAACCATTGATTCGCGACAAACATCGATCGAAACCATCGTCTTCGATGACTCGCACAATTCGTGTGTCCTCGCATTAAAATAAAAAATTCATATAGCCTACCTACGTCTCATGCATAACGACGATATACAGTAGAAAAAAGTTTGAGAAAGTATTATGTATGACAGGGGAGAAAAACGAAAGTTAAAAGATGACTGTAAAGGGTATTTTAGAGGGAAAAAAGAAAAAAAATTACTTGGTACCAAAGGTGGACAATACCTTACGTATCGTATTTTTTTATGAATATATATCAAGGACAAAATTATGATCGATGAAGGCAAATAAACTAAGTGAATAAGCTCACTTTTCATGTAACACATCGGTCGAATATATTCATCAATGAATAATACGTCAAAGAAGGTTTATGTATATATATATATATACATATATATATATATATTTGTTTAACGAAGACGAAAGAGTAAAAGAAATATCCATACTATAAATTTTGGGGTAAAAAAAGGCGAAAGAAAAATTATGACTGTATAGACCCAGACTGTTTGTTTTTTATTTTTCACGAAATATTATACTGTATCTTCTTTTCTCTCTCTCTTTCTCTCTCTTTTTTTGTTAATTTTTTTTTATTATTATCCTAGTTTCTGTATTTTATACGTATGAAAATATTCTAAAACAGAGAAGTGTACATATTTTAAGGGAAAAATTTTCAAATTTTATACACTGGACACACATACTTATTATAGTACCATTATGAACACAGACGTACACAGTTGCACACTTACAACGAAAAGAGTCAGTTTATTGTAGGATTTTTTTCCACTTATCCGAACACATAGTAAACAGCTGTCGAGTTGAAGTGCCACGGTTAAAAATCGAACTTATTATCGTCGTAAAATGTTTGCTTATTTTTAGAAAAGTGGGGAAGAAAAGTCAAGTTGACTTTTCCTCAGACAAATATCGAGCATTTTTAGGTCAAAAGCAAAATTTTAAATAAAAAAATTCAGGATCTTATTAGTTTTTTTTTTTTCTCTGCCAAAAATATCCTTAGTTACCGCGATGTTATTTGTGGGCTTAGGATGAAATCTGAATTCACTGGTAATTCTCTGCTTCGATGCGAATGAAGTTTTTGAAACTGAACAATTTGTATTAGTTTTATTAAATTGAAGAAAAGGTGTCGAGAATAAAATCACACGAATGAGGAATGAAAATCAGCACATGTGGAAGTAACTTTCATTTTATTTTCGTCTGGAAAT
Organism: Ericerus pela; assembly: GCA_011428145.1. NCBI lineage: Eukaryota > Metazoa > Arthropoda > Insecta > Hemiptera > Coccidae > Ericerus > Ericerus pela. The sequence continues at coordinate 588,969 of WOFM01000170.1, forward strand.
GAGGAAAATGTTGCGAATTGTTATGTTATTTTCGCATGTTTAGGCCTCCCTATTCATTCGTTTGTTCAGCTTTCTCGTTCATGTGTGCAGCCTGTTGTGTAATGATTTGTATTGTTTTCAAGAGTGAACATACAATAACTTATAGTGAGGTTTACTGAACAAATTGTATCATAAGTAAAGTATATATTATAGATTTTTTAAGTATACAACTGTAATAATAATAATTTTGAAGTGGAACATAAAATTATTTCCTTTTATTTTTCACAAATATATCGTAGGTAATGATTAGGTATAACCGAGATATGATCATTATTGTTATTTGTGATACAAGTGCGTGAAGCTGGTAATTTTGGTATAAGTGACACACTATTTTTTGCAACATCCCCCAAAAAACAATTTCATCAAAGAAATTTTTTTGAAATTTTATCTAAGCATTACAAAAACGTAAATTTTTCATTAATTTGCATTTATACGTTTGTTTATTCTCAAGTAGCTAAGGAGGAATGAAAAATTTGATGAAACCCAGAATCAAGAAAGTTTCATTTTATTTTCAGCCATATTAACTCCATCTTTTTTGCTTAAATAGCGGCTAAGGAATTATTGATTGAAAGAGGAGACGTTTCTACATTTCAAAAAAACCTACTTGTCTAATAATTTACGTTTTTTTCGTTCATTCATTTTCAAGTGGTTAAAAATGATTAAAAAATTAAATGGATAGCGATTTCCTTATTCCAGCAATACAAACCTCAGCTCTCTAGCTTAAATTGTCGCTGAAGAATCATCGAAGGAAAGAGGAGAGGTTTCTAGATTATAAAAACCATCCAATTTTCCATTTAATAATAGCGTTTTTTTTTTTGTTGGTTTATTTTCAAATAAGTTGAAGACGATTAAAAAATTATATGAAAATTTTGTAAATTTTATCCTCTTCCCAGCAACATCAATCCCAGCTCTCCAAGTTATATAAAGACTGAGTAATCATTGAGGGAAATAAGAGAGGTTTGTTTCAAAATTGAAATGTTGTGTTCAATTTATGTGGTAGGTAACTTTACAATCAGTTTTTTACGAATTTAGAAAGCACAGATATTTAATAATGTTGGATAAGACACAATGCGCATGCGCAGTAATGATATAAAGATTTAATAATCTAATCATGTCTGAAACTGCGCATGAGCGAAAGTATACTTTTCAACATTGGGGTAAAATCTAAGTACCTCACGTATGGTTAATACGTACGAAATCGTCTGTTTTTGGGGTGGGTGTTGCGAAAAAATTTGTTCCTTATCACAAACATTTTCAAGAAATGATTCAGCGCGTAAATTCCAATGATCACATTATCTTGAAAATTTTGTGATGTATTTGTGAACCGTATATTTCTTAGGCTTAGACCAACAGGCCAACAGCATGGAGTTCAATAGAACCAGAAATTTCCTTTTTTTTTAATCATCAGTGTTTCTTGTTTTTTTTTTTTTTGTTTTTTGATACTTTTTAGAATTTAGAATGGATAAACTACTTAGAGAAATATTTTGGATCACATTAAGATACCTAAATCATTTATTCGATAAATTTTCAGCTCTGGTTCATGATACAGAAACATTTTTCCTACTCGGTCCAGAAATATTTTCCCACATAGTTTACATTGGACCCTTCTACATTATTCATTGAAAGAAAACCTGTGGAAGTCACTATATTAGCTTCTATAGACCTACCACGATTTTTAAATATAAGCATATTTCCTTCTTGAAATTTACTCAAGAAAATTAATTTATTTGAAATTTGTAAATTAAAAGATCATTTTCTTTAGTGAAACTTAAAAGGAAAAAAAAAGTAAGTAAAAAAAAAAGAAGAAAAAAAGAAAAAAAAAGAAAAAAAAAGAAAGAAAAAAAAGAAAAAAAAGAAAAAAAAGAAAAAAAAAGAAACAAAGAAAAAAAAAGAAAAAACCAACATTTGTGTACCAATGGAATTAAAAATAGCAAAATAGCAAACTAAAAACCAGTAACTATCACCAAAGGAATTAAGCGTTAATCCTTAAGGTCAAAAAGTAAAACTAGGTAGGTAAGTAAGTAGGTATTGAAATTGTCAGAACGACAAACAGCAGAGTTAGACTAATTTTCTACGAGAAATTATAAAGGTAGAAACAGATTGGAAAATTTTCAATTACAGAAACCAGGTTACTACTATATATATATATATATATATATATATATAATGTAAAGCTGTACTCTCGCACTACAAAATGTAATTATATGACTTTTTGACTGGGGAAAATTTGACTTTTTAACAAGCGAGGAGAATATGGATTTTTAAAATTGGTATAATTTATTATTTACGTCCGAGAATTCGGAAGAGTGAAAAGTAGATTCATTTTTCAGTGCACAATGCTTGAAAATTTTTCTCAAAAAAATCATACAGAGGCTGAATGAAAATTTTCACAAATGAATGGGAATTAAGTGCAGTTTGGTGTACGTTAATATTTAATTTTTGCCTGAAGATTTTTTTTTCACGACTGTTGTCCTAATGAAACAATAAAATAATTTTTGTTACATTTCCGTTGATTTTGCGAAAGTTAGACGAACAAAAACTGGGACAAAAATGTTGAATTGGACGCGGTTATTAAAGGGAAAATTTTCGTTTTAATTGAATAAAAAAAAAAAAAATTACAAAAATGGTTCATTAGGTAAATTTTTTATATTTTTATGAGTGAAACATCGTATGATAGCCTACTTATCAATAAATATTTCACGTCCAAGAACTGGAAATATACGAGTATATATTTGCTCTTTTGGTCACCACCTTCATAATTTTATTTGCACTTTGGGTGGTGTTTTTATGTTTTTCCCAATGTAATTTGCGCTTTTGGCCAGCACCAGTTTGATGGGTGCTCTTTACACCAAAATAAGTATTTTGGGGGCTGAAGGGATCGAATTTCTAAATCCCCTGACAACAACATCACTAATCCCCTATACTCTTTCCTTCATTCCTCTGTACAATGTAGACATATATAGATTGGTATGAAATCGTTCAACATTTTCATAGATTTCATGAGCTAAAAAATCTAACAAATTATCAACTTCAATTTTTATCGTTTTTGTTTTGATGGGTCCATCGGAGTATATATATTCAATGTTAGATTTAAGATTTACCTACAGGAGTTTCACGTTAACGATCAGTTTAATTAAGTTCGAAAGTTATCACTAAATGTTTTATTTCTGAAATTGTTCCGTTTGAAGGTAAGAATGTTAGTTTTCGGTTCTACTTAGGTACGAGTTTCACAGTGTTAATATTGAGAAATGAAAACTCAAAAAACTGAAAGCTAGAATTAAGTTCGAAAGTTTTTATAAAATGTTTTACTTCAGGATATTTCTGTTGAAATTTATGTCCCAATTCTAGGTACCTACTTCCAGGTTTTACTTCAGTGCCTGTTCTGAAAAATCCAAACTCAAAAAACCAAGCTGTAATGAAGTTTGAATATTTCCGCTAAAATTTTTATATAGGTCTCAATTCTGCTTAAGGGTTTTATTTCAGTGTCTATTCTGAGAAACGTAAACCCAAAGAAGTTGGAAAGTTTTCAATAAAAATTTTAGTTCTGGATCAGTTGCGTTGCAATTAATTATGTCATACCTGCCGAAGGGCTGGTAATTATTGAGCTGGTTCCTTTCATAGTATGGAATTGGTGTGTTTATTAATATACCTAGGTACAATTATGAAGGTTCGTAGAATTCACATAAAATGGAGTTTCGAGAGTGCTAGATAAAAATCCCTCAATTAGGTATGTTTGTGATAATCATCGAATGGGTAAATAAATTTGACTTCATGATCTTTGGCATAAAATCATCGAAAATTTTCCCACCAGAATGATTCTGTGTATTCCCACCACTCCTTCTCGGTATTCCTGTTATAGTTCTTTGTTGAACAGTATTTCAAATACATCGTATTTAATGTCAACCGATGATTTTCTTGCCAAAAAAGTTTAGCTCGCACAAGAAGCGGCCTCGCAGCTGAAATATTCGGCCAATTACCGACTACCTATATTATTATCAGATTAAACTCGGTTATAATTAAGGAAACTTTTTCCAAACAATCAATTTTTCGTTGACATTTTTCGCGTTTTTTACCTTCACAAACGTACGTAATTATACTTAGGTACCATATAACCAATAAGTGTCTTGGAATTTTATCTTTTTTGGTTAGTTACAGCGTACATAGTTGTTAAATATATCAGATTTGTCCACGTAAATTGAACAAGTTTTACATCAAAAAAACGATATAACTATGTACAGGCCTGCCTATAAGCCTAAATATTGGGCTCCAATCTGTGATGATAAGTTTACGTTTTAAATTTGAATACATAACCTCGACTGAGTGAATGAATTAAGAACCACTGTGTTTATAATCCAGCAATAAAGTCGTGAAAAGTTTTTGGAGAAAAAAAGTGATAAGAAAGAAAAAAATGGGAAAAAAAGGCGAAGAAAAAATCAATTAAAATTATAAGTAGCTATCGAATTCATCCTTCAATGATACAAAATTTAGTCAAGTGCAATAAATATTCAGCCATCAAATAAATTTCAAAACTGTGAGTTTTTTCCTTAAACACCTCAAACTTGTTATTTTCGAACTGGTTCTGGGAATATTAAATCAATTTTTTCTCCTCGATCGATGTCTAATAGGTCTATAGGTATATTCTTTTTCCTCAGTAGGTAATATTGCGCTTGAAAATTCGTATTTGTATAAAATTCCACAAAAATAAGACCATTTGAAATAGACGCGGTAACGAAAAACCAATGTTGGGGATTTCATTATTTCGACAAAAAATTTTCTAATACCTACCTACTTCAACAAATAATTTATACCTGAGAAACTTCTGAAATCTTCGAAGGTTTTTGCTGTTCGTTGAAGTTTTTGAATTTATTGGAACATCTCCATTTGAAGTCATTAGGCCTAATTTTGTAGGCTAAGTGATAAGTCTCGTTACGAAAATGAACTGATTTGTTTATGTAGGCATAGAATATTGGGTAGAGTTACAAAAATTAAAGCTTCCATAAAAATAACATTTATCAAAACCCACTGAAAATATGTTTTATGGTTTTGGCTTAAAAACAAGTGAAAATTTTGATTAGATGACTGGGTGTGGGTTAGATGATAAACTAGTAGGTAATCACTTAGCAGCGTAACATTTTACCTACTCAAAAGTCTAAAATTTCGCACGACAGACAAAAATTTAAGATATTTCTATACCAAAACTTCAATTATTTTTGCCTCTTTCAGTAAGTTTTGGATCGGCAAATTTATTATACTACTGGGTCCTAAAACATGCCTAGAGAAGGGTCTGGTAAAATGAAAAGAACATTATACATTTTTTTTTTCTCTCGTCACTTCGAACAGTCGTCAACATCACCTGTTTTCTATTCTATATAGATAAACATTTAACAAAAACAATCTACCGTTAACATTGAGCTCTTGTGATTTATTTCAATTCAGAAAGTTAGTTCACACAAATATCGATTAAACACTTACCTACATTTCTTTCTTCACTTTTTTTTTTTTTTTTTTTTAATAAATGCATTAGTTTCCAAATTTTTATGAAAATTCTTTAGTTTGGTTATAAAATATATAATTACATTTTAAAAGAAGGCGTGGTTTGAAATCAAAACTAGATCCCATTCATTTTCATGGACAGACCTTAACAAATACCATAAAATTGTTGATTTCATGTTGGTCAAGCTTCTCTCACCACAATGACTTCAGTAAACCATATATTTTTCGAATGCAGTGAAATCAAGATGGATAAAGAACTTGTTAACAAAAAAATCACAACACCGATTCACCCACCCTTCCCCTTTTGCGATACTCAACTTACATATTTTCCCAATGAAATTTTAAAATTCTATCAAATTGTGAAAAATAAATTTCACCCCTGACTTTTCATAATCTTTAGATTTTTATTTTCTTAATATTTTCACCCTAACACTTTCCATAGTTGTGGGTAAATGGTATTATAACAATTAATTCCAGCCTTTACGAAAAATAAAAAATTCAATAACATTCAAAATTCATGTTTCTAATATATAGTGACTGAATTGGGTGCTGAAGTGTCATCTTTTAGTTTGATTTCACATTTTCAAATGACTTTGATCACAATTTCGATTCAGTGCAACTCGTTAATTTATTTATTTCTACAAAAATCTGACGTAACACCACAATGATTATTTTTCCTTCGAAAACTCGCATATCAAATTAATTCAAAATACGTTAAGTTTTAAAACTTGTCCGCATAAAATATTAGTAACCCATATTTTTTTCAAATGTCCTAAAATGTAAAAAAATTTTTCTCATTTGAAATATTTGTTCCTGCTTTTGCTCATCACTAGACCTAACTTTGTTGACAGCCCTAGCTTGGAGGTATGTTTACAAATTGTTGACAATGAGTAACTTTGTCAGGTAAACTCATGTTGAAATATTTCTGTGAACTTAATTTCTGAAAAAAATAACCATTCGAATTGTTGGGTGTGTTTATGTCATGTTTCCGTATCTAAATCAAAACCATTCGCGGTTTTCACGTTAGGTTTTCAAATCATTCATCATATTTTGTACGATCAAATTATGGTATTTCAAGATTATTTTATTTTCAAAGCCGGTACATACCTGGTTGATCTTCACTAAAACAAAAAGAAGTCAAAAATATTCGCAGGGTTTTTATTTTTAAGCTGCACTTTTGTGTACGTACAAGGCGCAGAAATGCACTTAGCAGAGTATGAAAATGTCGGAAACATTCGAATATATGGGACATTAGGGGCAATATATCCATTTAAGAGATTAAAGTGATGAAGTAAATATATAAAATAATAATATAAATACTCCAGCACCGCACAAAGTAAGTATTTTATAATAGAGAATAACAAAAGATATGTTAATTAGTAACGACGATATAAAAGATCAGTGTAGCCAACAAGTGCTCAAGCAATCAGTGTAACCCCAACAGAATATATTAAAATGCAATGGACGATGAATTTGTAATATGAAAGCTTAGGTTAAAAAATATAGAAATAATGTATCAAAGGGAGATGTAGGGCGACCGAATTGTTTCTCGGTACCGTTAGGGAAACATCCCCACAGGAGAGAAATGATTGCTGATTAAATTATTGAGCAATGATTAGGTATCATAAAACTGCTAAAGGTTTCAACAATTTTGTGTATAAATGCTAACGTACCTATGACACATATCAATGATATATTTTTACGTTTTTTTGGCACCTTGCTACAAATTAATTGAATTTATATCCGATGACTTGCTGTAACTCTGTTTGGGTGTGGATCAAACCTTTACAGCAGCTAATCAAGAAAATAGGAGAAAGAAGGTCAGTATGTACCCGGTGTAAAATTCATAATAAGTATATAATGTTAATATAACTTTAAGGTGAAAGTCGTAAAACTCAGCATATATACGCTTATAACGCTCAAAAATTTTTGTAAGATTGAATAATTTGTGAAAATGATTAAATTTTGAAGGAAAAAATGAAATACGACAAAAAAATACGTATATAGGTATACATGCTCGAGAGCACGTAAAATATTTTTATATTGATAATTCGAAGCATTAAAATTAAAATTTTATTTTTATTCTCCTTCGAAACGACGAAAAAGTTTTTAGAAAGCTCAAAAACTTACTCACCAAAAACCAACTCTAGCGTAAGATGTACATCAACAAAAATGAAAAAAAAAAAGAGATGTAATAGGTACGTGTTTCAGTTATTTCACATCGTCAACTTTGTCTGCTCAATAAAAAAGAAAAAAAAGTACTTCTCGTAGAAAAATGAATATTCAAATCAGTAACGATGTTGAATGAAAGTATTATTTTCATTTCAAACGTTGGCGAATGACAAGTTCGAATGGTGTAGGGGAGGGGGAAGTAACACGTAAATGCGTTTAGAACGATTATTTTTTTATTAATTTTTTCAAAAATGTGAATAAAAACCATCATATTTACAGATATCTGCATTATTAAAATTATTGAAGAAAAACCAATTAATGATTCAAATTAAGAAAGTAGGGTATGGCAGACAGTAAGGATGCCGTATAATTCAAAGTAGTCAAGATGACATATTCGTTACGTCATTGTATTAAATTTGGGAGGTTGGTTATTAATCAGGCTCGACTTTAGGATTTGTTTTTTTTTTTTTAGGGGGAAGGGGATAGAATCATATTTTACAATTCATGAATTTTTATTGGAGAGGTAACTCTTTCAGATATTTCGTAGAACTAAAATTTGAAAAAACCGAATAATTGTACTTTAAATTGACCTCATTATATCCCAAACCACCCTAAAACCGACCTTGTTATAAATGAATTAATTAGTTACATTATGACAAAAAACGATAAGATTAATTCAAGGCAAGAGTGTCGTATAGAGTATTGTATTTTGTCGATGTGACAAATGAAAATGGAAGCCAAAAAAAAAAAAAGTATAATTATTTGCATGCCTTATTATACCTACTTACTTCGATACCTAATTTTTTCGTTTGGTTGAAGTAAAAATTTCTGAAATTACGATCAAATCGTTATGATATCAAACTTTTTTCATACTAATTTCCCAGAGGTTCGAATATTCACCGAAGTACATTAATTCAACGCTCCAAATTTTAAACTTGTATGTTCTACTGATGAAAATCTATATAGGTAACAGTTTTAAAAATTTGCATATTTAAATTGATTATTTTGTGTTTTTTTATTTTTCATTTTATTCTTCCCATCTAAATTAGTTGGTTGGTAATTGTGAGCTATAAACATTTCATCGTCCAATTTGAATATTTTATTTTCGTATTATAATACACTCGGTAGCTACCTGTAGACGTATACGTATATTCGAGTGCCAATATTTTTTACTAACTCTTTACATTCAACAGATATTCAGGTACTCCTCATGTGCATAACTGTAGACGATTAGTCTGATATTTCATTGCCAATACTATATTATTTTATGCACATCATTACGTGATTTAGTTCTTCGAAAATTCCGTGCAACGAACTTTTAATTCAAAGTACCGCCAAGAAAACTATTAATTCGGTAGGACTTGAAGGTACTTGACACTCAACTGCAGTTGAGATTCATCGATAAACTTAGAAATCGAAATTAAAAATATGATTTTTCATTTTTCCTCCTCTTTCATTAACCCCTATAGGCTACTTCAGAGACACCATTTTTTTTCTGCTTCGTATGCGCGTGTGCGAATAAATAAAAGACCATTCTTAGGTACATTTTCATCAATTTATTGTTGAATTGATAATACCTATTTCCATGTTAAAGGTAGATTTTGGACTACCTGAAATTAGGGTAAAGTATATTTTGAAATTTTTGGAGAGGCTAAATCAAAACGTTATTTTTCTTGTGAATAAAAAATACTTTTTAACTTGAGAAACATTGGTAGTTCGGATGCATTAAGCTGGGTTTACACCAAACGACCAGTCTGTTCGTTCGATCTTTTCCTTTATTCACAAGGTTACAGGATCTTCATTGTAATTCGCTCGGGCAGTGAATTTCGTTCCTCCTTATTGATTTATGAGATGGCCATTTGCATCAAATGAGCAAAAAAGAAAAAGTTCGTTGTTCTCTTGTTTGTTTGGTGTAAAAGAGGCATATTTCTTAAAAAAAACAAAAAAAAAACGAATAATAATGCTTTAAAAAGAAGATTCTTTTAAAATTTCTCTAAGGACGGTGAATGATTGAAGTCGGCGCTTTTTTTCCTCCTCAGTGTAAGGTTCCCTCAAATAAATATCTAGTACGACAATTATTGAAAAATTCCTGCACATGGGCCAACTATCAAGCAATAATGAACTATGTATACACATAATTATATCCATTAAATAAAATTAAGTGAAAATGGGAAAATGATATGTACGAATAGTTATTCCTTCTCATGAAACGGGTAATTTTCATCAACTCCACTGCCGACCCTTTTGCGAGGTCAATTTTAATATTCTTGGGAAACAAACTGTGTACAAAGAGATTCACTTCCAGAGCACAAACAAAAACAAGTAATAGCCAACAAATATGAATTTTACAAACCAAAAATTGTTATGATGAACTTGTTCAGGGTATTCTGCTGGTACTACACGTATTCGGTGAGCTCATCAGTGATTTTAATGCACTAACATTCTTATGATCCTTTCTCATCAGTCAGTAACAGAATAAATCACATTGTCATTTTTTTAACAAAAAATTACTAATTTTGCACGTTAGCCTAAGTTTTATTTAAAATTATTCATGTTACTTATCACAATTATTTCGATATTAGCTTAAATTTGTGAAAAAATGAGAGAAGAATTATAGCATAATATGGTGTAGAAACTGCCATACCTTTCTCTATACAAAATACATTCACCAGTTATGGCAGTGAGATGGCTGTGTGGTCCAGTTCATCGCTTTTAGTTAGCAAATTTGTAGGTCCCAGGTTCGATACCCCAAACCAATAAAACCTACATCTGGTGACCCTCAACCTGTGTTGGACATGCACACACCTTAGTGGTGCATGGTGGAACTAAAAATTCTCCTTCCTAACTTGAGTTGCCAATAGATGGCGCCCTATATAGTGGAAATAGAACCATATAGGTAATGTATGCCATGTGTGTATAGGTATAATAGGCATTTTTGCATCTAATATTGTTCAACTCATGTTGAGTCTCTCTAGGGGGGAGTGTGTGGGAACTGCTACACCTTTCTCTATACTAAATAAATTTGCCAGTTATAGTTGGTGGAGAGATGACCATGCGGCTAGGTTCATCACTTTTAGCTGGCAAATTTGAAAGTCTCAGGTTTGATTCCCCAAACCAACAAAACTTACATATGGTTCAGCTAAATTATTGTGTTTCATTTAGGCTAAATTTAAAAAAATAATTTAGGGGTGAGCCACAGGCATTTCAGGGTAGGCTTGACCTACTTAAGTCCAACCACAGGTACGCCAATGCTGATCTGCACCATAATTAATACACCTCATCCTTGTCAGAATTCAAATATGTGCACTGAATTTCCTTACTCTTTCACAAAAATTTTGACATCGACTTTATCTAGAAATATGTTCCTATCTGTATATTCATATTCAGCCTAGGTACGAGTACATATGCACATGAATTCGAGCTTTTAGTACTGAAAGTTTGCTTAAGTCAGGAAACAACTTATCCACTTCAATCCCTAAATCAGTTCATAAGATGAACTTTCATAAGTGTAGTTTCTTCAAAAACCTACTTAACAATAAAATTATAGCACATTCCTCTATTACAGACCATTCAGCATTGAAAGTAATCAAGAATGAAATACAGCATTTCAGCTTATAAAAACCATTGAAAATTTAGTCATGGCTCCTCCCACGGATCTCCTGCGCACGGGCGATGTGCTGGAGTACTCCCTCTGGGTAGAGGAGACATTAGTGTTCAGGCAATGTCAGTTGTGAGTTGTGAGGCGTGTGATACAGGCGTGTGACTCTAACCAATTTTATATGGTCCCTTGGACCTTAAACCACACTAATTATAAGTTTCTACTCACTACAGTAATATCTGTAAAGTTACCACGGAATTTATTCTGAATTGGTTGCTATGTAGGAGTAATTTTTACTTCTCTCTGCTAGCATGCATAGGAATTAGAAGTTTGGTTGGTATATATGTATTATCGAATTATGCGGTATTTATGGATGACAGATGAATATAAGTCGAAAAATTATTGAAAAATAAAGGACTAACAAAAGAGGATGTGAGTAGAGGAATTCGTATAGTTTACACGAAGATGCTTCCATTAATTGAAATTCTACTATACGAATTACAGACGTGAAAAAGAAACTATTAAACTCTCATTATGATAGAAAAAATTGTTTCATATTTCATTTTATGGTTACCAGCAGGAATTTATAGTAGCCAACCTACCTACCATAAGAGAAACTTAATTCATGTACTTAACCTCTTGATTTTCAGCCTTTTTTTGTAAATTATCTCCTATGTTTTAAGTTATGTCGAATATTCATATTTTTAATAATTTTTCTTATAGACTTAATATATATTATTCTACTCGCATTACTATTTTCTTTGACATCTTACAAAAAATCAGCCGAAGAACTGATCCTCAAAAGTTGCATGAGTTTAGTGAAAATCTGACAGTTCTCTCTTCTATGTGGAGATACAAGTATAATTTTTATGATCAAAGGAAAATGAAGAAAAGGAATCGTTTTTGTTCATTCGCGTTTTTTGAATTTCAGACATAGACACTGAAATAATGGGAAGAAGGCAGACGGGAGAGCTTAATCTTTAACCGACTTCAAAAAAATGAAGACGTTATCAATTCGATCTGTATATAATGTTTTTTTTTTGTTTTTGTTTTTGTTTTTGTCTATTCTAGCATAACTTCTCAATCTAGGCACCAATTTTGACGAATTTTCTTTCACCTGAAAAAGGATGATCATCCCACGGTGATTCCATTAATTTTTTTTTTAATCGATGCAGCACTTTATGACTTATTTTTATATAAGAAACTGTTAGTTTTAAATTAATATTGCCGTTAACGCTAGAAACGAAATATTATTGAAAAAATTTTTTCATCAAAAGATCTAACCGCCTTCAAAAAACAAAAAACGAATTTTAATGTTCTAAAATTGCCTCTCACAAAATCAGTTTGCTTTTTATGTGGAAATATTTTTCATATTTCATTTATCATCTTAAATTATCGTGCTCTTTTCCATTAGTTTTCTTTCACATTTAACAAAAATATCATTTTGTGATTAATAAAAAATTATTGTATTAATATGATTTTTACTTTTGTTTTTACTTTTTTAGATTAAAATACACTTTTTGCTGCTCTGACATAAATAATTTTTGATATAATATTTTTCCGCACTCTGAAAGTTGCCGTTTCTACGGACGTATCCATTATTCACTTGATTACACCTACTTTTCAACATGAACAAGTCATATAGGACAAGAACATAATACTTAAGTATCTAATAATAATACTAAAAATAAATAAAAAAAATGCCAGTCATATTACTATTTTTCTCTTGCAAATCATTCTAATGTAGTATCATGAACAATGATGTAACAAAATACTAACCTCGAGTAACCATATTCTTGTAAATACGTTGAAAGTTTTCAAAAATACTAGGCCAGTAATGTTATTTTAAAAACAAAAAAAAATTATCCAACTATACGTGTGTTTCTTATTTAGTTTAGATAACTTAAGTTCTTCGAACAAAAAATGATTTTTAAACTATTGTATTTTCTTTTCTTCAGGACAGTTCTAGACTTTATGTAAATTTAAGTTAGTAACTTTAAAATTCAACTATGGAAATGCCATAATTCAGATTTCTCTCGTTAGCTAGGTAGGTACCCATGTACCACAAATATTTGTAAGTTTCCCTTAAGAAACCCTCCAAGAAATTCTTCGTACGCTTCTTTAATCACTAAAAATGGTTGTATTAGGAGTTTATACATTTCCTTACGGTAACCATCTCTTACTAGAATTTATTTTCGGGTTGTTTCTCAGTCCATCAATGAATGAGGAAGAAAGAAAACTTCACATTTTCTAACAACAAAACAAAATTTAGCAGATAAATATTAAATTAAGCCGATAGTAGGAATAAATTAATAGGTAAAAGTGACCTTTTTTTTTTCCAGCTTGAAATTTATTTTATCCAACCACAGAGTATTAAATATAATAGTGGAGCATGCGATACGAAAAATGGCACCGCTTTTGAGACGAAGTATCCCTAATCTTAAGGATGATATAATTTTCTTATGAATTTTGTTTGATGTGGTTTCTGAATTATCAGTTATATTTATTCGTTTATGCAATTCAATTATTTGTGAAAAAAAATTCTTATCATTGTTACCTAATGGGCCTGAATACCATACTGAAAAGATGGGAACAGCTCTTCCAAAGTGGTGCCATTTTTCGTAGCATGTGTCCTCTATTATATTTAATATTCGGTGGTAGCAATCACCTATTTCGCACAAGTGTCACACACTGTTTTTTGTAACAACTTCCCAAAAAAAAAAATTTTACAAAGAAAAAACATTTTTTAAATGTATTTCCAACAATACCAAAATGGAAAATTTCTATTTAATTTGCGTTTTTTTCTTCGTTAATTTTCAAATTACTAAGGATGAATTTTCATGTAGCTGAAGATGATTCAAAAATTACATGAAAAGAAAATTCAAGTAAATTTTCTCTTTTTTCCAGAAATTCCAACTCCGGTTTTCTAACTTAAATAATAGTGGCTGAGGGATCATCAAGTGGAATGAGGAAAGGTTTCAAGATTCCAAAAAACGGCCAATTTTATATTAATTAGCGTTTTTTTTTGGTTTGTTTATTTTCAAACAGCGAAAAATAATTAAAAAACTATATGGAAATTTTGTCAATTTTATCTTATTTCAAGCAACACCAACATCAGTTCTGTAGCTTAAATAGAGTTTAAGGAATCATTAAGTGAAATAAGATAGATTTATTTCAAAGCTAAAATATTATGTTCAATTGAAGTGTCAACTTGACAATTAGTTTTTTATGAATTTGTGGTATGCAAACTCAGTGGGCTAAATCCCCACCAATACACACCAATACCTCCCAAACCCATTCCACTAAGTTGCTAAGGTGGTATACTGTCAGCAAAATCTGACAGTCACCGAAATCCTTACAAGCCCACAATGCTAGCCAGGCGATTGTATTTTAACCGTTTTATACCATGTAAATTAATTTTAAAATGTACCAAATAGTAGCCTTGCACTCGAGGTGGTGTTTAAATATAAATTAGGTCTTACTTTACCGAGGTTTTTTCCGAGTTCTGGCCACACCAGGTAAAAGAAATCAAGCCATTATGAAAAAACACATCGTCTAATAGTATATAGTAAAAACATGAAAAAACACAGAGAGAAAAAATAATATGTGCCTATGCATCGAATGTCAAACGCTGGTTGATTGGCTAGTGTTGGGGTTACACTGATTGTTTGAGCATTTGTTGGCTACACTGACATGTTATGTCACCGTTACTTCTTCAGTTTTTGATTATCATTCATTCCTTCTTCTTGTACTCGTAGAGTTAACATATGTTTGTTATTCTCTATAATAAAATACTTACTTGGTGCGATACTGGAGTGTTTATTATTGATATTTAGTTAGGTATATGTTACTTTATTACTCAAACATCTAATATGGACATAAAGTCCCCAATGTCCAATAGCTAGGCTAGAAAAAAAATCTTACATCAGCTATGGATTACAGCTAGCTGATCAAAAAAAGAAGGAGAGAGATATGTATCGAGATAAAAGCACTTAAATCTATTATATTATACCACCGAGATGGTTTTATGAAAGAAAAAATACAGAAACACATTTTAAAATGGAGAGAGAAAGTTTGTTCATTGTGAACAAACCAAGGCTAACACAGTTAGCCTAACTTAGGCGCTCACGGCAAATTTTATTATTGTTTGGGAATTTATTTTAATTTTGGTGTTTTAATATTATTACGTATTTTCGTATTTATTTTTAGAGTAAATAATGCGTCCGAGGGCGCGCAAAAAATTACTAGGGGGTAATTTTTAATTAAGGGATTTTTTTTATTATTAATTTTGTCAGGCCGTATCCGCCAAATTTAGAAAATACAGAAATTTAATAATGCTGGGTAAGACACAATGCGCATGCGCAGCAAAGAACAATTTTTTCACAAAATCCGGATTTGCAGAAATTTTGTTGGATAAGACGTGGTGCGCATGCGTAGCCAAGACAGTGATTTAATAATCTTAGCAACTCCCAAGCTGCGCATGCGCGAAATTTTATTTTTAGACGCTGATGTAAAATCTCCTACTTCACGTATAGTTAATACGCACGAAAACGTCTGTTTCAGGAGTGAGTGTTGCAGAAATACAATTTATACTCGGCTGAATTATTGTTAAACTCCGTAACTGTATGACTAAAACAACAAATTTTTTGATATAATCAAATTATAATTAAAATTTACAATAAAAACAATAGGTACTCTAGAAAATGTTCCAACGATTTCATATAGGCTTTACGTTTTGCAGAATAAATGTAGTAGGTATTCACGACGGTTGCACCATTGCTTAAGAGTTTCGTGTTCTCCTTTAATGTTTAATCTCCTGCAGGAATTAAATCTTTTTTTCCGGCCTCAGTTTTGCATTTGCAAAATTATATTCGGCTGTACGAAGAAACTGTTTTGCTACTCAGCCAAAATACGCGTTGGCTTAAAACGTATGATGTTTGTTCGAAAGTTCGTAATTTACCCTTTTATTTTTTATTTTTCACACGCGAACGATTTTGAAGACGAAATTAAAATTACATTAGCCTGGTTTCCATACGACCATTATCGTTCGTTCGAAGGTAATAATTTATCGGGTCTCTGTGGCATAATGATTTGGAGCTTGCCTTCACAATCGAAAGGTTATAGGCTTAAAGGTGCATCTACACGAGGATGATCAGCTTGTTCTGCCTGGATGATCATTCAAAGATGAAAGAAGTGTGGACGTTGAGATGATCAGCTGAGTGAAGCTGACTGAAGCTGATCAGCTTCGATCAGCTGTTCATCTGCGATCGACTTGGGTAGCGGTCTGTCAAAGGTGATGAAAGAGTGTGGACGTTGTTGCATCATCAACTTTCATTCGGGTTGTGCTGTTTTCCGAATTTACGTAGGAGAAAATGCTTTAAATTCTCTGTGCTGATCAGTAAACTGAACACAGAAAGCTGAACAAGTGTGGACACCCCAAGTTTTTCATTCATGGCTGGTCAGCGCCTGGTCAGCCCAGGCTGATCATCCAGGCAGAACAAGCTGATCATCCTCGTGTGGACGCACCTTTAGACCAGCACCCGTCATGTTCCTCACCCAAAATGGTAGTGTTTTTCGACACGAATTGATTCAATTAATGCTCCCATGAGCGATTGAAAAATTCATAACGGGAGACCACCGGCTTCCCACCCTTTTCCCAACAATATCCGATTATCGCCAGAGAGATTGGTAAAATGGCTAACTTACCTACATTGTCGAAGCCCAATTGAAAAAAAAAAAAATTGGTTGAATGGAACAATGATTCGACACAACATTATGCTTTTACTTTTAATTCTGATTCTATTGAATCAATCAAGGTAGAGTTTTTGAAACAGTAATAAGAAAATTAGCAAAATATTTACGCAAAGATAGGTAATGATGCTTATGTTTTCTTTTGACGTACAAATTGCCGAGTAAATTCCAACGAAAATTATTTTCTTTTCTTTTCACGGATCTATTTCAGTTTGAACCAGCTGAATACAGAGGGTTATCTACAAAACATATCCGAATGTATTAGGAAGTGAAAATTTCATTGATAAAAATGTAATATAAGACGGCATGGTCTTCAACTAATTCTAAAAGACAATTAATCTATTTCAATTTGAAGAAAGGGAAACGTGAGTCAAATGAGGTCGATAAAAACTAATGTTTTGTGTACTTTAACGAGAAAGGTACCAGCAAATAAATGTTATGACTTCATCTTTTTTTATTTATTTTTTTTTTTTACTAGAGTAATGAAAAATGAAATAGTGCAGAAAGCTTTAGCAGATCATTTTTATTCGATGTAGCTACTAAAATGGAGCAATTCAACACTTTTGTCTGCACCATTTGTCTTGATATTGCATGCAGTGTATGTGACCATTAAATAATTTACCTTCATACGAAATCAACGTTCCATAAAGATAATACTAGCTTCATTTATCAGTCTCTCTGTTGGGTACCACGATCAGTAAAACACATAATATACACTTTTTTTTTTTACGAAACGATACAATCGACAGTTTTCTGTTTTTATAACTTAATATATAATTGAAACTCAATGTGGATCTACCGTGAAAGATAGTGAAAAAAAAGTGATTCAAAATAATTCTAACGAGTTTAATGTGTGCAGAAAACCAGCGATTGGACACTTCGCGCTAATAAATAAAGCCACCAATTTGTAAGGTTTCGATTTTCGAGAATTTTACGGGTTTTTTTCGTTCTATTAATTATAACTTGCCAAAAATACTCAGTCTACTATTACAGGAGTGTACATGACAGTGGTAGGCGGGTCATTTGAGATGATTAATTGGCAACTTACCATAAACCCTTAAAATGTTGCAAAAAGAAACTTTCGACTTGCGGTCAGTGTCCGAAGCAAACGGTGTTTGCATCTTACAGGCATGAAGTAAAAGAAGGAGTGGTTGTATACTACTTTGAGGAAGAAAAAATAGTCTACGATTAACGTGTGGAATGCAAAAGACGAAAATAATAAATTGTTTGAAGTGACTGCTCACTCAGAAATAAAAGGTTAAATTAATTTGAAGTAGTGCAGAGAAAATGATTATAATTTAAGGTCATTAACATTGGTCCAAGACATTTCTTTAGTGAGGGTGAGTTTAGATTCTTTTGTTCTCCGGACCAAGTTCTGCTATCTGAAATTAATACAGGGTTACCCAAAAGTAACGCAAGTAAAAAAAAAAATTCCGTTAAAAATTTTAATAAAAATTTATGAATGATGTATTATTACTGGTAATATCAAAAGACTTGTCAACAGTTAAACAAAAATGATCTCACCCCATTATACCAATTTTATTAATTAAAAATTTTTAATACAATTTTTTCGATTAAAAATACACTATTATAATTTTTAACTTGCACAACAGTATTTATCAGTGCACATTATTTTCCCAAATTCGACACTTGTTTTACACAAAAATCTTTCTTACAACTAACTCTGTAACACTGAAATTCGACACCTTCAAATGGAAATTAAATCAAAATTGGCAATTGTTTTACACTGACATTCGGTAAGTTGCATAACACTTTCATATGCAGGATAAATTTTCACAATTTTAATCGTTACATAACTTTATGTGTGGGAAATGATCAGAGAAGATTATTTTGTTTCAACTTCATTTATTATGCCTTATTGTTCAAAATATTTTGAAATGAGAATAACTTTCTCTTTTTAGTTTTTTGGTTTTTACTCGGGTTAATTTTGATTCATCCTATATCTCAGCTATCTGTCGAAAAGTTAAATAAATTAATTTTACAAATTTTTCCTAAAAAAAAATAAAAAGCGTAAAGTAAAAAAAATTTAATTATAAAATTTCTTTATAAAAATAGGTAATACAGTACTCGCCGCTTAATCCGTTTCAATTGAGCCCAGCCTGTTTGAAATGAATTAACCAAAAAAACGTAATAACCATTAAAAGAATTGTCGATGTAATTTATTATATGTATTTCATTAAACTGTACATTAAAAAATGCAACAAATTGGAAATCTAAAATTTTTTTGGAAATAATCAGTGATGCGAGTTTGTTTTTCCAGGTAATGCTATGGAAAAGATTAGATTTTCCTATTTGTTGCATTTTTTAATCTTCAATTTAATGAAATATGATAAATTACCGTAGATCACTGTTTCTTTTTCTTGAGTAAATCACCAATTACTCTTAAACTTACAAAAATCAACTCGATATGTGCTTATCTTTCTCCTTTTTTCTTTTTTTTCACCGGATTAAATGAAAAATATTTCCAGATTATCCAACGAAAAATGTTTTGGAAAGCCCCCTTTTGTTCTGTTCTTGAAAATTTCGTCACTTTATCCAAAAAACTGGTTTAACAGGTGACAGTGTATGCTTATTGTATGTAGAAATGTATTTAAAAATTGAAGAGTTGAGCTCTTAAAGTAAAATTATTTAACACACAGGAACAAGCATAAAATAAAGAACAACTCTTATTCATATTTATGCAGTAACCAGAGACATATAGCTAAAGAAATGTCAAAATCTCTGTATGCTCTGTGGTACAAAAATGTGACAAAGATCTTTGACCATCATCATCATCATCAACGAAAAGTCAACTTCGTTTAATGTTCTGTAGGCAAAGCTGCACATATTTTGTAGCAAAAACAGACAATTCTATACCAATACACACACACACACACTATCAAGCTACGACACATGCACAGTAAAGTAAAAGAAGTTGAGAAATTGTTTATAATGATGATGGTTAAGATGTTTGTCACATTTTTGATCACATGTTAGAGATCTCTTCAGTTGTATGTCTCTGACAGTAACATAAATTGTAATTAATTTTTCTACGATATTAAAACAAGGGTCAAATCATTTTGATTCATTAATAATAAATGATGTATGTTTCATTTCAAAATGCAAATTATTGAAACTGGTTATTATTTATGGCAGGGCTCAATCCCCCACAAAACACCCCTGTAACTACAACAGTATTTTTGCACAACATCATAGTCAAGATGATTTTCTCATGTAAAACAAAATGATGATTAATAACTTAATAATTCCTTAACACAAAAAGAATCCATTTGACCTAATACACCACAATACCAAAAGCCATAAAATAAATTTATTTTTTAATTAAAAAACGATTATCCACCTAACCTATTTTCCCACTATACCTAAAGGCTGAAGCATTCAATTTCATAAATTATTTACATAACTGACTAGATAATTTCAGTCAAATATGATAATTTAGTGAATTAAATTGTACATGCCAGCTTTAACGTGTTTACCTAGGAATTAATATAAATCCTAGGGCGTTATAGTTGTTAAATGATTATTGATTCTGATGGGTTAGTTTTAGGGAAAAAAGTTTATTCGATAAATGACTGGAAACCAAAAAAATTTATATTTCTGACTGGAACTAGTCAGGCAAATAATATACGAGATGGGGACATAAAGTCTTTTTGCCTGGTTTTTCTTATTTTTTTGTTCGGTTTCATAATCTACAAGAGTTTGTTCCATTATTTCGACAAAAATCAATGAAGGGAAGAGAAGTTTCACTCAAATATAGTAAGTCTATAATGCGATTTGATCTGTTAAAATTTCCCATCGAATCCACCAATTTTCCAAAACGCTGCCTATAATAATTCATTTCAAATTAGGAACTAAAAAGGTAATTAGAATCCATTTTAATGATTAAACTTACGCAGTGTGTGAAACTACAATTCATCAAATTGTGATCTTTTTTCTTAGTTTTCTAATACCTTGGTTCGTGTATAAATTTCCATTTTTTGAGAAAAAAATCGAATTTTTCATGGAAAATTGGGTAGTAATTTATACCGATTTTTTCTCCCCTTTTTTCTTCTTCTTCTTGATTTACAACTTCTTTTCTGCTAATATGTTTTGTTTGGTACTTTTTTCATCGCTTCTTCAACTTGTTCTTACTGTTTTCGAAATAACAATGAGTTATGGAGAAATGCTTAAACTGAATAATTTAATATTTAGTCAAGACACTCGAAAAGTTAGTGTTTTTTTTTTTAACATTAACCTGGGCTGATTGCTCCTCCCTATGTCGGTGTTGGGTATCTTCTCTTTTTAAAAATGAGGGTTGCCTTTCGTTCACAAATCATCGCGACGAATAGAGTTAAAAACAAATCTGACATGAAAATAAATTAGGGTATTTTTTTCAGCATACATATTTCCAACGTCAAAAGTGTCGAATCTAAGTTATAGGTATGATTTCGTTGAAAAAAATTGATCTTAGCCAATTTTTCTTAGCCTATTTTTCAATGACCTCGTTAAGACAAAATAAATGAAACACGCTACACGTATAAGCAATCATTTAGCATTGAATATGTTTTTCTAGATGTATCCTTCTCGGAAGACAATTATTATAAAAATATACTCGTATAAGCTTAGTACCTCTACCTATTAGACAGAACATTCGATCATCTGGAATAAAAATTATCTTTCAAACTAGCAACTTTTATTCCCTTTTTAATCGAAATATTTAAGAATACTGCACATAACTAAGTTTTCTTTTACTGCTTGTCAAAATTGTATTTTTCTGAGAATATTTGGAAACCAATTCTTATCATTCACAAGCAGATGCATCATAAGATTTTTTATTTCTTTTTGTTCATTCGAAAAATGTGAGAATTCTATTTAATCAACGAAAAGGACTTTGTAAAAATGTCACATCGAAAAAAATCAAAAATTCATTATCAGGTTTTCAAGTCATAACCTGTTTATAACAAACCTACCAACCTAATATTATAGGCTTCTTCGTGAGTAATTATAGAATATTTTTCTCGCAAATTATGATTTCATTTATCTAATAACGTAGCAAATGGAATAAAACAAGGCCTTGTCGGTTCATTTCAGTTACTGTCTCTGTAGGTCATGAAATTTTACAAATATTGAGACCGGCTATGAATAATTTCACCGGAATGCAATAAATTGTCAGTTCCATTAAACGACTATTTTTTTCACATAAACTGATTCGGTTGAAACTCTATTTCTTTTTACATTTACATGCTAATAATTAGCTTAGACCTATCACTTTTTGTGCAAAATGAAACTTTGAACAATAATTTTTTTTATTCTTTTAAAAAATATTGTGACCTTGGAGGTGGTCTGATAGAGAAATATTATAGTATTTGTGGTGTGTATACTCTATTTTCACCGCTATATTCATTATTCATAGACATAATTTGTGTTTTTATTTTCAGTAGAATTAGTAGGTTTGATTGTGCAACCTTTTTCTTTTTATACAATAATCTGTACTTTTTCTCCTGCACATTCATACTATGTTTTCAACCATAGGTGTACCTACAACTATTTTGCCACCAACCTTCACCTTAATTTTTCTTTTAAAATTGTAAGTTCTGTTTGACTTCTCCCTCTTCTGTTTTCAATTATGGCTGATTAACAATAAATTTAGTTTTTCACTCTTTTGTTTAAAATGGTTCCCATCCATTTTCCCTAAGTATAATTTTCCCTAACAGACATTTTCTCTAATATCGAAATATCTAATGTATTATTTCCCTAACAAAATTCTATTATGGAATTGGTTTTTTCAATTATATATTTACATTATATGTAATAGCACGAACATATTCTAAGTCTCTGCCATCATTTTTATACTCGCCATACGTTGAGCATACATCATGTATTCTTTGTTGTAGTTCTAAGCATTTTCATTTGGATATAGCACGGACCTTTGACCCATACTGAGCTCTGCCAGTGTTGCCTCTATGTCAGCCTGTTCTTTCTGGAACTCTTTGGGGCAGGAGTATAGGTCTGGATGATGTTTCGCAACTACTAGTCTGAACCAATTATGCCACCTCTCACTCACATTATTCATCTTATGTCTATTGAATAGTGCTTCTTTGTATTGATTCCGTAGTGAGGGAGAATATCAGGGTGCAGTGGGGTGTCATGATATTCCCTCTACAGAAATAATGAGATGTGCTAAGCAATTTTTACAACCAGTCATGAAAAATAAATTACAACATCCATTAGGAATATTGGTTTTAGAGAAAATGGATTAGACATAATGGGTTTGGGGAAAAAAAATAAGGAAAAATAAATTAGGGAAAATGTCTGTTAGGAAAAATTATACTTAGGAAAAATGGATTAGGGAAAGTGTCCGGGAATCGTTTAAAATATAATTTTATTTTGTTGATTTCTGAAGTTGTTTTCCCAATGAATTAAGTTCGATTTCATTTCCACTCCATAGGAAATCCAATTTCATCACCCTTTCTGGCATATTTGACACTTCTTGATTCCTTGTTAGGGCGCGATATTTTTGAACTTAAATCAAATCTTATCATTGGTATTATGATTTTTTATTTGTATGGTGTAGAAAATAAAGTAGGTACCTTGTTATATACTGATTTAAAATATTTAATTAGGAAGCCACAGAAAATTATAAATAATTGAATATCTATTCTCTTGCTACTCTCTTGAATACACATTATAAGGGCTCGTTAATATTCGATTGAACAACTTTTTCTCCATTTTTGCAATAAAAATCAATGTAAATTCTCATTGTTGAAATTCTCATTAAACACGATTCATAAAAATAAAGTGAAAAAAAAAATTAAATTGATGCTAATTTTTTTTCCTTTAAAACAGTCGTATTTTTGGAAAAACTCTCGTGCAATAATTTAATATGACAATTTTTAGAAGAGTTACCTTTACTAAGAAATGACTTCCATGTTCAATAAAAATTTACATTTACGATTATTTGTTTGAAGGGAAGATTAAAAGCCTTCTATTTCATTACTTACATAGATTTACAGATCATATAGGCCTTTTGAACATAACTTAGGTAGGTATTCGGCGAAAATTTTTATTGGAATAAAAAAGGCTCGAAAGCATAATATATAATGCTTTTCCATATAATATATCATTCGGTAAGCACATGGCTGAATTGACGTAGAATTTTCAATTCGACTACAACTTAAAAAACATTACTTAAGGGACATGGAAATGAAGTATATGTGCTACGAGTACAAAAAGCAATATCACAGCTTACGTAAGTATCTGAATATTATAAAGATTACAATTTGAAATTATTCTCACGCGAGTATGTACCTATAAGTTTTATGAACAAAACTTTGATATTAAAGTCAAATCGAGCGAGTAAATAGCAAGAATATATTACTACAAAGGCTAAAAAAAAATTACAAAAAAATAAAATTTGATTGCTCAGAATTTCATACTCTTAGGAGGATAAGAATCTCACAAGAGAAAGCGTTAGAAAAAGGTGGAAAAAAAATTCCTACAGTCACGGTTGAGTCTGTTTCTGCAGTTCGGAGATTCAAATCAGAAAATTAGAAGGAATGTTAAAATATTGAAAAGACCTACAGTAATTTGGTTTGATCTGACACATTACTTTCTACAAACTAAATTATGACACAAAACTCACAACTTTGAACCATAACAACGTAAGTTATTAATAATATGAGGGCGTTTTTTTTCGTTGATAAGATTGAAATGAAACATTTTTTCTGACTCTATCAAATGCCAGATGAGAAAAAAGTTCAATTTTATCATCGCTTATTTTTCATGTTTATGTGGCAGTTTGCTTATCAAAATTCAAAATTTCAAAGATCCACTTCGGTGTTTTTTATTTATTTTTTGTAAAAATCTTTCACACTGTGTCATGGAACTGCCAAATTTAAGGTGAAGGCAAAGAAAATGGGAAAGAAAGCCCTACTTATCTTACATAATTATGTGTCCATGCCCGAAGTTTTGTGACATTTTTTAATGGGGTAGGGGATTTCCATTAACGATAATGTCGTAAATAGGTAACATCTCCACACTATTAATGTAGTACTTAACTTATCAGAGAATTACAGAAAAAACTTAGTATTAGTGGTAAGGAAACTTCAGGGAAGGGAGTGAAAGGGGAATAAGATGAGCGTCACAGAGTATCAAATATAATGGAGGATATAATGGAGGACTAAAGCAAAACAAAAAGTGGCACCATTTTTAAGATTAAATCTTTCTATTCCTACGGAAAGTTACTATTTTAAATTTCCTTTTATTTAAAAAATTCTTGTTTTTTGTGGTTTCTGAATTATCAATATTATTTATTCATTCTTTTAATTCAATTATTTGCAAAAAAATTCTGATTATTGTTAATGGGTCTAAATTTGGGGAAACCAAATTTGAATTCTACACTATAGAAGTGGGGACAATAGCTTCGCAAGTGGTGCAGTGGTGTTGTTTCATAAAATAGCATTAAGATGGACGTACATCATCTATTATCTTATATAATGACCAGTCACCTCTGGTGCCAACTTTGCTTAGCTTACTCACCAAAAATAAAGTGCCATTTCAGAATACGTTCAATGTTTTTGATAAATGTAAATATCTGAGCACCTGGTCTATGGTAGGGGCTAAACGAGAATTATAATTGTCAGATTCGCGTAATTATAACTCTTACAACTGTAACTCATGTTTGTGTGCGTTAGATGACATGTGTGTGTGTGTATGTGGTTGTGTGTGTGCGCGCGCGCGCAACATTTTTGCGCACACACACAACCACACTATTATTATGTTTACAAATCCATCATGAGTAAAGCCCCAGTGGAACTCACGCCTTTTTTAAGTAGATTGTTTTTTTAAATCTACTTATTTTTACTCCATATTTTGTAGCACGGAGGAATCTAAAAATTAATTTGATGAAAAAAAGTAAATTAAATTCAAACTTGGCACCTCACAAACTCATTGTAATGATATAATTATTATTACTCAAAAATAAAAATACTCCTTTAGCTATTTGTGGTTTCAGGAAAACTTTTATTTAAAAATGATCATTAATATGAATTCAGAATTTCAAAAAATCATAGCACGCAGATGTAGCCCAAAAATATGAGTAATGTTTTTGACCACCCCCATATTTTTTTAGCCTTCCAGGATTAAGAACACCATCTTTATGAAATATTCAACGTTCGATTGGCAACTTAAAAAACCTCGGTACCACCTTTAATAATTTCTTTATGGTTTTGTTGTTCTTGAAAAGAAATACATAGCAAACTGTAAAATAATGTAACAATACAGAAAGAGAGAAGAAAACATACCTAGTTATAAATGGAAGATAGAGATGGAAATATTTTTTCCTTTTCTCTTTTGTTCTATCCTTTTTTAATCTCTGAATATACGACAATAAATGTATTCATAATGTATCTTGTTTGTACACAAAAATATTAACATTTTTCTGTACTGCTGAAGATATGGAGAATGGATCATTACAATGAGTAGCCTATTTTAAAAAGTAAGAGATGAACTTAATAACAAAAAAATTATTAAATTCTGTTCAGTAGTTTGCAAGATTACCTTTTTTACCCAAACATACGGAACATTTTAAACATATATTAATATACACTTTGTTCCAAAAGAGAATCACAAACCACCACCTGCAATATACAGAGCATGTGGACATTGTGGGGGGGGAGGAAATGGATGGATTTACCCAGGACGTAGATTTGTTTGTTAAAATTTTTAATTTTTTATAGCAAATTTAATTCAATTTTGATATTTATGTGAGGCTGCTGTTTACGTCTTCAAGAATTCTTGCGTTTGTCTTTTGGAACAGAGTATAGATAAAAGCCATTTTTGTAACTCTGTCATATGAAAAATTTTACAGATATCTGTGACTATGCGTATATTTGAGTCTAAAGCCTGATTCAAACTTTGCTAGTTTTGTAGCTACTAGCAAGCTATTTGGGGTACTATTTTGTTGACAGTTAAAGTCATTTTGCTGTTTTATTGTTAGTAAACTTTAGCTTGGCGGTTGCTGGATAGTCTTATAAGAATCTAATTAGAATCTCACATGGCAAACTGCCAAGTTTAGGTAGATTTTAAATGATTCAAATAGCGTAGCGAATTCAACGTACTGTTAAAAGAATAGCACCCCAAGTATTTGGCTAGTAGCATATAAACTAGCCATGTGTGAACCAGCCTCAACTCAAAATCATTGTTTTCTTCATTAAGCATGAGATGTTATCATCTGTGTTAATGTTTAAAAAATGTTTTGAGTTTGCAGGTGAAACACTGCGGGCATGGCAAACAGTAATATTCAAATATTATATAGATATAGATACCTATATTTGTTTTGACAAAATTTGCTTTACAAAACCTGGTAGCCCAGTGGTCAAGTTCACGTAAGTAAAATCAACCGGTTCGACTAAAAAACTTTTGAAAATAATATGCGATAGTAGATATTGAAGGTTTTTATGATTCACTTGCAGGTACTATCAATAGTTTTCAAAAAAAGGACAGATGCCTATCTGCTAATGAAGTATTTAGTACTTTATTCAAGAAATCAATGCACCTGTTTAATTGATAGTTCCGACACGTTTATGTAGATTTGTAAGAATTATTTCTATGTGGCAGCATTGGGTACTCCCCAATAATTATATAATACTCTGTGAGGTGCACAAATGCCAAAACGCTGAAAAAATGTAAAAATAATGCAAAAAGGTCTATCTTCTGTATATCGTATTTACAATCCAAATAACTCGAAGAAAAACAGAGATAACATTTATTCAGTAACTGGTTGAGGCAGACACGTTGATTTGTCCCACAAAAATGTGAAAATCTAATAATTTAGGTACTTACCGTTGTGGTGCCAGAAATTTCCACCACAAGCAATTGCAATTCCAGCTAATTATTCAGTTGGCACGCAAATAACGCTAGCAAAATATGTTGGTATGGTAAAATGAGAACGATAAAAACGCAACTATATAATGACTGCCTTATCGAAAAAAAAAGAAAAATTTAAAGAAATAATATACAACAAATAATTGACTGGTAAATTATTAAAAAAAAAAAAAAAAAAAAAAAAAAGCACGAATGTATCACGAATTTTCGATTGGTAAAAAATATTTTCGAAAAATTTATCATCACAATTTGAAAAAAACGTTCATTTTCGAAAGCAATCAGAGTTGATTATTTATTTCTAAAGCACAACTAAAACCGGCAATAACGCATACCAATTATCAACAATTTACAACAAAAACATGAAGAAAACCAAAAAAAAACCAAAACAAAAACAAAGAACACGAACTTTTTTGAAGTAGGACTACGTCTTATAAATCGTGTTACGGGTATGGGTACAACTTTCGGCTCATCGCCGACAATCGCGACTTAGGCGAATTACAAAAACGATAGGTACGGTAGTTTGTTGAACGGTGGGCGGCGCCATTGTTGTTGTTGATAACCGAAACTCCGCACCAGCACTACGTGGTTCTACGCTCCTTTTTCTCTCAGTTAGAGTAAAAAAAAAGCCTTATTTTTAGACAGGTTTTCTCCAAAAGTCTTTATATTAATTTCGATTATATGAAATGACCTGTAGATGACGTCCCTTACCCAGCGTACAAACTCCGTATAATGCTTTCCCAGAATTTTCGTAGAAAAAAAAAAAAAAAATGGTAGTGTCAAAGACATTGCCGATGTTTCCGGAAAACATCTTTAATGCATCCACATCGATGTGCAACAAATAGATGCATAAAACTTCAACAGGACGCCCCTTAAACCACTGACAATGCTCCCAAATTTCCAAGTCCAAAATTATGACGTCATTTCAGCTTTTTTTAGCTGCCCCTGAGATAAGGCCCATCAGCCTGAATTTTAACGTATTCAAATCAATATGCGATGAATCTATTTATTTATCTACTTATTTGTTTATTTATATTTACTTTATTTAGGTAGGTACACATCTACGTATTTATTTTATTTATTTATTTATTTAGAGGCAGTCTGAGGATATTGCGGGGTTCGTCAAGAAAAATACAATACACTGGTCATAATTTTGGACTGAGAAAATTTTAGCATTGGAAATTTTTTGATTTTTGGGAGCAATACGTAAATGCATGCTCAAGAGCACGTAAAATATTTTTATATGGCTAATTTGTGCATTAAAATTGAAATTTTATTTTTATTCATTTTCGATAAGACAAAAAAGTTTTTAAAAAGCTCAAAAACTTACACACCAAAAACGAATTCGATCGTAAAATTTAGGAAAATCAATAAAAATGAAAAAAAAAAACAAGAAAAAACAATGAAATACTTATATGTCTCAGTTATTTCACATTGTCTGCTTAAAACCTTCTCAATAAAAAAAAAAAAAGAAAGAAGTTTAAGTTAAAAACAAGTTTTTTATAGATAAGCTTTTATTTTTTCATTTTTTGGCTTTAACTTCATGGGAGATAAATATTATTTCGTATTGGCATATTTTAAAATCGCTGTAGTGAGTAGAATAAAAGTTTATAAAAAATTATTTCACGTAGAAAGATGAAAATTCAAATCTGAGGATAATGACGTCAAATGAATAGGTATAGAATTTCATTTCAAACCTTGGAGAATGACAGACTGGAATGGGGTGAGGTGAGGGGGAACCATTACAAAAATTAATTTAAAACGATTGTTTTTTCATTAATTTTTTGAAGAGTGTGAGTAACCATCGTACCTACAGATACTTGTCTTATTAATAAGTATTATTTATTTAAGAAAACCTACGACTAAACAATGCTTCAAATTAAGGAAGTGGGGTATAGTAGATAATAAGGATGTCATATAATTCGAAATTGACAAGATGACATTGTTACGTCATTATTACTTTTGGGTGGTTGTTTATAAATGAATTAATTAATTACTTTATGTCAAAAAAGATGAGATTAATTCAAGGTTGATGTCAAGTGCCACAGTATCGAAAATAATCTTGTATTTCGTCGATGTGACAAATTAAAATGGAAGTCACAAAAAAAATTAGAATTATTTGTATGCCTTATTATATTTCGACAGTCACGTATTCGTTTGGTTGAAGGAAAAATTTCTGAAATTACGATTAAGTCGTTTCGATGAACAAAACTTTCCTCATACTAATTTCCTATAGCCATTCAATTGGCAGTGTAAACTACAGTTAACGTTCATTTTAAACATTCATAAGAAATCAGGAAAAATATTTATCAACTTAAAATTGGCACTGTTAACTTCAGTTACATTTTTCTTTCATTTGATACCATTAAAGATATCTGCCGGTAACTTAGATCACTACAAGATCAAAATCGTTAAAATTAATCACACAAGATAGCATTTTGTTAAAAAACTACTCGAAGTAGCCTCATATTTTTCAAAATTGTGATGGTTCTGAAGCAGATTTTGAAAATTTTTTTGCTGATTTAAATATAGAAAAATGTTCAAGGATTACGAATATTACCTTATTTTTATTTTATCTCCTTCATTTGAGGTTTAAAAAGCCTTCAAACTGAGTGTTAACCAAAGTTAACATTGCCAAGATATGGTATCCATTATTCTAAAATTTATTTCATCATCTTCTAGATAGGAAGAAAGGGTACCATCTGCTCTTTGAATCAAGGTAAACAAGATGAACGATAAACTGACTAATATTGATAGAAAACTTAAGCGTGATTCAGTGGCAGATTCAGAGCATTATTTAGGAGGGAATTCCAAAAATTTTTAGAACTTGAGTATTTTTTTTATTTTTATTTTTTTGTCTTCAGCAACAAATTTTTGGAATTTTTTGGAATTTTTGACTGGATTCTGAGTTTATTTCCTTTTTTCCTTTACATTATTGTCTTTTACTTTTGGTGTTTTTTCTTGGGTGACGGTGCGAAATTTCTCCATTTGCCGCCAAATCCACCACTTATGTAATTAAAATATGATCAGTCTGGAACAAATTATAACATTCACCACTCTACCTGATAATTGTGAAGTGATTACTTGCTGTTGATCTCTATCTTAGTTCCTCTAATTTTCAAAAATTTTGATCGTTAGCTTCACCATATTTACCTATTCAACTGAAAATTTTTTTTATGAAACAAAAATACTGCCTCCATTTCAATTTTAAACCTATTTATCTATAATATTATACATTGAAGTAAGTTGCTTTAAAATGTACAAGCCTCAACTATGATAGTTTCTGTAAATACTCTTTTCTAAAGCTCTATTCTAAGACCTATAATTAAATTTGAAAATTTCAGTTCTAAACCTGTTCTTCTCAAACTTGCTTCTCTATTCTACTCCATACTTTTAGCATCATTTATGAGAAGTGAAAATTCAAAACTTCAAAGTTCAAGTGCACACTTTACATGATCAAATAAGTAGGTAGTTTGAAAAGAAAAGAACAAAAAAACAATTCTTCAATTCTTACAACAGCGTATCAATTCCATCAACAGTTTAGGTTATGGGGTAACAACCCCGTACTCTTGTATTCAGGTCACACCTATTTATAACCCACTAATTACGCCACTATCATCTATCTTCTAAAAAAAATTCTGCTTATACAACTGTCTGTAATGAGTTTTTTTCCTCCCAGGAATCATTTTAAAACGGAGTAATAGCAGTTAGAAGTTTGTTGCCTATTGGTTCAATAGTTTTAGGAAAAAATCTGAAGAACAAACATTTCTTGGAGAAGGGGTTTTTTCCAAGATTTTTAAGAAACTAAGGAAGGGATCGGTCGGAAATTCTTACGATATATATTGTTATTATAAATGAACAGCTTTCATAGAAATTTGGTGTCTATCTGTTCAGTAATTTTTCTAGAAAAGAAAAATTGCTGGAAAAGTGGTTTTTCGACCATTTTGTGAAAATTACAGAAGGGATAGAGCTTAAATTTTTACAAAATGTAGTTCTTATGAAAAGCCAAGTCTGATAGGAGTTTGGTGCCTATTGATTCGGTAGTTTCTGAGAAAAACGTAAGACATAAGAAATTTCTTGAAGAAATAAATCGCCTTCGTTACTTGAAGTATCTTTTGTTTATTTACGGTGCAAGAGCTTATTTTACTGATTTTACTTGAAACTGTAACAAAAAAAAATTAGTAGATCCAGATTATTTGTATGATATCTATAACAACGACTGTCAATCGAAATTTTTTCAATTTAGGTGAAATTCAAGGTTGTTTGTTTAATAAATTGTAAAATCATTTATATTGGCAAACTGGTTTTCTAGCAAAGTGTTGCTGCGCTAGAGTTTCCTTTTCTTTTTGTAAGTTTATTCAATTTATTGATAAATAAATTTTTAATCCTTTTTAGTATCCTTTAACATAAGCGTTAGATTTAGGGGAAATTCATACCTATGTACATATTGAATATTTTTCCCCCTGGCCGCTTCGTGGCCCAACCCTTTATGGTATTGCTTTCTCTCGGCGCCTCGCGCCTCGAGATTCATTGAATCAAATGTAAACTTTGAATTTGAAAAATTTTTATTCATTCAACAAAAAAAAGTATGAGAAACTAAATTACAATATGAACTTAATTGTAATTTAAAATTAAAGTAATAAATTACTAAATTATACCAATTTGTCTAATTTTCTAGATTTTATTCACCGAAGTACTTCTTTATATAATGTAAAAAAAAAGTAAAAAAACATTTCACTCCATTTCACTTCCTTAAGGGATGAATTTTTAAAAATCCAGAAATTGATTTTTAAGGAATGAATACAACAATATTTTAGTTAAAAAATTCTTTCGGTATCTCATCTCATTATTAACAAAAATGCGAGAAAAAGTCAAAACATATTTCACCCCATTTCACCCCTTTTAAAGATGAATTTTAAAAAATCCAGAAATTAATCTTTAAGCAATGAATACAAATATATTTTAGTGCAAAAATTTCTTCGATATCTCAATCCATTAAAGAGATATTAAAAAAAAATGTAAAAACAAATTTCATCCCTTTTTGACCGTTTGAGTGGAATTTCAAAAAATCCTTCCTTAGTGAACACCTGCACTATGATCGTGATTTACCTCTAAAATTTCTAGTCATTCGGTACAGTTGTTTTAGCAGGGTGGTCATGAGTCAGTCAATCAGTCAATCAGGACTCTATTTTATTAATATAGATTATATCTACTGGTCAAATTTACACAATTTTTTTTTTTTTTTTTTTTATTTGAAATTGGTCATAAACATTGAACTATTTGTTATTTAGGCGTATGTTCTCTCTATTCATCGAAACTATTTATAAAGATTTTCTTTCATTTGATACCATTTAAGAATAAAATTTGAAAAAAAACTTTGAGGGAAGATTTGAATTTAGAAAACACGTCTTTCTATGAAAAATTTAATGAATTTATTTTATAGAGGACAATAAATTAGAGGGATAAAAAAAAACAATAAATAAAATTAATTAACAGATTTTCATCGAAAATCAACTTAATAAGAATTCTCAGAATAACCACTGGAGATGGTGAGGCAATTTGAATGGTTGCCAAAGTAACTATTCGATTTAAAGTACCTTTTTCAAAGCATTGCAACATAATGATTTAGAATAATTTGTTTTATCAATGAACAATCTAGACAAATCGCTCTAGTTTGTTGCATAATTAATGTTATTTTTCTCTACTGAAAAAATCAAAATAATTGAAAAAAAAAGGTGTGAGTTCTGCTGGGAGTTAACTCATGAAGGATTTTTGTGTAAACATAAAATAGTGTGGTTGTGTGCATGGGCAACACTTTGCACATGCACACAATCACACACCTACATGTCATCACACACAAACGAGAGTTACAATGTTGTAAGAGTTACACAGTTACCATATCTGACAATTATATAATGCTCATTTAGCCCCTACCATAGATACCGAGCACCAAGATATTTACACATTAAAATTATTTTAGACCGTTTCGGGACTTTTATTAATTTATTTATTTTTTATCATTAATTGGTGCAATCAGTTTTTTGTTTTAACCTGAAAAATATTTTATATTGAAATGATAGAGAAATAAAGGTTGAAAATCAAGTGTTGACCACTGGATGGGTCTTCAAATTTTCTACTCTTATAAACATTATTGAAAAATGAAAAACAGAGCCATTACAAACTGAACGTGGGTGCTATTTCTTACAAATTTCAATATTTACATTTTTTGAGACATTGTTTTTGTTGAAATTTTTACGCATTAGCTATAGCCTATAGATAATTTTAGCGTCAACTAAAAATTATGTAAAAGAAAACAATATTGATACCGTACCATTTTTCCATTTTCAAATTTTTTTCGTATACCTATACATATATATTATGTATACAGTGTAGTATAAACACACGCCTGTTCTACATAAAATCTTTTTCTTAATTCTGGAACACCGAAATTGACACCTTCACATCGAAATTGGCAATTGGTTTTACATAGACGTTTACTGGATTGCATAAAACTCTCACATGCAAGAGTAATTTTCAAAATTCAGATTATCAACTTTATGCGTGGGAAATGATCAGAGGGGATCAGTTTCGACATCTTTTATTATAAGCTTTTATTCTACTCAGTATTGCGATTTTAAACTATACCAATACTGCAGATAATATTTATTTCGCATGATGCTAAATCCAAAAAAAAAAAATAAAAGCTTATCTTTAAAAACGCGTTTTTAATATTATAACCTTTTATCGTACCTTAATATTCGAAATATTTTGAATTAAAAATAATAATTTTTTTTCTCAGTTTTTTGCTCTTAACTTGCGATAATTTTGAGTCACGCTGTATGTATCGCCCAAAATTTGCGTTCTTAGTTGTAAGAAAACTACAAAAGGGTTAAGGCTTAAAAATTTACAGGAAACGTAGCTATTATACTGGGTCAAGTCTGATAGGATTTCGTTGTGTATTTGTATCTATAGTTTTTGCAATTGTTTCAGTCATTTGGAATTTAGGATTATATTTTGAATTATTGTTGGTGTAAATTGGTAAACTGAGTTTTCTAGCCAAGTATTGCTGTGCTATAGGTTTTTTTTCTTCATAATATATCAAGGCACCTGATTAATTGATAATTCTGACACTTTTATATGTCTGTGTGAATTATTGCCGTCTAGCAACATTGGTTACTCTCTAGTATTACTAGTATTAGGTACTTATTATAATGAATAATGATTAATTTTCTTATTATACTAATTATCATGTTACCGTTAATGACTCTATGGTTAATTTACACGTGAATCACTTACCATTCATAAGAAAACAAATTAATAATTCAACCCAACATACTTATCAGTTTTTTTTTATTTTATTTCTTTCGAAACAAATTGCATTAACTTTACCTATCAAAAATGTCTTGAATAAGGATGTGGCTGTCAGTATAAATAACTTTACCAATAACCAGTTCTACAGACTATTTTGCTTTCCGCATATTTAACAACCTAATAATTTACAGCAAGGTGTTTGATGACCCAGAAAAATACAGATGCGAGAAGCCAACCCGCTGAAAAAAACTATATCTCGTAAGTAGTAAAACTCTTGGGCTTTGAGAAGAATGTCGGTGGCCAGGTTATATTCGCTGCAACACGGACTTTTGAATAAGTGCTCAACACATAATTATCAGTATCTAGCCTTAGTTTTGGCTGGACGGAGAACAAATTTGTTGCTCCTTTTGGCTGTGATGACATTTAGCACATTAGCTGAATCGAGAGAAAATTTGTGAGTCATCTAGAAGTGCTGGGAGGTCACTTTGTTGAGGACGTTTGCTCATTTTTTTCGTGAAGAGTGCTTTTTACACAGTTTGTTTTTTTTTTTTTATCAAGTACAAAAATGTTGTATTATACTGGTCCCCAGAACAAAACCACTATAAATGAATGTTCTAAAAAACAAAATGAACCTAAAAAGTTTTTTCATTTATTTCGCTCTCGAAATTATTTTAAGATTTTTTTTATTGTTGAGGGTGGCAGTGATGGGTCAACTTTTTGGTCTTAGTTGGGAATTTTCTCACTGGTTTAGGTGGATTAGGGCAGCCCTAGATTCATTTGTTTAGTCGTATTTATATTCGTACCTTTTTATTGAGGCATAAATTTCCATAGTCACTTACCTCCCAATTTTTTTCAATATGCAAAACAGAGTCTGCAATCAATAGGAGAGATTTAGCCCACCAACTGCGCGCTTTGGCAAAACAATTTAGACAAATTTTTCATTTTGTGATCATTATTCTTGATACCTACTGCTATTACTGATTTAGACATAGAGTTTACGAATTTTTACTTATCATTAGCCTTAACTAGTTATTTTGATCGCCTAGTTGGAACCACAGAGTATTAAAAAACAGCACTACTTTCACGATCAAAATATCCACCATTGCTAAGTTTGCGAAAATTTTCAAGGCAAGGAAATTCGAATTCGATACCGAAAAAGTGAGGATAAATATCTTCGAAAGTGGTGCCGATTTTTGTTGCAGAGTGTAGATGAACGTGCGTCCTCTATTATATATTTAATACTCTGTGATTGTGATTTTACTTTTTGTAACTTCTTTAATGCCAACCCCTTTTTCTAGGTTTTATAGTCTCTTTTAGATTGTAGAATTTTATTGTGATATTATCATCAAATTTTACTGTCTTTTTGATTTCAGGTTTGATTGTATCAGTTTTGACCACTTCACCATATGGTTTTTGTAAATTACCTATATGTTCAACTTCAAAGGTTAATTATATGTACGTCGTTGTTGTTAAGTGCTTACCTATGCAATCGAAGGTTACGAGTTTGAGACCGCCCCTCACATTCCCAACCCATGATGGAGGGAATTTTGATTCTGCTTTGTTTGTCTCAGTGCTTCATTATATGATTTAATTGGCCACCAATCTCGACTATCACCCTCCCCACACTTCCACGTCAGAATATAAATGTACTAAACTCATTCTCCAGAGGCTGTATAAAATAGCCACAATGGCCATGTAGACAAAGTCTAATAAATTCATAAAAATTTTAAAATATAACATCAAAATATAAAAATATTTTCAAATTCACCTAATCAGATTAACTCTGCGAGACAGTGTGATATCGCAATCAGGGTACCCAAACTTGAAACAAAATACCTCAGAAAGAATAATTAACAATTCCTTCACAACCCAATAATAGGCCAAAAATTATTTATAACAAAGACACACATCCAAAAATAAATAAAAAATAAATTTATTTTTGAGTCGAGATAAGCCAGAATCAGAACTCAAATTTTTGAGAACCACCACAATAAACCTACAACAACCACTTCCAAAGCATATTATTTTTAAGATATGCTTATTCTCAATCCTTCTTTTCATCCACCTATTGGCTCTTCCCCATCACGCTCCTCAGATCAATCCATATTTAAAAGTTTAACACATATCATTAAAGATCTACATTACTGCATAAATCATTATATTTAATAGCATTCCGATAATATAACATTCACAACTCACCATCTCCAGACATCAGATGTACAATTTTCATCAACAACATAAAACTTATGATGAAATTTAATAAGAGTCACACAATTCGTAGATTCAATGAGTTAGCTGACTGATTTCAGAAAGATCAAACCAGCTCCAGAAGTCAACACCAAGAATGTATTGATCAGGAGCAGATTGATTTACCTGAGGTACTAGGAACCATCCAAAGTCCCAAACTCTTGATAAATTTTAGTTTTTGTACTGTAAAATTTTACTTTGAATTTGATCCAAAATTAATTTTCACTATTTATTTTAGCGGACTTTCAATAAATCCAAAAAGATTTCACTTTTATTCTGATTTTAAATTTTCAGATTTTGAAGAAAACAATAATTATCTTTCCAAAAAATTTTGGAAGAGACTTTAAATTAAAACACCAAAAATAAAAAGAAATTTTGCAAAATTTTACACTACTTTGAAATTTTAATATAACCAACTACAATGAGCCAATGGTTTAGGTGTGGTAATGAGCTTTAATGCATTTAAAGGTCCGCTATGACTTTTCCTTAATCGCAATGTAGACTAGTGAAATAAAAACTGATTTAAAGAACACAATATTTACTGCACCTCTTCACACAGAAAGTGTGAATAGAAAGAAAAAGTTAAGAATAGGCCTGAAACAATGGTTTGTATAGGCAGAATTCTAAGGAAATTTAACGAATCAAATGGTCAAACACAAAAAATTTTCATTCATTTGCGTCACCTCCGATAACTTTAAAGATTGAAATTTGGAAGATATGAAAAATTAAGAAAAGAGGGAAAAAAATGCAGTAAATAGGTGTTTCTATATCAATTAGGATCGAAAAAGACTCACGGTATGAAAATCATTTCATAATAATCAAACGATAATAGAAAATAAAGCATAAGTACGAGTATTGGGAATTGACCCATAATAAGTCACCCTATCACCTTCTTATACAAGAAATAAGGACCAAGTATTGAGAAGAAACTTTATTAGATAGAGAGGAAGAGTAAAAAGAATGTAGTCATGAGAGAGGTAGAAAATCTAAAAGAGACACCTGCGCCCCGATTTTCTCTCCCTTATAAAGGAAAACAACTTTATTAATCAAATTCCCACGGTTCCCATTGCTATAAATGCATACATAAATATATCTACTTATATAAAAATAAGTGCCAGGTTAATGCAGAATATGGTAAAAATTATCTATTAAGAATGTGTATCGGTGTATTTTCCCCATTTATAGACCAAGTGTAAATGATCTATAGAAATTAGGGAGAAGACGGAAGAAAATACAAAAATATTTGCTCTCTTTAAGAATTTGTTTTTGGAGTAGGATAGGTAATACGAAAAAATAAAAGGTGGAGAATATTAAAAAAAACTAGTGGAATACTCTACTAAGTGGAGAATTTACAATAAGATTTTTTATAAAGAATCGGTGAGATGTAACTGGTTGAAAATTTGGAAAATATTTCGTCCTAAATTTGGTGAAACACACCGAAATGATCTGCAAAAATTCGTCACCATAAATTATTGTACCAATAATCACTGTCCGCTGAAGTTAGCACTGTTGAAAAAATTTCATCTAATAAAAAAAAAACTATACTCGTCAGATTTCACAACAGGAATTTTTGATTTAAGCGAACTTTTTTGAATCCAAACACGACGACATTTGCTTTATTAAGCACTACTACTAATTATAAATCAATTTCAGAGAAAATAATTAATCGTGTATATCATTTCATTTGAAATTTAAACCTATCGGAAAATAATTACAAGGACGATATCCGATCAATTTTGGGTCGTAATGAATACCAATAGGTGGATTTTTTTAATGCAAAAAATTTATCATGAGAACACAAGTGCTCGATTCAATTGCGCTGACATTGTCCTTCAACATTTCGCGATATCGCCAACCGAAATGACAATTTATTCCGAGGTGTAAACCCAACAAGTGTGATGAATTTCTTTCCTCTTAAGTTTTTATTTTCTGAGAAAAACCCAGGTGTACGAAAATCGAAGGGAAAAGTGAACGAATTCATTGATTTTTTCACCTTCGACAAAATGTCAGATTATTATCGCGACAAGATGAAAAAAAACTTATAATTGCGAAGGTATTACCAACCGTTTTGGGGCGGCGGATTGATACAGTTTCTTATAGAAAAACAAAAAAAAAAAAAAACATAAAAAATTTTCTGGTTCATAAAAGAAATAAAAAATAAGACGGAGAAATGAAGAAAAGAAAAAACTAAAATATTGTACGAGTTGTAAAACTGACTAAATTAAAAAAACTCCAATCGTAAAAAAAAAAATGTTAATAACAACAGTAATCAAAAATTGTTTTTATACTCTTCATATTATACGGTACCTATGCGGGGAAAAATGAAAATGAAAATCATAAAACATAGAGCCTTAAAAAGAACGTGATTTATTTTTTTTTTAATTTTTTCGTTCCATGAAGAAAATCAGGTTAGGTCAACAAATTACTTTTACATATAACGTTGATTATGAATGGAAATGGTGGAAGAAGAAAGAAAAAACAACAACCAATAACACTCTTTCTTGAAGTATCTTGCTGCGATGAAGCAATGGTAATGAAAATAGAATCAACACATTGTGAATGTTGCAGGTTCGCATGTAGAATGTGACTCGGTTACGTAAGAGTTGGAAAGTGCACTTAAATTTAATGAATAACATGGAAAAGAAAATACATGGAAAATATAATTACAATAATCTATCATTGCATTCATACCTCACCCAGTGCAAAGAGGTTGAAAGTGGCCATGAAATGAAATTGATAGTTTACTAAAAGTTTTTTGAAATACAGAATGGTAAAAAAAATATATGTATATATTTTTCAAAATCATGATGATACCTATACAATATTTTCTCATTTTAAATCCGAAAATGAATGTAGACGCTAAAATATTCAAAAAAATTAGCTAACAGATATTTTCCATCAGCATGTGATTGTCGATACATATTATATTTCAGACTTGTATACGTATACGTGGCGTCCCAAATAATGAAAATAAACCTTTAAAAATATTTTCATCGTTTTTCGAATCGTTCATTTTTGTACGTAACTGAGGGCACGATGTATGCACATACACGAAACACGATGTACAGAAAATATCAGCATAGTTATGCTAATTTCTTTGGCCATATTTACG
The DNA here is from genome assembly GCA_011428145.1 of Ericerus pela. Taxonomy (NCBI): domain Eukaryota; kingdom Metazoa; phylum Arthropoda; class Insecta; order Hemiptera; family Coccidae; genus Ericerus; species Ericerus pela. Next base: position 629,573 of record WOFM01000170.1, read on the forward strand.
TCTGGATTCATTTTCAACTTCCCAATAAAAAAATAATGCAGATTATTATTATTTTGAAAAATATACACTTTTTCACCACCCTGTATATCAGCCGCTATGAAAGTTGTAAAAAAAAATTAAAATGAATTCTTTTAAAAAATTTTTGAAAATAACTTTCAATTCCATTTCAAACGTTTATTTTATAGGAGAACCTATTAAAAAACTTAAATACGGACCATAGAAATCACAGGGATGAATAAACACGTATACCTACCTACCTACCTATCTATCTGTGTACCTACTTCAACTATATTTAGCTTTAAAAGTAAGCATACTGTTGAAAAAATCTTAGTAGTGAATGATTAGTACCCCAAGTCCCCGAGAAATGGTAGAACTACTTTTGAATCTCAAAGCAAAAAAAACATTCTTAATTTTTTTTTATGAAATGCAAGTTCGTAATTTCATATTATTGGTATAAATATAAATATTTCAACTGATAAAAGAAAAAAAAATGCAATTGCGCTTAGATAAAATTTTTTGTTTTTCGGTTTTCGTTGGAAAAGTGCGCGGAAATTTTTTGAAAAAGTGCCCTTCGAACCTTTTTTATTTTCAAAGATATTTTATACCAACGAAAAAATTGTACCTACTTTAGGTCGGTGGAAGACGTAATTTTCTAACAGCGACTTACTTATCCCTTCGTGAGAGATTATTATCTCATCACTCATTTATCTTGAAAAGTTGTATTTTCAGGGCTTTATTTTTCCTTTGCAGCTTTGCACGTGAATATGCGATGTGAATTTTTAATTTAGAGACGTTGGGGAAAATTTCACTAAAATTATTAGGTAGGCTTTATAAAAGAAGGATTTCTCTTTGGAGGGAAGGGTTTTTTCCAGAAAAGTCATCAAACTTTTCATAAATTTCAAACTGTAGTAGCACATATTTTTTGGCCTTAAATTTCACAAATTTGAGAAACATTGATAAAAAATTAACAAATTCTACGAAAATCAATGAAAAAATCAATAAATAATAATTATTCCAGAATTGACAAAAATTAGTAATAATTGATATTTTTTTTACTTTTAAATTTTTTTTTTTTTTCAGGTAGTTTAAACCCCAAAAATTTCCCTGCGTACGCCATTGTTACTTCTGCTGACTTATAACATCAACATCATTCATTTTATATTTCAATACCAATCGATGCTTTTTGTACAAAATAATAAAAAAACACAGAATGTACTGCAAATTAAAACATGAAATTACTGAAGTGTGACTGTCAACTGAGATTTTGCTGATAAACTAATTTCTCATACTGCATTATGTACTGTTGTACCGCTGTACTGCCTCAGTGAGAGATTCAAGAAGTAGAGTTTCATACTGCCATTGTCTGCAGCCCAGTTTTTTTACAGCGCAACATGTGTGACAACATGATATTATATTCATTACATGGTAAACCACACTGCGCAACATTTTACTGACCACAAAATACTGCTCGGCCCAAGTGAGGATATTTTGTCTTGAAAGAGATGGCAATTTTCATTTCACGGACGTCTTCAATTATATTTAATACTGAGTGGTTTCATTGCGTTGTACTACTTTCACAAATTTTATTATATTGTAGAGAAAAACTTCTCGTAACATCTATTAATGTGGTAGTTTTTATTCTTGGAGAACTTAATTATTTTTTTCTGACATCATATTTACATGATGTATGTATAGATAGAATGGTAGGGGGAGAGCGCACACCGGAGACATACATCTGTCCAATAAGAGGATCAAAAATACGTCAAATATAAAAGGTTTCCGACCAGGATATTTGTTAATCCGCATGCGTCGTGTAGCTCTAATCACGTGAAAATAAACATCTCCAAAAAATTCAATAATAAATTTCATGAAATGTGCGCAGCTTTGGAAGCGCAGAACGTAAAACTCTGATACCTCTGTTTACATTTTTGACGTATTTTTGTACACCAGCCTGTATAGGACATTGGACGCCTCCTTAGCTGTATGTTTCTGGCGCACACTGACCCTTGTTTTTCAGCCAGAGGTTACAAATATCGATAGTTTATCAATCGATATTGTGGAAACCACTAATAAAGCTAATCTCGCCTATTTATCATCGGCGGTGACGGAGTCATGTAGTCATTCCTCCTGTATGCACTGAGCTGCATTTGAGCCCCAGATGACAGCAGTCTGTGTAGAAGCGCAGGATATGCCCGACTCCACTCTCTAGTATCGTGCTTGCAAGTATCACAGCACTTGGAGAAAGTGCTGTGAGAACCACAGATACAGCGGATTACGCCCAGTTACCATCAGTGATGGTGTATATAGACGTGCGATAATTTTTAATCAGGCCAGTTCTGTGGGTTGTCGAGTTTTAATCCTCGAGCACCGGCAAATCTACTCTCAAAAAATACATTGATAGGTATCTATCGATATGTTTGTCAGTGATATTTTGGTATTTCTAGACGTTGTCACAATGTCACGCTAATATTTTGTTAATCTTGTGGGTATGCCAGTGCCCAGTGTGGCATGTTGAGAGCTCATTCTTGATTTTAACCTTTTTGGTATACCTAGGCTACCTACTTATTAATTAAATTTAGTAATCACTTCATAGATCACATTTTCAATTCTGTGTAGGTACAGGTTACTTTTAAAATTCATGACACCAAACTGATTTCCATAGAAAGTAGAAACAAAGTAACGATGTACTTAAGCAGAAAGTTAATTGTCAAAATACCATTATAGGCATATGCAGGGATGAAATTTCTATAGGCCGAATGGAAAATATTCGATTCATTTTTCCGCCTTTATTATACTTAATTCAAAAACTGTCAAAATCACGCTAAATATGTGGATAGGTATCTATCTAACCGTACCAAGTCAGTTTTAATAACTATTCGTAACGTTTGTTTTGCAATCGCTCTGAAGTCATAATTCAATTTCCCGCATTGAGCTGAACAAAAATTAAATGACAAGGTAGGCATTCTATCGATGCCTCATACCGCTACCTTCGAGTGCCTCATACGATACTTATTTCTTCTGGTCTATAAGAAACGATATAAGGTATTATGCATGTAGTAAATTAGGATGCACTTTCGACAGACTATTAGTCTACAAATAAGTTACAAACGAAATTTCAAAATAATCGCTTTCAGACAAAGTTTGATAATTTACAACTTTCTCGCATTAAACGAACGCTGCACGTACCCTACATACAGTATAATGAGATGTTGGAAATCTCAATTAATGCCCCCTTGATATTTAAATATAGCTACCAACGTGTAAGTACTTCAGCAAATTTAAAAATAAAATTCTGCAGACTGAAGTATCCATAGAATTTTCAAAACCAGATAACTTGCAACATTCTTCTTTTGAGGAATGAAATTTGTTATCCGACTTTTTCCGTTTAATATATTCTCCCATTTTTGCTTGTAGTCTGGTCTTTTGTCCGGCTTCTATCAGTGAAGGAACTACATAAAATGATTTCTCCCATTCCCCCAAAATTCCAAAATTCCTCCCAAAAAAGAGAAAAACTAGACGAAAAATTGAGAGTACAGCCACAGAATCAAAATAAAAATTGTAAAAATTAGATGAACAAAAAAAAATTCACAGTTTTCACCCTTTGTAAGAACATTAGGATGGCTTTGAAAATTAATTAAAAGAAAAAATAAACGAAGTTTTTTTCATTTTCTGTTTTCTTCCATTTTCATATTTGCTCCATAAACAACGAAATAACATTAATACCTCCACTTTATTTTTCATAAGCTTTTTCACCTTCCACTTTTTTTACCATAGTTATCTACCCCTTCGCTTACCCTTCGCACATAAAACATAGGTAAAAATTGAGTAGTGGACACTTCTTCATAAACTGGCTCGAGAAGCATTTTCAATGCTAAAAAAAACCAAAAGCTCAACTCCACTAAAATTTTTGTCATTTACCTTCCCAAAATGATGCTCTGGAGCCGCCACTGCTCTCACAAATTTTGAGGCTTGCTTTAACTTTTTGAAAGTGGAAGAAATCAATCTGTTTGGAACCTTCACTTTAACAGCAAGTCCTAAGATTTTTATGACTCATGTAATTTTGTCTTGTAGTTTTGAATGTTGAATATTTTGACCCCGTGTGAAATTTTGTTGACCATTTCTTCTTGTGTTTTTTGTCTGATGGGTAATTCTGTCCATTTTTGCAAATCTTTCCATTTTGGAAATATGGTTGTTTCCTGAAGTATCGATACCTATGTTGTATTATTTTTCAAGTATAACTAATATTTTGCTTCTATGGTTTTGATTTTAATTTGGAAAGTAATGTAAGGCTAAGGTGATAAACTCAAGTGGGAAAAACTGACAGGGGTATTATGCATTAATACCTAGGATCAAAACACTGAGAAAAAGGGGAAAAACTGTGTATATGACTTTAATTACATTTTTTGATCTTTTTGTTAACCTAATTTAATACTAAAATTGTAGGAATTCAGAAAAAACAAACCCTGGGTCTTTCCCTTCTAGGTTTTCCCCCACACAGTGAATTTTAGAATTTCTCACCACGTAGCATGTGAAATCTTCAATAGTTTAATTTGTAAACTTTTTTTATTTCTTCAACTTCAATATTCTTCACATTTCATCATCATAATTATTATTTATCGGTAAAACATATTCTTCAATATTTTCATTTTCAGATATCACATGTACGGTGGTATCTCGGTGTGTTCATTTTGTGAATCAGTTCAGGTAAGTTTTTAAAAAGTTACAAAATTTGAGTTTAGGTATGAGGTCATATACTGTAGACTACTGTATTAACTTGGTACGTGATGTTTTGCATCAACCTGAAAATTATGCTACTGTCGATGAGTATTGACGTACCATAAGAAATATCGTGTTAAACAAAAAAATTAGATGTATTTAGTACAATTACATGCAAATTGATAGCAATTCCTGTGAGTAAATATGAAAATACGAATTATTGATGAGAGTAAAAAACCGCAAATTAAACTTTTTGAAATCAAGCAAAAAATCACAGGAACTTGGACCCCCTCAGAAGTTTTGTATCCTAGATGGTAGTTTCGCCTCTAGTATTTTGCCGTACCATTGCAAAACAAATGCTGCTGTCGGATCAATATGGAGGCAAATTATAAAATGGACAATGTAAAACAGTTAATAATTGAAAGTTAATTGATGTATAAACGAGTGCGAAGTGGAAAAGCTGCGTGCAACGTATTTTGTATTATTATGATTATAATATTGTTAGTTATAAAGCTGAAATTGAATTTTTGAGGGTTGGATAGATGGATCGTTGAATGTTGATAAGGCTGTTGAACCACTCGTGATTGATTTAAAGGTTAACTCCAATTCTGATTAGTAAAATGTAATGTATCTGCTGCCCCCACATTATGAAGTAGTTTATCAGTTGATAATTCGCAGCGCATATTTTGAATTTTATGTTACAAAAATAAAGAACTTACAACGCTTGTGGATGGTGCGTCGAGACTCATCGATAGTGGCATAATTTTCACATTGATGCAAAACATCACGCACCAAATGGAGTTTTTGAATGGTGCGTGAGGTCGTGCATCACTCTGTATATGAAGAGTCCAGTTAAAGGAGGTTTAATGTGATGGGATAGTCTACCCGATATTGGTGATGTAAATGCTCCACTCCCACCCTGTGTATTCAACAAAAGAGAATCTTTCTGAAAATAATATTGTACGCAGGCACTTTTTGAAGGAACGACTTCGTATCCACATGATATTATGGTATCATATGGCAAATATGTTTCGAATTCGAATTAATAATTTATTTTCCTACTGGAGGATTCGTTAGGCTGATTCCCAAGAATCCTAGCAATTTTGTATACCCACACATAATTTTGATTGTCTTTTTTTTCCTTTTAGAGAAATAAGAAGAGGGAGAGCAGTATCGCGTAGGAAGGGAAATAAGAGGAAGAGGGAAAAAGTAAAAATAACAGGGAAAATTAGGGGGAAAAGAAGAAAGAATGAACGATAGAGGAGAAAATTTAAAGTGGGGAAAAAGTCATTTTATGTAAAGGGGCTGGTTACTCTTAGCAATTGGGTTGTTCTAAGAAAAGTTTCAAGCTGACGACAAATTTGTTGATTTTCGCCCAAGTACATCCCACATTTATTAATTGTCTATACGTAGACTGAAAAATTAAACTGAAAGCTCCTTCTCTCTTTATGTGTCTCTCTCATTCACTGAGGTTTTTTTGAAAATTACAAGATTACACGTCCAAATCGTATTGCCACGCGGAGATGGAGCCCGCGAGTAACAGCTACGTAAAGCTATTTGAATAAAAATAAACTTTCATTCGGAGTAACAAATGGGGCCTCATCGGTGTTCGTATTTGTAGAAGCTTGAGAAATGCTATGGCCACCTCCCAAAAATACATTACTTTATAACTGCGTAAGATGATTTTAAAATTGGAAAAATAAAACTTTTATCTAAATATAAGAATGATATCATACCTGCATAAGTTATTTTATAGGGCAGAGTTCAAATGATGTTTGATTAAGTTTCAACGGCAATGATTTTATATTTTAATCCCCTTCTAATCGTGTTTTTATTTTCGTACCAAAGCCGCCGATTCATGCTTTGAATTTTTTTTTTTACCCATCAAATTGTTAATTTTTTATTGGTTTTTGACTGTACCCATTCGTTCTGTCCAAGTGACACACTTTTCATTTGCATAAATAAATCGTTATTAAAACCGAGACTAAATATTTTTCTAATCGAAAATAATTATCAAAAATAATTAATTCATTCGGTAATTTAGAAAAACTATGAGGATGATTTTTTCTTTGTCATTTTTTATAATCATTTCGTAACCAATTTGTTTGGTTTGAAGAAAAAATCGCTCTTGCAAAAAATTTTTGGGAATTTTCCAATTTTAGAATGGCGAAACTTTGGTATTTTCGAAATAAAAATCGACAAAAGTTGATACAATTTGGTTTTCTGATGAGCAAAGATTGTGAATTTTTTTCTGCATTTTTACATTGTACTCATTTATATTTTTATAAGTTAGTCCTGAGCGACGAAATTTTATTTTCAAAAAATAAAATCAATAAATGCAAAAACTTTTTACGAAATTACGATTTCTTGAATTAATTGCAGCAGAAGAAAAAAATTGAACTATTCGGGTCAACGTAAATGAAATGCATTTTATTAGCGTTCTTATCCTTCGAACATATTTCATCCTTGAAACGATAATATAACGTGAAAAAAATACGTATGATGTAATAAAATTATTTTTCATTCCTACTACAAAATTTTCTCGAAAATGAGTCGACAATTAGCTGGTGAAGAAAATAAGAAAAATAGAAAAGTGAAACAATTTTCAATCCCTCTTTCGCCTGTCATGTTTACTTGAGGGGCCACAATAACTAGATTTGTGAAAAACTGTATTTTTCAATTTGAAAATATCTATCATACCTAACAAGTCAAACAAACTAAACGATACAGATATCAACATCATTTTCGTAAAGGGTTCCTGTTAATGAAAAATAATTTTGTTGTCTGCTCTTCAAAAACTAAAGGAAAAAAAAAGCTTAAAATTTCAAAAAACATTCTTCTTTCTGCAAAATATTTTACTTCATCTTCCTAATGAAAATTTTATTTGCGCGCATCAGTAAGGAAGAACAAATTTTACAATCACAATATTGTAACATTTACTCTGACACCATATTGTAAGGTTTTATTTTGACAAAGTTTTTAGAAATGGCATACCAGATAATAAATATCTTCCACTGTGTTATGTCACTGAGACTGCTTGCAGAGAGTAACGAAATGAGTTTCGATAATTCATACAATTATATTTTATTTGGAAATATGGAGGTCACTGAGACTCTCAACGTATTTTTAGTGTTTTACAATTATTGGTGGTTTTCTGTTAATTGACCACGTAAAACAAAACGCATATAAATAATTATTTATTAGTGATTCGCATTAATCATTACACAATTACACTTATACACATAAAAGTATTCATATATCCTTATCTACGTCCACTAGGGTAAACTGCTAACTTATAATAGATGACTACTTTATCCAAGAAAGAAACCAGAAGAAATGAATTTGTTGGCCAAACAGGGTAACAAAGTCAGTTATTTAATTTGGAAGAACGTCTATATATTTGAAAGTGTACCTAACTGTACTTCACATTATTAGGCTTACAGATATACTGACTTTACATCGTGGTCATATTTTTTGTATGCCAATATGTAGAGCAGCAGAAGTGGCGGTGAATATTTCACAATAGGAAATACCTGCAGCTAATAATTAATGTTTTGCCATAATATGTAGAGACACGATGAAAAAGTCGGTATAAATCCGACGGAACACACTGTAACGCTGCTTTAATTTTGCAATATTTGCACAATATCCTGAAATACTTACTACCTATTAAACATAATTTCCTCAGAAAGATTTCCAACATTTAAAACATTATTTCAATAATTTTGCAGAATTACGAAAATCCCTCCAAAAAACAAATTTAATATTGTTCCTGTCTACCCGAGACGGATTGGTCTGCAAAAGTAAAATCAAAAGGTCACAACATTAGAAATAGAGTTACTTTTGAAAATATTGATTTCAGACACTCATAAAGTACAGTTACCGAATTAAACGTAGAAAGAAGATGAAACAAACCCAACACTGTTTCGCCCAGATGACAAACAGTACTCCTGTTTCTTGAAATAATAACAATATATTTATTCATTAAGTTTAAAAGGTACATATTATTGACTTTGACTTTATAGAACTGGACCAGCGAAACTCTATCAACCCAATACACTTTTTAAGGTTAAGACATGCTAGCAAAAAAGTAGACAACCCTAGGTTACCTTCTGCGTATTTTCAACGTTTAGATTGAGTTAACCAATTTAGAATGCATCTGATAAAGTCATTCCTTAAATTCACAGGGATAGCATATGTAAACATAGTGCAAATTAAGTCAAAAGGTAACAAGCACCTGTAAACAAAGAGGATGTTTTCTTGGGCATTTCCAGTTGCATCCATAAACAGATGACAGACAAAAAGTACTCGAGAAAATAAAATAATTATAATACTTCTGTCAATTTAAGCTTCTTTTTTGAAATATAATAAACAATCTGACTAATCCACTCTGAAAGATACAAAGTGAAAAAAAAATGAAAAAATACCATTACAAAAACAATTTTCTGTACCAATGACGCATCTGGCTATTGCAAAATTATACGAAATAAAAATTCAAAATTAAAAATCTCTGTTCAAATAGCTCTAGTGTATGAACCAGAAATACCTAGGCTATTCACTCTTTCGTCTTTTTTCTCGATCCTTTTGTACCATATCTCTTGGTGTTTCCCTAGGTACAAATATAATAATAAAATTATATTCCCCATCTTTCTAATCTGGTTTTTTCTTCCCTCTCTTCTTTCGACAAGTCAATCAACCATCAAAATTTGTATTTTCTATAACTCTTGTCCTTGGTTGCTTCACACTCACTCTTCACATTTTTCCCTTCATCGAGTCATCTTTCAATGCAGGCAGGAACACTTTTTTGAACCATTCTATAATGTAATTTTCGAAGTATTTGTTCTTTTTTCATGTCAAATACATTGTGTTATTTTTTGAATATGTTTTGGTGAACTTTTTAGTGGCAATGGCCACTGGTGGTGTTAATTCCTAGGTACGGCTGGTTATTAATGATCTCGTAAGTAACGCAAATTCCAAGGTATGTAACAAAGGTCTTAGATCTTTTATAAAATACGATCGACATGGTCTAAATTCGAGTTCCACAAATTCCTGGCAGGCTATATGGGTTGGATGGTGCTGATTTTGTGGGCACTGTCCAATGCAGATGATTAATACCTGGGAAACCTGGGCGTGTCATGGGATGAAGATATTGTTGAGATTGTTGGGTAGTAGGGTCCGTTTGTGACTCCCTTGGCATACCACACCAAAAGGATTTGTACATGGGTTGCAGAGATAACAGTCCAGGTCATTAGCAAGGACCCATGGAGAAGCTTGCATAATAGCAGATTCAAACGTAACTACATATACACCACTCTAAAAACACCTATTATAACGTTTGACAATGCAAATAAAAATATATTCTTTGACCAAATGTAGATACTTCTCAAAAGACACACTGTGGTTACTTATTTAGTGCCACATGTCTAATCATAAATAATCGATTTTTACTGGTCCAGTTCTATATAGTCAAAGTATATTGAAAATGAAAAACAAAAACTTGCATGAAAGACATGAGTATACCAGTATAAAAATAGGTTCCTACTAGACTACTCCTACAATAAATCATAGATGTGAACAAAAAACAACAAATAAAAATTCGTATTTTTTAAAAGTAATCCTTACAACTGACTTTTAAACTGACTTAAAAAAAAGAGCGGGTTCTATATTTGTTGGCTATGTATACATATAATATAGGTATACTTTTTTTTCTGAGAGGTGTAAACACAAGATTGTAGGAAACAGGAAAAACCAAACTGAACAGAAAATTATGGGGAAATTTCAAAAATTGAAAACTATAAAATTTACCCTCTTTTTCTGACCCTCTTTTTATTGAAATGTTGGAACAGCAGAGATTAGTCTGAAAAAGTATCTTAAGCAAACAAACTAATGACACCATATACAAGTTTTTAAATTTTTCTCAGTGTTATTAATAATTATTTTTTATTGAAGACTTTGTCCATTCATGGATCGATCCACAACATTTAAACAAATTTTTTATGATGTTTTTCAAAACTGGGAGGTATGTTATTAAATGAGGTATCAGTGTGCTATAGGTACATGTTGAATCAAATTTCAATTTTCGAAATGTTGCCCTTCAAGACCAAATACAATTGGGGAAATCATAATTAATGTGTTTCTTAAGTTCACATTTTTAACATTCATACAACATTTTCACTTTTTGAGACACCCTAAGCTGAAAAAGCGGACATGAAAAATCTGATCTATAAATAGTTTAATATCGATAAACATTTTCAACGAATTTGAAAAATTGAAAACTACAGTTTCAATGATAAACTGATACCTACTTTTCTACATTCAAAAATATTACGTACTGATATACTACTATGAAAAGGCGATGTTTACGCTGATGCCTATTTTTTTAACCCTTATCATTGATTAATCAGCAGCAAGTGTAAACAGAGTGAAGGTGCTAGCATGTAAAAAAATGAATTTAATTTTTACATGGAAGCATGCAATTTGACTGAGCAATTTACTGACCTCAATCTGAGCGTACAATAATGAAAATTTGTAAACACAGAAACAAATGTAAGTAGGGTAAGGTGTTCCTTAAATCGTATCAATTTTGTTGCCTAAATCGTACCTTTTGGAGTTTGTTGATAAAATCAACTGTAATTTTGACAATATTTAAGTGAGGCTAGTGTGAGTGAAAATATAATAAAGTAAGGATATAAAAACTGGAAAATATACCATTGGAAATTCTAAAAATATTATTTTTGTAATTATATGGCGCTAAAATGAACAGTGATGTGATTTCGGCGGCCTTACGCTACCTATGCTAGGTGTGTTCAAATACTGATAATCTTTTTATTCCTTCTAAATATGTATCTTAGACTACGAAAGCGAAAAACATTGGAATTTTTCATCATTATCGAAGTATAAAAAATATCTTCCTCAACATGATTCAAAAGTGAGTTTAGATGACTCGGGCATTATTCACTCTCTGGGCTCAATTTGCGAATTTTCCCTCGCACGTAAACGTTTTTTTTTTAAATTTTGTGTGTAATATACTATTTTCGATTACCATTTTTGCAATAGATTTCCTTTTTCAATTCGCATTTGTAAGAAAAAGAAAAAAAACTAATAAATATAATGAATTGGGGTTGAGGAGATGAAATTTATGTCAGATAAACGAGGAGCGAAAGAAAACAAGGTCACCCAACATAAATGTGAATAGCTATCGTTTTTAGGGTGTTCATGTTAGAGAGTCATGAATCTCTCTATATTTATCAATACGGATACATTTATGGCAAACCTTTAGCTTTATCCTCTGTCCATTACCTTCGAAACGAACGTATCTTATGTACACTTCATTTACCGCAGCCATTCGACAATGTAGACGAAAGTATACATAGGTACGAAATTTAAGGTACAATCTGTTTTTCTCGTTTAGCAACTACTGACCCCTAAGTCCACTTTTCTTTCTTTTCCTTTCATTTTCTGAACAGTCGCATAAATTGAACCAATTTATGAAAAAAGGCAACGAAAGAAGTGGATTTTGTAGCTTCAATAGCAATATTATTAAAATGTCAAGATATCATCGATACGTAGGTACCTACTTAATAATGAGTCATTACAATAAGAACGTATTTTTTTCGGAGGTTTTCAAAAAAAAAAAAAAAAATAGAGAAAGAAAGAAATAATCGGAAGAGTGGACCTTTTTTTTGAACAAATTAACTATACAGTGTACGGTAATACTTACACTATACTGTATTCAGGATATTTACTTTAAAATTGATAAAATTTCTGAAATTCCTGAAAAAGTCAGGATATTTTAAAAATTGTAATGACCAAATCGTTAGAGTTTTTCTACTAGTGTACATAGTACCTGTCACATCATCGAAGAATTTTTGATAAAGGTTAAAGGAAAAAAACAATCAGTCAAGTGTTATATTGATTAGGTAAAGAGGTATTATACTAGCTTACAAAAAAAAAAAAAAAACAAGAAAAGGTTGGGCGATGAAGTAGAAATTTTCACCCGAAGACTAGGCTATGTACCAAATTGTTAAAATACGGTGGTTTGTTCACTCACAAAGCACAAATTTTGTTTTCATAGTGGATGAAGTTACGTACAAAATTATTGCGTAGGTATCAGTTTCAGGAAAAAGTCATAATTTGCAACATGACACTAGTTTTTGCAAATAAAATATAAGAAAAATAGCACAGCATAAAATGTGTCATTATTCTTCATTCATTTTTGAATACTCCACCAGCCGAGTAAAGCAACACTTGCGCAATCTTGTGGTAACGGTTTAATTTTAACTTTCGATGTTTTTCTTAATTAAAGGTCTTTATATGTTATTGGGAGCATAATAAGCAAATAAAATTATTTTTGAATTTTTTTGAATTGTATCACTTGTCGCTTGGGGGATTATTTTCACCGTCTAAAAGGATGACGTCACGATGAGCGGTTTGCATAGTTCTTTGTATCCAAGTAAGCACAATTATATATTTTAGCAGCTGGGATATATACGGCCCCACCTGAATTATTTTATCAATACAAAACTTAATTTTCAAAGGAAATTAGGCTATTAGGTATAAATAAGTTTTACTTTTGAATAATTTTTAAATTTCAACGTTCTTAAATTTTGATGTCAGAATTTGAAACACGATTAAATGTTTCTTAATTTAAACGGAACCAATTTGCACGTATTTAAGAGTCAGTTTACTTTTATAATTAATACTGCGCCACTTCAAACTGCATCGATGAAAACATTTTTCCCAAAGCATTTATTGCAGCTTACAAAATATTACATTTAAGTAGGTATTACAAATAATTTCGCTTTGTCATGAATTTTTAAAAATAGGTCACCCGTTGGTGGACATCAGTTATTCCTTACACACTGACTTACATGATGTAACAATGACCAAATTTTTTATTTAAAAAAATTCAAAAAATATAAAATAGGTACTTAATTGCCTGCGAAGCAAATACCTATTCAAGAAAATATTAGTCTTTATTTATAGTGATTCAATCATTTTCGTATTGTACAAGCAATTTACTGAAAACAAAAAATACACCATCTTGCTAATATTATTTTACATAATACAAGATAATAAAGACAATGTTTACCTAAGTATTTTGCGAGTGAAAAGTAACTCTTATCATTGATGAATGTAATCTCCATTTAAATAAATGCGCCTCCCTGTAAAAACGTGAAGCATCTTTTTACATGGAAGCACGTTTATTTTTTATCGAGGTAGAATTTACATCAGAAAAATAAGCCTGGTTCACACTTGGCTAATTTTCATGCTACTAGCCAGCTACTTGAGGTACTATTCTGTTAACAGTTGAATTTACTACGCTGTTTGAACCATGACTGGAAACAGCAAACTGACTTTACCTGTCAATAGAATAGTACCCCAAATAACTCACTGGTAGTAACAAAACTAGCCAAGTGTGAATCATGTAGGCTATATAGCAAAAGAGATGTCCAATGACAGATAAAAAACACGTCAAAGATAGACTGTTGATAAATTCAGATATTTATTGATGGTGTGTATGTGTATTGGTGTAGAGATGTTTGTTTTCACAATGAAGTATGTACAGCTTTAGCTGCGTAGAACATTAAACAAAACTGATTTTTCATTGATGGTGATTCTGATTATGAGGGTCGAAGATCTTTGTCCCATCTTTGTACCACATGTCATGTAAAGAGTTGGACATCTCTTTAGCTATATGTTTCTGGGTTACACTTTTTGAATGAGACGTAAAATCTGCCACAATGAGGAAGTTGATGTTCTGTTCCATTTTTCATAATTTTCATGAAAGACTCATTATTATGATAGAATTTTAACGTTTTGTTGCTTTCTGATCATTAATTATACAAAATATCTGCCTCTACAAGGTACAAAAGTGAGCGTTTACATGTTAGGGAAATTTGTGAAACGAGCGCAGCGAGTGAGCAATTTCCGAGTCATGTAAACGCTCACTTTTGAACCTTGGTGTGTCACATACTATTTCGCAGTTGTTTTGGCAACAAGAGTTTCAACAAAATTTTAGCTATAGTGGTGTGAATGTGGTACGAATATTTTTATATAAGATTATAAAGAAGAGGAAAAAAAACGTAGCCTACTTAAGGTAGTAACTTTATGGTTATCACAAACACTTTTGTGGGTCAGATCAGTACGGTTTTTTCTAATGTTATTTCTCTTTCCCCGTCTTTTTTGCGAGACTTATAACGCTGTATACGAGAAAGACATAATCATTACGAGTTTTTTCATCTTCACTTTATTACATCTGTATATACATATAAATGTTCATAGTACAGGCAGAGAAAACATAAAAACAGAATCCACGAAATTAACTCGTTCTTCCAGCAAGGGTAAACAATCGTTTTTTTTTTCCTCTTCGCTTCATAATTGTTACGGAAAAATGTCCAGTGTCTAAGGTTAATTTTCTTTTTCCCTCTTCATGTACCCAATACCTATTTTTCCACTTGGTTTCTTTTCCAAATATCGCCTGACAAAAACGTAGAATTTTCGTACCATTCTCTAATAAAATGTCCGAATTGCGAATGGACCAATTAAGCAAAGTGTAAAATTTCTGAAAGAAAAAAGACACGAAAATAGAAAAAAAAAAAAAAAAAAAAAACCTTTTTTTTCTTGACTATTATTTTTCTCACTTAGAAATTACCAACGATCGTCCTCACAATGCATCAAAAGTGTTTTTTCTTTTTCTTTCTCTTAACTTCCCTCAAATTATAATCGTGGAAAAGAAAAACATTCTTTCTTCTGTTAAACAATAGCCGGCGAAACGCGTAGATAGCATTAAAAGTATTATCATGTCAATAGAATTGGTGAAACGAAAAGTCTAAAAAATTATTATTTTATATACATATATATTTCTTTTGTAAGGAATGATAAAACACCCGCTGAAAAAAAAAATATTTGAAAAATTTATTTGGAGGAGACAAAAAAAAAACTGGTGCAGAAAGTACCACAAGAAATAGTAGGTTTGAAATAAGCACGTTGATGCCATAAAAACACCACTGGTATATAGACATGATAATTTTATTGATCTGAATCAAAATTGTTTGGATTAATTTATTACTTATTGACCCCTCCAATCACCCAATTGCATGAACTATAAAGCCAATTGTTACGAAATCTGGTAGGATGTTGAAATAGTGTAGAGTCCAAGGTATAAGGACTTTTACTATATAGCTTGGATTGTGTATATTAGGAGGATAGTATGCATATATCTATTCCTTACATGCAATGAATGAATAAGAAAAATAAATTGCTCTACTCGCATTGTTTTTTTTTTTTTTTTTTTTTTTTTGTAAAACATATAAGCCTTAGTTGTTTTATTTTGGCATTTAAAAACAAATCATTTTACCCGTTGTATAGTAAAAAACCATACTTCAGTTCACTAAAGATTAAAAAAAATTTGAAGATTGGAATCAACGTTTCCGAAATGCTAGTTTTCTACTTAACCACTGAGCTAGGAAAGCACTATTGTTCAATTGGGTATGTTATGGCAACACAGTCGTACAATCAGATAGAAATGGGTAAAATTTACTGGTTTTATCGGTTACGTGTAAGGAACAGATATGTGTGGATAGCATTTGTTTTCCTAGGTGTAACATATTTCACGTAGACACTAGCGCACATAAAATTGATTGAACACGAAGTAGAATAAAATTTTATGTGTTTGGCTTCCTACGTGTGACGTCATTTCACTCACACTAACACACTAACGAACTGATCAAGCGTACCTAATAAGCGAAGTAATCT
Organism: Ericerus pela; assembly: GCA_011428145.1. Taxonomy (NCBI): domain Eukaryota; kingdom Metazoa; phylum Arthropoda; class Insecta; order Hemiptera; family Coccidae; genus Ericerus; species Ericerus pela. The sequence continues at coordinate 646,046 of WOFM01000170.1, forward strand.
ATATGTATACCTTGGTAGAATCAATGCATATTTAAAATTTTGTGACCATATAATACAAATACTGTTCAAAAATTGCCACTATATTGCCAAAAATCAATATTGGGTTGATGCACCAGTGACTGATCATGTTTCAGTAATGGATCACCGCATAATTGTATAATGATATGCTAATATAAAGGGTTTGGTTGCTCTATAGTTGGTAATATTGATCTGGAATCATAATATAATCAATAAAACATACCTTGAAGATCTTATCTCGACTTTCCAGCGATAATATTGTGCAGTAATAAATATTTTTTGTATGGATTTTATTCGTTGTGATTTACTGAAATTGCTAAGAATTTTTTAAAGGAAAGTCACTGTTGAATTTATTATGATAAACAGTATGCTAATTCTAGTATAATATTATATAGCGGTAGGTAATAGCCTACTTGCTTGTTTAATATAAAATCACTATTATATTTAACCAATTAAATTCCGTCAATTTTAAAAGCAACATAATCAGATATATTATACTGAACAAGGTACATGCCACTGATTCGCACCAAAGCCAGTAGTAATGGCTATATTTTCTACATACAAATTAACATTTATACCAAATTTTAGACTATTGGACTGAAATTGCGATCTGTATCGCGTTTAATAGAAAATCTTATACACAATGGACGTAGGTATAGGTAATATAGAAACTTTTACTCAATATGAATTCTACCATATAGTGCATGAAACGAAAAATGTACCCTTCTTCTCCTCAAATTCGTTTCAGAAGATTAATTAATTCAAAACGTAGATAGATTTTCTTCGAAAACCTGCTTAAAAATACGAAGATAATGACAAGTTTCTGTAAAATTCGGACGTTATGAGATTAGCCTATTCATGTACTTAAAAGGAAAATATGCATTTTAAATTTAACAAAGAAAAATTTTCACCCCTTCCCTATTCACAAATAATGTGTTTTGATGATAAATTTTTTTCATCTTAAGTGTTGAAACGAAGAACGTTATAATACCTTCTTACCAGAAGTTGTCTGAAAATATAGGTTACTCAAAGAATATTAAATGTATTCGTCTAAAATTCTTGAAGAGATTATGAAACTGATGAACCTTTTAGCAGAAAATATATATTTTTTGCTAAAAGGTTCAGCATTTTTTATTCGTCTGTAATTAAAAACAAAAAAATTGATCGATCCTTTTTCCGCTAGGAAAATTTTAAACTTAACATGTGCTGACCACTACCAATAGTAGGTATAACTAAGGAAAACTTTTTTATGCCCTAAAAATAGTAAAATATGCGGTTAAAATTATGAAAATTTGCAAAAGTATTCAGTGAAATATTCTGCACATCAGCCATAGTAAGTGTGTAAGTATTTTCCCATAGTTTCAAATTTTCTAATGGCTACCATACGAAAAGCAGTCCATTGATTTTGCTCAAATTCAATATTAAACCGGTCCTTAATTGTTTCTAGCTACCCTAAAAATTTCCGGTAAAAATCTTCAAATTTATGGGAGTTATCGGTGTGACAACATGATAGGTGTGCAAAACTTTGAGAACTCCTTCATTATAAACTACTACACCTGAATTTCAAACACTGACGTGTAGCCCCAAATAGCTTCTAAAAACAGCCCAAATTTTATTACCGTAGGTAAAACAGTGAAGGCTTCGCAGACTCTCGAAAATTACCAAAATGAGGAAAAAATGGAAATATATAAATATCTATATGTATAGGTAGGTAGGTATAGGTATACATATAGCATATCCATGTGTATATAATATTACCTATATAGGTACATATATACATATAGAATCATATATATATTTATATCTTGTACAAAAGAATATTCGTGATCTACGACTCGGATCGGCGTTTTTCCACTGTTCCCACTCTCAGGTCCCGCCATAACACCAAATGAGATAGTTGCATTTTTCTTGGAAAACACTGCAAAAAAATTCCGTAAAAAAGCCAAAATATTCGAAAATAGGTAGATATGCCATAAGTTTTCCTCGATATCAAATTTTTTTGAATAAAATGGTAAAGCCAAAAAAAAAATGAAATATTTATAATTTTTTAATAATTTTAGGCTATTTTGAAAAATATACAGTAAAAATGGGAAAATTGACCAAATATAGGTTAATATTGGTTAAAAATGACAAAAATATGCAAAAATATTCCCTAACACAATTGTAGGGCTTATTCCACTCTGAATTTTACGAATCGCAAAACTAATTCAAGTTGATAGGTAAGTATTCCCTGTAGGAATAAACAGGAAAAACGTTTTAACGTAAAAAAACATTCCCACAGGTAACCATTTAAAATAGTGCTTTATTTTATTTTTAACGATATTAAGTTCTGTGGATATTTCATTATAAATTTTTTCGACGATTACAACAATTCCGTATTCTTTTTTTAAACTTCTAGGAAATGTTAAACGGAAATTCTTTCCCGACACACAAACGACAATGTTTGACCAACCCAGTTTCATTAGACCCAAATTTGTGGGTGCTCTGGGGCTTGGAAAATTCATGAAATTTTAAAAATTCAGCTCGTAAGCCCACTTTAGATCCTCTTTATCAATTATCTAATATCTACATCAGCTAAGTCTCATTTGCTCCTTTTCAGTATACCTATCATACAATTTGTGAGTATTTTAATAAAGCTTTGTATTTTGTCAGTTGTACGGGTGTACAGTGCGGACATTTTACAAAGTTAGCAGTATTACTTATGAACTACACTTGACATAATTATTATGAGAACTGAGAAGTTAGGCTAAAGATGTGTTCCCTTTCAATATTGAACTCATTAGAGCTTCTCCCATTTCTGCAGTTATGTTGTCAGTAGTAACATATTCTAAATTTTCCATTTTATTTTAATGGAGTGTGAAAATCACGCATGTATAGCGCTTACTAAGTTATTTTCTACAATGAATACCTAGCTCTATGACTTGGTAGAAATTGTTTTGTTAATTCTATTATTATATTTAAAATAATACCCTCTCACTCTTCACTCTCCATGATGTGCGTATTTTACGTGCTAGTTCTAGGTTGTCGTCCATTTCTGTTATGAGCAAGAACTGTAAATTTATTCTAAAGGTTTCGACTCTGTGTGAGTTCTGCGAAGTTATAAAAACCAAAAACCAAAAAATAAATAATAAATAATAACTTCGAGTAAAATAATCATCATTAAAAGGACTTTTTTAATAAGAGAGCAATGACGGATAAATGACTGTGAGCATGAGATACAAAATCCGATCACATTTTTAGAAGACAATTTTCTCGAGATTGTTGCTAACAAACTCCGCACTTTCAGGAACTGAAATTATTTTCTATTTCCATCCATAAAAATAGAACTGTACCTCTAGAGAACCAGTTCAATTTTTTCTTAATAGAACAACGTCTTATTAAAGTAAGTTCTCAGAAGTCCGTTGTTTTTTCCAAATACTATAATAACTATCTAATACGTCAGAAAAAACCGATTCCTTCGATGAAATATATAATATGGCTGACAGAACTAGGCCAACCAACCCTCTTCGTGTAGACTTGGAAAAAAATAGAATCTAACGTGGCTGTCACACAGTGTTGGCTAAATCATACGTCAGCTGTGCATCTGGCTACGTGAACAGAACATTTTCCTTTTCTATTTTTCAGCGCTTTACTCACTTCAACGCACGAACGTCACCAATTACTATTGCCATCCATCCTCTGGCCGATAAAACTCGAGGTGATTGTAGTGTAAATGCGGGTATTTAATAAACATTAATCGAACAACGTTAATGCAAAAAGCAGAAATCTTCTTCGAACACCGTAGTTACAAAAACCGTAAGGACACTCGAGTACGATGAAAATGAAACTGCAAAAGAGGTGGGTATAAAACAATATAGGGGCTAACATTGTACAAGACAGTAGGTACCTACTTACTTAATTTTATCCAACAACCAAATGACGAAAAACGAATTACGAAAATAGCATAACGAACGTATAGTATTTTCATTTTGTGTTAAAAATGTTCAATTATCAAAAAATAGATTCAAAATGTGCCTATAGATACTTTGGAGAGAAACCGAAATTGCAATCAATCGAAGAAAATTGGAATTTATTTCTAGGAATTCCAGATGAAAGAAAATGGCACCAATAATGATGAACAAATGTAAAATCAAGACCAAGAACAAGACCTAAACCGTGATGGTCTTGGTCCTGCAAAATCTGTATTCTGCCCCTTACCATAGGTGTCCGTGACTTGAATTCACCAATCTGTGGTATATTTTAAGTAGCCCCTCCACATCACTAAGAAGAAAAAAAACTTTGATACGTTAGAGGTCTCCCAGAATTTTCATCACCCCTTAAAAATCAATTTGACTTTCCCTCCGTTACACGATACAAAACATAATCCAAACTTAAGTAAAACCTCTTACAAACTCAAATAAGTTTAATGTTCGCCTAGTGGTTAAGGAATGAGCAATTCAAGAAAACGTGATTCCAATCTGAATCTCACGTTTGAGACTTTCAATGAAGGCATTATGGTGGAAAATTGTTATACCAGATCGAAGTAGTGTAGAGATAAAATGCATCATTGGTTTTATACGAAGATGAGAAATTATAAATAGACTAATGGTTAAAATCTGGCAGTGTTTCTTCATTCTTTCTCATAGACAAAAATCGAAAATTATGTTTCTAAAGGTTGATAAAGTTAACGAAAAAACGTCGTAGACTATTTTTCATCTACTTCAAAAAATAGTGGTCACCAATTTATTTTAATACGAGCTATTACCCGCAGTTTCACTAGGTTAATGTCTAATAATTGTTTTAACCCCTTTTTTGTGGACCGAAATGAAATCCTATGAAAAAAATAACATAACAGAGTGAGACAGAGAGAAATATGTCCAGCTCATCAACCAGTAGTCATTAGACGATGAAAAAAGAAAGGTGGAGAAGTTTTTTTCAATTCTCTTTTCTACTCATTCTCGTTTGGTTCAAGAAACGTTTTGTCTGTTTTCATAGATGATAAAAATTTAGTAACTTTTCCTCCAGGGGTGTTGCGGACTTCCTCGATGACAGTAAATCTTCCATGGAGGAACTCAATTTTTTTTGGAAAATCTCAAGCAAATCCGTCCAGTGGTTCTGAAGTGATAGTGTTTCCAACCGTTTTTAACCTGCAGTATTTTATAATACATAATTATGTAGAGGATAGACATAGAGATAAAGATTGTCATCTCCATTTTTGGAAAATTTTTGTGAAGAGTCTGAGCAACAGGTTTGGGAACTTCGCCTTCGCCAAGGTCTCTTAGTTTCAGCTATGTTCCTTCTGCCTATAAAAACTGAATAATTGCGGTTTGATTTACCACGGACACATTGCAGACGACATAATAATGCGCTCATAAACTGATTATGTATTATTATACCGAATAGAATACGATGGAACATGGAAGATATTCTCTGATAGTGAGGCAAGGTTAACCATCAGCTAAATGCCCAAGTCGAAAATGGATACAGTTGTATCATTTCGAGGAATTAGGTATGTTACCCATTGACTACTTACGTTATGGAACAAATAATGGGCCATATTTTTATTCGTTCATTTTGCTCAAGTAAAAAACTTCAGTTAAGGTTACCCCTAGACTTTTTCATGGAAACCACAGATAAAATATTACTCAAGTATCGGATTTTCACTAAAATATCGTCTTCGAATATGGCCCAATATGTACGTCTACTATAATTCAAGGGACAAAAGAAGTACCAACAACATTCAGATACTTCCTGAAATGTATGAGTTTGAACCTCAGGAAGCATACGCGCTAACTTAGGGGTTTTTTGGTGGGCTATGTCTCCAATAACTTTTTTGAGGGGCCCCTTAATAATTTATTAAATTTCGGTATTTTTAGGTCTGTACATATTCAATTATATAACAGATTAGGTATAATATAATTATGTACGTATCTATACTCATAATTATGTACCTACCTACTTTTTTTGTAATAAATAATTTAAAATTCGATGTCATTTTGTCTTTAGTCTCTTTAATAATTCGAAGAAGTTGGCATCACTGTCAGGGTATAGAGTATGGGAATAAACTGTCAACCATTTTTCTTGTTTTTTTTTGTTCCTGATCATGAATGCGATACTAGAAGAAACGAGTGGGGACCAACTTTTTCCATTTTGCATATTGAGCCACATTTGTTTTGCATCTTCGATTCCATGAGATATTTTGACATTTTTATTCACTCTAACCAATCATCATCTGGAAAAGTGTTAACAATATATGTAACTATGAAAAATCCATTGCAAACAAAGTTTCGAACAAATGTAAATATTTTTCAGTATTTATTTCTTTTAACTTATAAAATGCCTGACTCGGAGGTATAAAGTTAGTAGATAACTTTTTCATGCAAATTGAAAATGAAAAAGAAAGATGATAAATTTTTGCAAACTTTTTTCACTTTTATAGCCTAACGGGAAAGAAAATTTTGTTTTGTTTATAGTTTTTTCTCGTTGATAACGACCACGTAATTTCACTTTCTAAGGGTAGTTTTCTTTCCACATCAAATGTATTATTGGATGATGCTTTCAGAAGTTTAGTTTAAGAAACAAATTATTTATGGAGTTCGATGCTCAGTGATGTTACGTCTGCAATATGTCACAATTTACAGAAAATTCAAATAGGTTTTGCATGAAGAAGAACAGTTTTTTTTCCCCACTGGCATAGCCCACCTCTTGATTTTAATATTCGTTGTCTTATTGCCTTTACTTTTTTGATTCGAAATGTAAAATGACAGCTCACACTTCGTGCTGATTAAATATTTAGTTTCCTGAAATTTATTGAATGTTAATTTTTTTGAAAATAATTGTATATAATTCGACAATAAAAGCAGAAAAGAAAATTATTCGAGAAAAAGAAAAGAATTGCAGTCAGTTTTCTTATTTTTATTTTTATTTTTATTTGGTTTCTCTGCGTTTGAGTAAAACAGTTTGAAAGTAGTTTTTTGACGTCGGAGTCTGCTTTAATAGAAAAAATGTAAATATCGCATACAATGAATTAAGTCAACAATATTTTTTGTTTTTTTTTGTTTTTTTGTAGTTACGTCTTATATTTTTCAACACATTCGAAGAACGTCACTTTTAAGAGGTTTAATCATCTTCAAAAAATTTAATACAAGGAGTGGAGATGTGGAATTTTTAGTACACAAAGTATTTCTGACACTTCACCCAACATTGTTGCACTTTTTTCCGTTTTGTCTCCCATATTTTTCATCGTGTTTGCTTATAGACTACCACTGGAAAATAATTTTAATAGAGGTTTTTAAACTAGTATTAAATCTTAAAACAATTAAATTAATGGTGGTGGTTTTTAAGAATTTATTCGTGAGATTTGTAGTTGCATTCAAGAATTTTCAGAACAACTGAAATTTACAACAGACGGCAGACAAACAAGTTTTCGTGACACTTAGGTTGCCTAGCACACTGTTTCAAGGAGTTTATAAAAATGAAATGGATTTTGCATCATTTTATAAAAACAATATTATTTGTCGTCTCCTGTTCAAGTCTTTGACCATACATACTTATATGGACTGAGCGTAATGATGAGAATGTGAGGCAAAATATCTCTTATAAAGAAGCTTAAAATTGAGGGAATAAAGTCCTTCTGATTTTCCTTTTTATCAACGGTTTTTGACATCGTCCGTGCTTGAAAGATGTATAAAAAGTGAGAAATAACGTAATTTTAATAAAAATGAAAAAATTTTCAGTATTCATTTAATAACATTGCTGTTGAACTTTTTATAATAAAAATCACCTTCCGCCAATTATATTTATTATGTTGGCTTCACTCGCACTGTATACCGCTGCACGTATTAAGCTCAGTCCATATATGGTTAATAGTCAAAGTTTCAAGTGATCATTTATAATTTAGTGTTTCAGTGTATGATATTAGAACATGTTAAAAACTTTTCAAGTAAGTATCTTATGTAACTGACATGTACGACTCAAATTACTAAGCATTCGAGCGTCACTAAAAACCGAACAAAAAATAAAATAAAATAAAATAAAAACTGTTTTTATGTACAAGTTAGGTTGGTATTATAGTTTGATTTTTGAAAAATTATTCTCTAACAGATCAGATGTTTATTTCTATGATTTTTCTTTTTCGATTTCCAATACTTTCTACGTCCTTCATAACAAAAACGTATAAAGAGGGGGGGTCTGGCTTGAATAAAGAAATATTGAGTGTTTATTGGTGGTGGTGGTGGTATTGTTGCGCTGGTAAAAGAGTTCAAAAGGACCAGTCAAGAAAATGTGGATCCTCAACCTTTATGATCGATCCATCTTTGCCATTACTTCATGAACACTGTTCCAATGGTCTGAATAGATGGAATTTGAAGAAATAAAATTATTTTGTTCGCAGATCTTCTTTCAGAATTTAATCATGATGGAGGGAAATGATTCAAAGAGTATCTAATAATTTTTAATAGCGGATACAAAATTATAATCCACAAAATTATTAGAACAAAAATAATTTTTTATTCTGTAATAATTCACTTCGCCGTGGATAATTAACGAAGATTTATAAATGAGTTGATAAATGCAAGCGTTACTGGCCACAAATTTAAAATTCTCCACGATAAAGAATATCTTGCTAGCCTATCAAAACTTAAAATAACTACTATGCAAAAATTATGAAGGATTGGTAATAATCTCACGTTAGTGGGTGGTTGGTAAAACAAACATATGCGATACAGAAAATAAAAATATTTATAATGATTTGAGTCGTTCGTGTATTTGGTCTCTGAATTTAACTTGCATTTTCCAGTTTCATTATCTAACATTATAATAATACTATTAATAACTGCATTGTAGTAGACAACTTCAACGATTTGATAGAATACGTAATTAGGTAAGCAAAATATTCGAAGCTATCATTCTTTTAACATTTTATCATTTTCTGATAATTATAATTACTTATATAAAATTTAATATCTTCCTCAACAAGATTCAAAAGTGAATTTGCCTGACTCAGGAATTGCTCACTCGTTGCGCTTGTTTTGCAAACTCTCTCACATGTAATGGCTCATTTTTAAACCTTGGTGTGTAATACACTATTTTATGCTTAATATTAATGTCTAGGAAATCCAATGTTTTCCGTTGTCATAACCTATATTTAGAATGAATGAAAAAATTGCCATTGCCAATATTTGAACACAATAACTACCAGTAAGACCCGAATGCAAGAACAATGAATGTTTTACCAAATCCGTTAATTTTACCGAATGACTATTTCACCAAATGGCCATTACTCCGAAATCAATTGTACCGAACATATTTTACCGAATCCATTTTACCAAAAGACTTTCTACCAAAAAACCAAAAATTTGAAAAGCTGTTTTTTATTTTAATTTTATTCTTTCAAATACTTGAAAATTGGAATTTCTCTATGCCTTTATCACATGGTGGGAGTTAAGGTGAGGTGAGGTGAGATTTTTTTTTTTCTGAATTAAAAAGACTCAAGTTGGTATTGTCCTTTTCCTTTGTCATTTGGTGGTAAGTTGAGTAAGGTTGGTTTTTTTTTTTTTTTTTTTTTTTTTTTTCAATAAAATACCCGAAAATATTTCTGTACGTACGTTTATATCATATGATGGAAGGAATGGTAAAGTGGTTGTGAATTTTTTTTTATAAAAAACTGACTGGAAAAATGCATTTTTCCATTCCTTCTTTTTATCAAAATTCAAAATGGTTATGAGTAATACTTGGGAAAAATACGTTTCGGTGAAAAGTCTTTCGGTGAAACAGTTTCGGTAAATCAGAATTCGCTCAAATAGTAATTCGGTATTTAAAAGACTAGGAATCCCTAGAAGTACATCATTTTGCCTACATGTTGCAAAAAATAACAATTCTGCAGTTCAAATCACTACAGCTATATGTATAGTTCAAAAGTAGTTGTGTAAATTTATTGGAATTGAAAAAGCAATTTCATCTTTTAAACGTAGATAATAGCATAGAAACGACAACTGTATCGTAGATAAATGCTTTGTCATTATTGGCGATCGAATTGAAAATGTTAAAATAGTGTTACTTCTACAAAATTCCCGTTCTGTGACTCAGAAATTTAGAATGGAAGGATTGAAAAATAAAACAAAAGTATCCGGAGAAAATTAATAAATTTACTTATTATACAACTAAAAAAATGATTTATTCCATTGTCCTGAAAACAATAATAATTCGTGAATAACGCGGTACCTAATTTAACCCGAAAAACATAATACAAAATTACCCTAAAATAATGCCATGTCCCATGTAGCACGTAACTATGTGCGATAATAATTTTTTAGAAATGCTATAAACTTACACATAACAAAGACGTAAGTATATCTGTGCAATATACGGTGTCACAAAAATCTTTGTAACTCTTCATTTCATTTCACTTTATTTTGAGTATATACTCTATGGATGCTCATCTATCTATTGAAGCTGATTCATCGGTTAGGTAACTGCACCAAACTCCAAACTTTCAATATTTGTCACGGCTGTTCTACGAGAAGAAAGTAGGACAAGAATGTCAGACCTGCTCCTGAGTGATTCTGATTTTCTACCCTTTAACTTATTTCGAGAACAGAATACGATTACGGTGGGTGCTATACATTTTGCTTCAGCTCCGCTTAAAATTCGCAGATATGCGAAAAAAAAGTTTGTTTATAGATACAGGTGGTAGGTATTCATTAAATAATAAGCACACGCAATGTTACAAAGGTGGCCTACTTACAAACTGAAGCTATAGTCTGCATCCTCTGATGAATTAAAATTCGTCAAGTCATTTTTTAAAGAATTCTACGAAATTATTTGACACAGCATAATATTATTGCAAGGCTTGAAAATGTTGTGGTTTATATTTCGTTCTTTTTCTATATACTTTTTTTTTTTGTGGTTCACTATTATAAGTGATGAAAAATTAGTTAACTTACAAGATTTTTGAATTGTTCAATTCTGCGATCTATGTAAGATCTGAATTCTGCGAGACATGATGTAAATACAGACATGTAGATAAGTGACACTCTTAAAGGGTTTATAATTTTTTTTTTAACATATAATTTGATTAAAGAGAACTAATACTCATCATTATCTTCACCTATATCGTGATTATATTCGGGCCTTTAGTCCATAATTTGATTGACTTATCTCTTTATAAATTTCATGGCAGTGAATCACTTATAGCAGTCTATATGCTCCAGTTACCTATGATACCAAGCCTAGCGTATTTATACTCTTAAGTGTAATATGATGAAGACGAAATTATGAATAATTTCATATAACTAATATTGATGGTATTTACAGTGATCAGTGATCACGTGTACTGGCCACGAGTATTCGTAAAATTGTCGGCCAACCAAATACCTCCTTATTGGAACCTAATCCGTTTTCTTTCATTAGAATTTTTGATGGGAGAGCTTATCTTTTTATATATTTTCGTGGTCCTGGTTCATTTAACTGACCAGAATGATTTCTCATATAAGTAACAATTGATTCACAGTTACTTCAATTATATTTTATTTCTCAACTCTACAAATGAGATTTCTGAACACCATAGATAAGATTTTTTTTCCAAGAATTTGAGTATTACAAATACCCTTTCGAATTTCCTATAATTGAAAGCTAGGCTTGCATATGTTGTTATTCAAATTCCTTAAAATTAATCACAAAATCATTTCTTTCTTTATTGAATACCGTAATTGCAAACGTGCCTGAATCGACACGTTTTGTCCTTAAGTAAACACCTTCACATTTTTTCTTCTTTATTTTTTTCATCTAAAGAAGGAAAGAAAAAATGATCAAATAAAAAAAATAGTATAAAATAAAACTATATGATAACCAGAACACCGTTGAATATGTGAGAGAAAAATTGAAAATACACCTGCGAAATGAAAAGAAGTAAACGAAGGCCTACACATTTTTTCAATAAATTTTAGAACACAAAGTTACAATGTCGTATGTTAACTTGAAGAATGAGATAGTACTAAAAAATAATGTAATTTTTTTTCTTGTTTTAGTTTTTTTTTTACTTTACTTTGACATGGGTATGTTTTTTTTGTGTTTTTTTTTTTTTACTTTAGAGAATGTCAAACATTATATGAAATATTAAATTGAGGAATGCAGAGAAGTTGTGGAACGGGATCTGCGACCATAAGCACCGTAAAAAGAAGATCTCGAAAAATGTTTTACCGGGTACCCATATAGTATGAAACAACAATTCTAAAAATAACAACAAAAAAGTTATTCTTGCAAATAAGCTCTTAAATTGCTTTCGAATAAATACCGAAAAATAAATACATTCGGCGACTAAAACACACAGCTAAGGAAACACAATTTTACATTATTACCTGCTTGGGAATTTTCCGCGAAGTACATCCTACACTCGATGCAAAACTGAAAATAATAAAAATAGACTAGCATCTTCACTTGTTCAGTCCAACTCCTTAAAAAGTAAGAGTTGCAACATATTTTATACGGGCGTAAAAAAATTAGCTTGTTATTACACCATGTAACGTTTAAATGTTTCAAATGGCAAGGAAGAAAAAATGCAACGTAGTGCATCTTCTTTTGTGTATGGCGAAATGGTATCTTCTGTGCGCCTGATTTTTATGTGACAACGTCAAAAAGGAAAAAAAGAAAGTTGAAATTTTCAACTAGAACAACATAACATATCACATTCTACGTATATTATTTTAGCGCTGAATCAAATGAAATCAACCACAAATCGGTAGGACCAATAGTTTTAGAATTATTGAAAATTTTATATTATGTTCCAATTGGTAAAATTCACGTTTTCTAGTATTTAGCTTCTAAGTTCAAAAAATTGTATTTTTCAGGGTCACTTATAATGGTTGAGAAGTGTCATACACAAAAAGTGATAAGAATCTTTTTTATTGAAAATATTCTGTTATACATTTTTTGATTGAACTATTTTCCCATTATAGTCAATATTTCCCGAGAAAATTTCAAAAAACTGATTTGGCTGACACAATTTCCATAATTTCCACTATAGTAAGAGGGGTGGTGGTTGAGACTTTTTGTATGTTATTTAAAACGTTCATCCCTAAAGATTAGTGGGAAAAAACAAACTATGGAAATTTTTCAAAATAATATTTCTATCTTCTCTGGAAGGAGTATTTTCAACATAGAATTATAATGTTTGTCACATAAAAACTTTGAAAGGGTAAGCAACCTGCAATTTGGAAAATGCTCTTTTATCTTCAAACCCACTAGAAACGGACCTATAGCGGTAAAATTTTGTAGCAGAAAAATGTCCAAAAAAAAAATTAATGTTATAACTATCTATATAATTCATTTAGAGAAGCAAAAAAGTTCCTATTAACATGGGTTCGAAAATAGGTTGTTTCAGAGATACAGTTCTTATATGCACGTGTCGAATTGGTTGTAAGTTCTCCTCTTTGAAGGCAAAATTTATAAAAGTTGACGCATAGGTAGCGTTCTGTTCTGTTACACATAATACGAAAGTCGCGAATTCGAATTCAGGCTGGCGGAACTAATTTATTTTTCAAAAATTTTTTAATATGAGCGTTAGGGATGCTAAAAAATTTTTTAATTACTTCGAACTTCAAATACATTTAACTCTTTAAATATTAAAGATAACAACCTGGTCAAAAGAATGTTTTTTAATGTATTCGATGAGTACAATAATATACCTAAAAACCAATGAATATTACAAACCAAAAAAAAATTCGAGGGCAGCAATATTTCGGTAGATAACACAGTCTGCTAATTTCCATCTATAATGACCCTCGTTATGTCCTTTTGTGCTGTAAATCAAAGAAATATACTTACATCAAGCAACAAAGATGACTTTGTTTAGTCTATCGTCGAAAATTAAATTTAAGAATTTTTTGAATTCTTCATTTTATTTAGCTATGAAAAATTTGAAACTTTGAGAGTCTGTATCTCTGAAACAAGCAATTTCCAAACCCATGTTAATGAGTATTTTTTTGCATTCTCATGACAAGTTTTACAAGACCCCTTTGATTAGATAAGATTTTTGGACTCGCTGTATTTTTTGAATTTTTGAAAAAATTTTCAATTCAAAAAATCACTGATTGAAGAAAAAATGGTGATTAATCTGTACTGATCTCACAAAATGATTCCATATTTTGTTTTTATTTTGTTAAACTATCAAACAAACCCTTATGATGAAAACTGCTTTCCATTTTGTACAAAATCTGAATATAAATTTGAAATTCTTAATAATCTACTCCCAACCATAAAACCTATTATTATCAAAACACCCCTCTCGTAACGGCTTCTTATGGCTGTGAAGAGGGCTTTTGTGAGACAAGTAAATAAATCAGTACAATTACGATTCAGCTTACCTTAAGTATAATGAGACTGTGGATTTTTGCATCCACCTTCAGAAATTCAAATATTTGGTACCTTTTAAAAAAAATTGTAGAAACCGAAAAATTCGGATACCAGTAGAAGATAACTCCATCATGGAGAAGTGGTGTGTTCAAAAACATATATTTTCAGCCTTTTCTTCTAAGACCTCTCCCACCTGCACAAACATTACCAGCATTGCCAAAGACACACATTTTTCTTGGCTAAAGAAACGGATATGGACCCCCGGGACCTTTATTTTTTACGCCCTTGTAAGGTCAGCAAGAATAATGTGGCCTACAGCCAGCGACTCAAATTATGAATGGAGTGCTGATATACACAGACATGTATACACGGAGAAGAGGGGTGTAGGATATATATTTCCCACCATCTTGCCTCAGGGAATACACCAGAGTTTAATCAAAAAAACATTCCATGAATAACTTATCATAATTAAGTGTTATGTTCAATCAATGAACTTATATACTCATTAAATTCGTATTGTTTTTTTGAAAGACAGTGAATCTGTACACTCATGGGCGTGTGTATTCAATATACTTACAACTAGTGGCGTAAACATATGAGTCTTAAATTATCTGTGAGGGCCATGTCTTTCTTCTCTCCTGGAACAAATACTCGTAATGTTTAAACAGTCCAGGCTCAGAAATTCGCTAATATGTTAAACCCTAATATTTCAGCCTTGGTGATATTGTCTTCAGAATATTGTGATAGAAATTCGCTAGGTACCTATACCTACCTACCTATCATCATTTTAAATCGTATTTATTATTAAAAACTCTGATTTTATGGTTTTTTATCCATCCAGTCCTAATTTTTCAATCAAAAATTTTTTAATACACACCCCTTTCCAAAGTATACGCGGTCTCGTTGCTGCCACAATAAAATTAAATACAATTTCTATCGGTGCACAGATTCATGTTCTGTTTTAGTAGGTTTTTCTAAAACGAGTGATTGAAAAATTGACAATGCTGGAATTCGATCGCTGAAAATCCAACCATGGAACGCCTATTGTAATAACAATTTTCGTTAGAAAAAGTCATTAAGGTCAACAAGCAGAGTGAAGATTTGGAAAATATAATAGGTATTCAATACGTAAAATACGTGAATGATTGTAAATAGGTTAATTTTTATTCTCCAATTTAAGACATCAAGATGAAGACATTCTTATGGGCTTTAGAGTACAAATGTTTCCCTTTGGATGAAGTAGTGCTGAAATATGTAGCATATTCTTTTTTCAAACAATGAATATTATATTATTGGGAAGTCTACATAAGAGTATCACGTTTTTTGAAAGCCTCATATTAAATGAAAAATAACATGGTAGATATTTTAGTTGTTTTTTTTTTTTTTTGTTAAATTGAAGTCTTTAGAAATCTCACTTATATTTAATTTATTCAAATTAACTTACTAGGAGTAAATATCACAATAATGATGATAATGAAAATTCAGATAATAAACACTTTATTTAAACATCACGTTTTGTTTTCTAATCATTAATCTTTTTCAATGAGTTTTTGAATTTTAATGCATATTTACAACGAGTCAAACTTAGATCCGCTACAAATTACCAACAAAATATGAGGTAATTCTCAACGATTAATACAATTTGAAGTATAAAAATTTTTACTAATTATTGACGTTATATGCCGCAAATTTGTTAAAGTTAATTAAATGTTTTCTCTGACGCACTATAACGATGATAATGACTTTTCATTTGAAGAATTCATTTTTGTTTATCCTCCCCAAAACCATTAAAAGTACCTATATGAATTTTTAAGTCACTATGTAATATTGCCTTCAAGTTTAAGGTACCTACGTAAACCTATTCTTAATAATATTTTTAAACATAATTCTAGACGTCATCGGCGTTTTGGATTCGAGTTAAATGATGACGTAATTAATACCTTTTTTTTGTAACATTAAGTAAAATTCTTTTTTGACCCCTAGCATAAAAACGTTATTAGGTTAAAGATGTTGGAAACTCCTTTTCTATACCCAGTGACATATTTACTCGGAGTCCATCGAGGCCGCGGCCTATGGGTATAAAGGAAAAGGGACTTAAAATTAATTTTTTAATATGTTTTGAATTGGAGACGTTTTATTTTCTAAAGATGTATTACATTCATTTAGCTCGCAACACTGACAGTTCAGTCAAATCAGCATCAAACCGATGCAAAAAAAATAGCATACAAATTTTAACTCCATATAGGGTTGTTATGTGAGTCTCATAGAATAACACACTAAAAGTTGTAGTCTCCCAACCTCAGACTTTTTGAGGAGGGTATTTATCGTCCAAAATTTGGTTTTTCCTGGTTTTTTCCCCAAATTTTTGTTTTATGATAGAAACTGGTCAGTATGAAATTGTTCAGCATAAAATTTTCTATAAAAAAGGTTGAAAGAATATTCACACAAGAAGGTAATTAACAGATTAATTCCATGTTCTGCCACTTCATATGTACACATGCATTGGTAAGCTAAAACCTGGGGAAACATCGGTTCGGGTGGTTTATATAGGGACTCATTTACACGAACACATACACACATATGAAATAAATATGTACATCTCTGTATAAGGGAAGTTTGTCGCTTTTTGTTGAGATAAGAAACAACAGACAAGTTCACCTACCAAACTGTGACATCATTGTAAGTGTCTGATTAGTCACAGTTCAGTTTTTGTACACTACTTGCAAATAATTGTAAGGAATTACGTTCAAACATTTTTGTGCAATGTTTTAACATCATAGAGACAAATAATAGCTAGCCTTTTGGTGGCAACTGTCATCAAGGCATGCAAGACCCTAATACCTCACACAAGTGTCAAGTGTCACATGTAGTTTTCTCCCAACATCCCCTTTCCCACTAGAGACGCTTGAAAACAACTGTATTCACTGAATTTGGTTGTTTTCAAAACTCCCTGGGAGGGAAGGGGGTGTCAGACAAAAACTTTGAAGATGAAAGGTATGGTAAAGGTTATCAAAGGGGAATGGTTGGGTAGAAAATAAGTATTAAGTTTACAAATTATCTACACAGTATGATAATTACAAGTTATATTTCCCACATAATTCTAGTGAACATATTCATTGGAGAATGGTTTTTTCAAGACTCTCTGGAGCAAAATTTGGGCATTGGGCAAAAAACTACACGGCATCGTTTTTGTATAAAATTTTATGTTTAACAATTTTTTACAGATCTATTTTTATCATAAAATCAAAATTTGCAGAGAAAAACGCAAAAAACTAAATTGGGGGACAAACACTCCCTCCCCAAAAATTTAACTGGTTGAGAGGATTAAACTCTTAATATGCGAATCTAGGGGCCCACCCAAAAACTCTATGTAGTTAAAGCTTATGTGATAATTTTTTTTTGTAAGATTTGATTAGACTATGAATTAGAGCACAAAATTTATTAAGTCTACTGGCGCCAAATATACTATATCTGTCAGTCTTGAGTTCCAATCTGGCAACATTCACTCAAATAAATTTGGCTTTCCCCCTCTCCGCACAAAAAAAAATCAAATACCTTCCATTTGTCTCGTCTCATAGTTGAAATCTTTTTCCCATTTATGGTGGGAATCAAGACCTCGAATAGAGAGCTGAAATATTGGAAATTTTCAATATTTACGAATAATATGAATGAAACTTTTTGCAACACGTCCAACTGAAGAATACGTTTTTTAATGCTTTTTAACTAAACAAAAAGTATTAGCAAATTTCAATACAACGTGAAAAAATATAGTTGGGTGCCTGCGCACTTTCAAGTTAACTTTCTCAAACAACTCAACTAAATTTTTTTTTTTTCAGTTAAACTATTAAATTAATTAGGTTAAAAAAAAAGAGTAAAAACAGCCATTATTATTTCACTCCAAAAAAAAAATTGCCTTTATTTATTTTTTAGGGGGGTTGCTGCAAAAAATTTATTCGTGTGATTTGCAACACTCATGTTTGGCTCATTTTGAAAAATTCACACTTGTATCAAAATCTCTTACTCTTTACACCTGTATTACAATTAATAACTAACTATCTGTAACAGTATAGTTGTTACAGAACAATACACTACAATAGCATAAGTGTACATTATTATAAAAAGTGTACAGGTTGTTACACCGAGTAGAATAATAGAAATTATAATAATGACTGAATGAAAATTATAAGAAGAATCACTACCCTTAACCTTATACCTATATGATACCAAATTTTTTGAGTCAATGATTTTTTTTTTGAAGTGAAACTTCTACAGGGACGTAAACTTGATCAATATGAAATGAAATTGTTTCATATATGAAATGGAAATGCGCACACACACATACATACATACATACATAAAAACCTAAGCGCACACTTACACAGCAGCAAAGTGAGAGGAAAGCTGTATAATCACTTAGGGTGCCACCAAGAATCTGGATTTTTTTGGTGCGTTTCGAGTTTGTGGCAACACATTTTGTGCGGCGCAAAAATATGAGGAAACATAAAAGGTGCCTCCATACTAAAACTTCTTCCCTTTTGGGGCAATTTAAATTTTCCGTTGTCTCTAGAAAATGGTGTATTATTTTGTATTGTAGGTAGGTGACATGTTTTGACAAAAATAATAATAAAAGGTGGTTTGGGGGGTGAAGCCGCCAATTAAAAAAATAAATAAATAAGTTAAAAAAATAAAAGAAAAAGAAACGAAAAAAATGGGAATTGGGGGAGCAAAAGATGACAAAAAATTAAAAAACATAAAATGTGCCTCCATACTAAAAATTTTTCACATTTGGGGTGATTTAAATTTTCTGTCATCACCAAAAAAAGGAATATTATTTTGTATAGTAGGTAGGTGACGTGTTTTGAGAAAATAAATAAAAAGGGGTTTGGGGGCAAAACCCCCATTAAAAAAATTAAAAATATAATCATACAAGCCCAACCCATACTCTCTTAGGTTAAAAAAAAAATAAATATCATTTCATCCAATTATCACTCTTGGAATTTTCACTTCAAAACTGTGTCCCAGCACACTCATTTTTTTCTAAGAAACTCCTAACAATTACTGATTAGACATGAATTTGAGTCGATCCCACAATCGAAGAGATATTTTCTTAGGGGCTCCTTACACTGGCAAACAATGTCTTGAATTTGTTTACAAAATATGTTGGTTTTTTTTTTTGGTTTTTTTCTTGAAAATCATTCACGAAATTTCAAATAAAAAAACACCAATTTAGCGTAGATATTTTCGCAACTTTTTGTCCAACCTTCAAACATTTAAGAGGGTCTTTCGCGTCAGAGGACAGACATAATTTTAGAAAAAAATGACCGTTAACAAGAGTCGAATATATCCATCAACCAAATAATATGCTTGTGGAAGGACTGTACCTTTCCTAAATTATTTTAATAACAACCGAAGTAATAGCCAAAAATTATCATGAAATTTCATTTCCTTTTTCCTCTTTTGACCATCAAAATTACATAGGCCAGAGGCCTAGTATAACTTTTGGTTGGCAGGGTCGGAAAATTTGCGATCTTTCCTTTCACATCTTCGCACAGTTAGCCAATGTTATGATTACCTCTACGCGTAATATGAAAATATTTGCCATGTTTATTCATTGTAAATTTATTTAAATTTTCTAGTTTTTCTTTCATCTGAATTGTTCAGCGAGCACTGCATTCTTCACAAGCAGCGTTTCGTACGAGATCAGAACTCCACGCACATCAAGTTCACGACCACCTGTGGACAACATTCTCTCCAGATGACATTGGAAAATGGAATAGGTATATAATATTTTTTACTGCGGTAATGTAGGTATTTAAGGTTATCGCTGCATGCAAATGTTCTGTATGTACGCAGGATTGAAACAAAAAAAAAAAAATCCTCACTCATTTTTTTCACCTCAGTTTCTAGATTTTACCCGCAATAAGTGGTCGTTTATTTGTTGTTATTATTTGAATAATAGTTATTATTCGAATCGAAGTGTTGGTAGGATTTACGTTTCGAAAAAATGGAATTTCAACTGAACACGAGTGACAACGAATACGCAAAAGAACCGAAAATAAAGAAAGATGATATTCAACAGTTGATGGAATGGGTGCAAAAACAGATTCACATGCCACCGATTGAAGGTAGGTTTTTTTTTTTTTTTTTTGCCAGTTAAAATTAAAAATTTTTGGCTACCCTAATCAAATTGAGCCGTTCGGGTTTTATGGTAGTGGTGGATCTAACGGGTACCAGCTCGGCGTAATTGGCTCCAGTCTTTTGCTAAAAAGGCTTTTTAAAAGCTTTCGTAGCCTCGTAAAATGAGTCCAGTATTTTGTAATTTAGATGGACTTTTTCGAGCATTTTGAACCATGCCGACGTTTTTACTTAGATCCGCCATCGCCAATTATTCTGCCATTATAAAACAATATTTCAAAAATTAGCTTTAAAATTATTCAAAATTTAAAATTGGATGATGCCTACAGTTATTTGAGAAATTTAGCTTTTACTATGTTGAAGAGAGCTCAGTCACGAAAACAGTTTGTCGCAAGTACCTACATTGTGTATATCTATAACGAATTTTGCATCAAATAATGAATAACTATCTATAGATTATCGGGGAGGAATAAATTAATTTATTCGTGCCATTCTTTGGCATTCGACGAAAATCATTTTATGACATTTCCAGGTTTAAGACTCGGAAATTCATTTTTTTATTTTGTTATTTCTTACGCACCTTAGTTCATTGTCTTTTACGAAACCTACTTAATGTAGGTTGAACAGAATTGTCGCAGGCCTACCGTCAAGTAATAAAATTAATACAAGAATTCACTTGAATACAATATTATGAGATCATATAATATAGTCTAGATTAATAAAATTAATCATTAGAAAATTAAAAAAAAATGAGTGTGTGCCAGGACACAGTTTTGAAATTAAACTTCCAAGAGTGAAAATTAGATGAAATGATATGTTTTTTTTTTTTTTTAACCTAAGAGGGTATGGGTTGTGCTTATATGATTATATTTTTTAATTTTTTAATGGGGTTTTGCCCCTCAAACCACCTTTTTTTCTTTTTTTTATTGGGGGGCTTCGCCTCCCAAACCCCTTTTTTATTTATTTTCTCAAAACACGTCATCTACCTACTATACAAAATAATATACTCTTTTTTGGAGGTGACAGAAAATTTAAATCACTACAAATGTGAAAAAGTTTTAGTATGGAGGCACCTTTTATGTTTTTTAATTTTTTGTTGTCTTTAGCCCCAACCACCTTTTTCTGTCTTTTCTTTTTCTTTTATTTTTTAAACTTTTTTATTTATTTTGTTAATTGGTGGCTTTGCCCCCAAACCACCTTTTACTATTATTTTTGTCAAAACATGTCACCTACCTACAATACAAAATAATACACCATTTTCTAGAGACGACGGAAAATTTAAATTGCTCCAAATGCGAAGCAGTTTTAGTATGGAGGAACATTTTATGTTTCCTCATATTTTTACCCCGTACAAAATGTGTTTCTGCAAACTCAAAATGCGCCTAAGAAATCCAGATTCCTGGAGGCACCCTAAGTGATTACACAGCTTTTCTCTCATATGTTGTTGCTGTGCATGCGTGTGTGCGTAGGTTTTTATGTATGTGTGTGTGTGTTTGCGCATTTCCGTTTCATATATGAAACGATTTTGTTTCACATCAATCAAGTTTATATCCCTGTAGAAGTTTCACATCAAAAAAAAAAAAAAAACTTTAGAGCAGCGTCGTTTTGCTAGAAAACCACATTCCCTAATTCATCCTTCATTTACAATTTTGAAATCATAAAAACCTCAACGCAGAATAATCATGAAAATTTTTCAAAAATTAATACCTATTCAAAAAAAACTTCAGAACATATACCTAATAAACGTACACCAGTAAACTTTTAAAAAAGTGATTATTATGTCTCTAGATCAGTTAAAGACTTAACAAAATAAATTTAGAAGATTCACTTCGTATTACTTTATTATTCTAAATACTGAGGTCACTTAGAACCTTGATGTACCGTAATGGTTTGCAAAGATAATTGTGATCTTTCGATTAATTAGACCTAATCTGATTATGCATAAAATCACAATACTTTATTCTTTTACAAACTACATTATAAAACACTTACATTTAGCATCTTAACCTTATACACCAAATTTAGTGTCTTCCTGCTAGTATTTACCTCATTTAGGGTAAAGTACTAACTTATAGGTTTGGCTACCTTGCTCATTAATGGAGTTGAAAGAAGTCATTTCTGGTTGAGAATTGTTTCACCAGGTCACTTGTTTGATTATGTACAACGTCTAATAGTCAAAATGTACCCAACTGTACATTTATGTACGCCATCTTTACTTTTGTCAACATATTTGGTAGATACCAATATGTTGGTTAGAAAGAGTAACGGCGAATATTTGATTTGTGGAATATTTGCAGTTGTTGTTATTTTGTAATATTTAAATGAACGAATTCATAGTCTATCTAAATATGATGGAACAGTGATTAAAATATTATTATTTTATTAATAATAATACCTAAATCTCAAATGAATCCTGGCTTCGATTTTAACCAATTCCAGAGATCTCTTTCTTCTGGAATACAATACTTAAAAAGAAGCATCCCTTGATATCGCAATGCATTACGCAGTAGATATGTATGAGAAGATCTACTGCAAGGAACACAGAGGACTTACCCAAACACCCTTCACCATGAACTCACAGAAATCTATCTATATTGCTGAAGTTTTTTTTCTCAAATTTTCGTTTTCTCTTACAAATTCCTCAAAAACTACATGAAATTGAAATAGGCATCAAACTCCTTGGTCACCTGTTCTAAAATGAGGGCTATTAATTTCAGCCTCCTGACCGTTTTGTAGTTTTCTCAAAGTTATGTATACATAAAATTTTATCCAACAATTTAGTATTTTACATTTTTCTTGGAAACTACTGATTCAATAGGTGCCAAACTCTTATCAAATTTGCCACTTTATGATAATTATCTCTCACAGAAAAATTTCAATACTATCTCTTTCGTTGTTTTCTCAGAATCTTGGGAAAACTATTTTTTCAGAAATTATTCGTTTTATATTTTACTCAGAAACTACTTTAACTAATAGACCCCAAACCAAACTCCTATCAGACCTATTCCATAAGAGGACTAGGATTCTTTTTATATATTTTCATTAGAATCTTATAAAAAATTTACTTTTCCAGCTATTTTTAGTTTTCCAGTTTTCTCGAAGACTATTGAACCTTTAATAAACAACTAAGTAAGTGCTTATACTATACAGGGTGATGCAAGACATCACGCACCATTCAAAAACTCCATTTGGTGCGTGATGTTTTGCATCAATGTGAAAATTATTCCACTATCGATGAGTATTGACGCACCATAAGAAATATATTAAATAAAAAAATTAGATGTATTAGTACAAGTACATGCAAATCGAAAGCAATTCTCTGTGAGTAAATATGAAAATACGTATTATTGATGAGAGTAAAAAATCACAAAATAATTCAACTTTTTGAAATTTAGCAAAAAATGACAGGAACTTGGACCATCTCAGAAGTTTTATAGGTATCCTAGTTAGTAGTTTCGCCGCTAGTATTTTGCTGTACCATTGCGAATCAAATTCTGCTGTTGGATCAATATGGGCGCAAATTATAAAATGGACAATGTAAAACAGTTAATAATTAGAATACATGAACTGTAAACTTCATTTCATAAAGAACCTTTGAATAGTCATCTTCTTTAATAACAATCTCTGGTAACTGTTTTAGTTACAGTCTCTTGTAACCATTAACCGTTAAGGACTCAATAGGTTACTCCACAACTGTTTTTATAATCTGTAATTTGTTATATTAGAATCTATTATTGAAGTCATTAAATGTTGATTGGAACTTAGTTTAATTGTTTTGAGTTCATCAATCAATCACAGGCAAAGTTGCCGTCACATTTTAGCACAGCCAGTAAAATCAACTGTGACTGGAATTTTGAATTCGCTCGTTAACAGTGGCGCAATTAGGGGAGCAAGGGGGTACTCATTCATAGGTGGTTAAGTTTTAGGAGTAGAAAAATTACAAATTGAAATTAATTATTTTCAAACTATTTATACAATAATTACACAGTGGGCGAAGCCCTCATGTATCCACCAGGGTCATTGGAAACTCCCCCACCTGCCCGAAAAACAAATACAACCCTTTATACATAAATGTTCCAGAACCCAGAAAACAAAAAATAATTTTTTTCGCTTTCTCCGCTCGCAAAATAATTATTTTGTCACTCTAAAAAACCCTCTTTAGATACACATTCTGAATACAGCCTTATTGCAGTCGAGTGCTGCATATTGACCTATATTCATGGTTATATCATTGCCTGTAAGCCCCCCAACTGGTCTCTACTTTGATAAAATTTGCTTCGCCCCCCTGGAAAATTTTCCAACTACGCCCTTGCTGACAACTACAATCGATGGATTTGCGTTTGTGACTTACACCAGTTTATCTGAAGGAACAATCTTATCCGAAGCCACTGTCATCTCAGAAGTTCCACTCCAATATTTTTATTACTTTTTTAAATCGTTTTTAAAAGGAATTTCATTCGTTAGTCGTTGTACATGTTAGCCTACATTACTTTCGAGAATACGTAAAAACAAATATTCGGTTTGGACCGTCTAAAACTATTTGAACGTGCTTTATAAATATTTCGCCAGAGTCTGAACAAATAAGTTTTTGGAACGAATAAATACGGTGAAAAAAGAAAACGCAAAAAACTTTAGCATGAAACGACGTAATTTATGCAGTATTATTTCATCAATCCACAATTTGGAGACTACAAGGACGCTAATTGGTGCCCAACCAAAGCAGCACTAACTTAACCTCATGACCGTTACGTTATCTTCTAGCAGAAACAAAGAACAAAAGAATTTTGAGAGGTGTTATTAAGTAGGTTTTCAGCGAAAATCTAATTATTAATCGCGATTCGGTATTAACCTCAAGAGGTGAGCGTCGGTATGTTTTTCGTTTCATGGCCACAGGAAAACTGTGTGGCACTATTCGCTTAAATTCATAATACCTATTATATATGTTGGTATTTCGCAGTTAAAAAAATCAAAAATCAGGAAAACTCGAGAATTTTCAGTCAGAATGGAACACGCCGGCAAAAAGACTTGATTTTCATATTTCGTTTATTTGCCTGACTAATTTCAGTCAGAAATGTAAATTTTTTCGGTTTCTATTTTCAGTCATTTATCAAATTAAAACGTTTTTACCTGAAATTAACGTAGGTAGTCGTAGTCGATAATCAGTCAATATGAATAAGTGGTACCTAAATTATTTACCTTATTTTCTGGGCAAATACATAAAATCCGACAAACACTAATGATTCACCAAATTATCCTATTTGATTAAAAATATTTCGTCAATTACATAAATAATTCATGGAATTGACTGCTTTAGCTTTTGGGTATATTGGGAAATTGAGGCCCGAATGCAAGAAGGATATTGAAGTATCAACGATGACTTAAGAATTACTTATCTTAACAAAGTTATATCTGTATATGTTTATGTATAGAATATAATTATACTTGATGATGGAAAAAATGTATGAATTACGTGAGTATCGTTCTTGCATTGGGGTTTAAGTGAAGCGGATTTTAGTTTTTTATACAGGAATTTATTTTATGCATTTTGGTATTATGGTAGGTTTGTTGGGGTGGATTATTTTGTTCTAGAAAAAAAATTTACATTGTGCCTTAAGATACATCTAGTGGGAAGTTTTAAATCTCACAAATATTGCATTTTCCATAATTTATGTTTTTGACCTACAGACGGCAAATATTGAAAATTTTCGATATTGATATTCAAAAAATATCGATACTATCGATAATTTCGATAGTTTCTATAACGTCTCATATTCACTACTTCCATTTAAACACATCATGGGCCAGCTGGGATTATTTTTCACCGAGGCAAAGGAATTTTGAGGGTAACCTCTTTCCTATCGATAACTTTTGAAAATTCAACTTTGAATATGGATGTCTGTATTTTATGTCATCATAGATTTTAAAAAAACAGTAACACAGAGTTACGCTATTAGAAAAATTGAAAATTATGTGTTAAAAAATTAGTAATAGATCATAATAGATGATTGTATTAAATTTTGTGACCATTTACTAAAAATTACACATTTTAAAACCATTACCTCTTTCAAAATTGCAACGAAAATTGGATTAATGAAAGAACCATCCTACTGGTGCTCACCGAAATTAGCAGCGTGTTACAATACATTATATATTATAGAATATTTTTCCCCAATTTCCTAGTTAGTTGTACCAAATTAGGAATTTTGTAGCCAAAATTAAAACAAATATAGCTGTACCGGAAGTACCATCCTGTCGATCTACACTAAAATTGGTGGCGTGTGACGATAAGTTAATTAAATATTGTTCTCAAAGTTTGTAGCTGTTGGTTTAAAATTAAGCATTTTATAGCCAAAATAAATACAAAAATAGCTGTACCAGAAAAACCATCCAGGTGATGTGCAAAAAACTTGGTGAGTCAGATCTATGGCTTAGAATTAATTAATGCTTGTTTCCAATTTTGTAACTAGAAGACAAACATTTCTACTTGCACAGTGGTAAACTGGAAAATGGTTTGGATATAATATTATGTGTTATGAATTTCAGTTTTTGGTGCCAAAATTTTTCTTGGGTCATTAAACAAAAAAGTATCTACCCCCCACTCCCTGGATGCTTCATGATATTGAAATAAATAAAAAGATTTTCGTAGAAAATGTACGTCAAAATATTATCATCACACGTATCTTAATGAGAAAATAATTTATCGGCATGTCACACACACTTGATTTTACTTTTCTTTGGTTCCCATTGTTTGCCTCTTTTTGCCCCCTTTTCCCAAGGTCTTCAGTGGGGCAAGAGTTTTAACCTACCCCACCATCACTGCACCCATGAAACACACACAAATAATCTCTGTACAATAAAATTACAAGCCGTTAATTCGTTTGTTAAAATTATTTCACAAAGTTATTTGCCGGTAATATTTCGCCATTATTCCCTCATATTTGATGCGCATGCGCCACTACCTACACAGACAAAAAAAGTTGCTTCCTCCGAAACAACTGATTGTACAGTATTACCTATAGGTATGCCAGAAAAAATCCAGTGCTGGTACAAGGCAAAGAACCAGGGAGTGGCGCTTCAAGGCATGTAATTAATGAAAATACGAATGAAAAAAGCTAAGAACGAGTCACTTTGGTATCCTATGGAGAAAACAAAAAATTCTGAAACTGGCAAATTTGGTTTATTTATCAAGTAAACTTCCGTAAAAAAAAAACAAAAAAAAAACATACATAGCCTATATATTTATATTGAAAATAAGTCCTCAACGATAATTATCGATATCGAAAATGATAACGATAGTTTTCGATTTTGTTCCACCTCTATTTTGACCAGATATTTATATAAATGCCTAAATAGCATATCCCAGTGGCTAGTTAGTTAATTGTTCAGTCATTATTGATAATCCCTTAATTTTTTTCTGTCAAAATTACGTAACATGCGAAAAAATTTTCACTTGTACGTTATTTTCGTTTTGGCTTAATTATTTTTGTAAATTCAGCCGTTTTCAATATTGACTGATCGACTTTGTTTCCTAAGTCATGAAATATGTTAATAAAAAAACAAAAACTAGGTATTTAGAAATGTTAATTTCATAATAATTCCCTAAAAATATACATTTTTGACTGATTTTTCCTAGACATTTACGTGAGATTTATGTGAAGGACATCAAATCTTCTTTCCAGCTTTTTGCCTTTTCATTAGGAATTTTTGCTAAAACCTGATTTACGTATATGATTAGGCCTACATAATTATAATAAATTATGCAACCCATATTTGGTATAATCCATTTTATCTCTGAAAGTGACGAAATTTTGTACGAAAATTAGTAATAACCCGAGGATCTGACCTATTGATTTTACTGTTTATCAGTCTGGCGGTGCTACCAGCGCCTCATTTTTTATTGTTCTCCAAATTGTTAGTTTCATCCATCAAACATGAAAATGCTAATGGGTTTGCATACATTGTGAAGACCTCGGTCTCGTCTATGAAAACTCGACTTTAGCTTTGAATAAAAAGCATTTTCAAATAGTTATATTTTCCATGAAAATATAATTATTAATTTCGATTTAGTATTAACTCCCAAGGGTGGAGGTCGGTATGTTTTTCGTTTTATAAACTCACGAAAATTTTAATACTATTCGCTAAAATTCGATATTTTTTGTCTGATAGTCACGAAATACGGTACGAATATTAGCACGAAGCCAAGAACCTGACCTATTGGTTTTGGTGTGGATTGGCCGAACGGTACTTCCAGTACCGTTATTTATTTTTTTTTTCAATCCTTAATTTTGGATCAATATCTACGAAACTCAGAAAATATATTGACTATACCTAATCTTTTTTTTAGGGCGATTAGGCTGAACGGTACTTTCGATACATCTATTTTTATTTTTATTTTGTCTATTATAGATGCCTAGTTTTGAACCAATAGTTACGAAATTTGGAACAAATATTTACTATAATTTATTGTAATATACTACCAATTTTGAGACGGGTCCGCCGAATTGTACTTCCATAAAGTTCATTTGTTTCGATTTTGAAAGAGGTAATAGTTTTGAACTGTGTAATTTAAGGTCGAAAGTAACAAAATATAATACAATTATGAATTATGATCTATTATTAAATTTCCAGCTACAGTGCATTTCAAATAAGAATGACACGATTACGTCAGAGACAATGGGAAAAAAGAGAATAACAAATTCATCTGATGGTCCACAGATGAGAAAGAATACAAACATACATTCCAATTATGAGTATTGCATAAACAGACAATATAGTGTGACAGACTATGACGCAGTCGTGTCGTTCTTATTTAAAACAGACTACATAATACATAATCTATCCCAAATAAGACGACGTCACAATTACCTTTCACAGCTATGTAAATATAAAAACATTGGTGTAAATAAAACGGTTTTTGATGCAGCCTTTGTTGGATTATTTAATCTTTACCTTTTCATTTCCCTCTTGGTCCATTAGCTTCTATGACGTCACGTCGTTCTTATTTAGGGTAGAGTGTAGGTATTTCACTAGTAACAACTTTAATTTTCTATTTTTTGAAAATGTACTTTTTCTCACGGAGTGGCTGCTGCGTTACAGTTGTTTGTTTTTTGTTTTTTTCTTAATTTAGATAAGTATATTGTGGTATGCGAGGGGGGTCACTAATGGACACCACTACCTGCAAACCTAACCAATATTTTTCTACTACCACTGTCATAGCTCAGGAACTTTGGTAAAATCACCTACACTGGATAGTGGCCACAGAATTACCACCACCCAACCCAGAATAGCCTGCCAGGTGTCCGTGGACTCAAATTTCAACCATGTATGGAATAAATTTTAATTTCCTTACATTTTGGCTATTTATAAATCTGCGAAAGTTTTCACCAATATGCTTATTAAATCAAAAACCACAGACCATACAAACCTAGAAACTACCCCATTGCCAGTTTGAACAAATCAACACATCGTTAAAAAGGAAATATATAATAATATAATAAAAACCAGTATACATTTTTAAAAATACATATAAAAAATTCGTCACAATAATTTGGTCTGTAAAAGACAGACGAGTATAACAAAGTATGGTGTGCAAACGCACAGAGCATAAAAACGAGAGTAAGTACAAAAAAAAAAGAAGTGAATAAAATATATTTAGTAAAATTATTTTAGGGAAGATAGTCCGTGGAAAAAGAGAGGGAAAAAACTGGTGTGGGAGTATGAAGAAATTTACTATTGGTCAGATTTCCGACTCCGCAGCAGCAACCAAGGTAGCAACCACGGAAGATGGGAAGAGGAGAGTCAGAATATATTCGTAGGTATTTATTATGGATGGAACTGCAGCGACATCTTCAAGGTGTAAGGAGAGTGAAAACGATATGATGAGAGTGCAATGAACGAGTGAGAGATAAAAAGGATGAAAAAGTGCAGAGAGAGATGAGTGACAGGAAAAAGTACGAAGAAAAGGTGAAATGAACAAACATGAAATATGTGAAAAGAATGAAGATGCCAGTCCGTGGAGATATATTTGAAAAAGAATAATAATTTAATACAACTTTGGGAAAAAACAGACAGAAAAATACATGTAGCCTAAGATTTTAGGCTACGAGAGACCTTATACAATGGTTATAATCTAAAACCACGGACAGGCAATTTCAATAGGGATTTTCAAAAATGTTAATTTATTATTATTTAATTTTGAAATTTTTTGAGATGGCCGCATGCGTCAATATGAAAAAAGACGAACTAACAGTATCTGATTTCGCACACACTAGTACTTACAGCCTATGATGTGTGACTGGAGAGAACAAAATTTAGTTTTCTATTTTTAACAACTTCTGTGACAAATCAATTATCAACAAACTAATGATACGATGATAAATTCTATGTCACAGCTAAGCTATGTAGAAAATTATTCTAAAAGTGACACAACTTCGTACATTTATCTGTCTGGACACCTGTATCGAATAAAATCTGTTTATGATATTACCAACCAGAATTTTTTCTCTACGTATCTTCGTCTTCATAGTTCATCTCCGTCATATACCTTATACTTAAATGTATACCTACAAAATTTCAATTTTTCATTATACACGATTTTAAAGTTAATTATTATACTATAAATATTTGCTGGGTTTTTCTAATTCATTCCCTATAAAAATGTAAAACTAGTTTCACGAAAATTTTATTTATGCTTTCAAATAGGTATTTCTTAAGTTGTAGAATTTTTTCGCAAGCTCACGTTTCTTTATCACAAAGAAAATCATGAAAAATGTATTCTCAAACGAAATGAATTGTAGGCGTGTGACACAGACGGGAAGTTTTATTTTTAGAAATATTTTTGAAATAGGAAGGTATTCTTTTTGAACGTTTCGATGCGATTTTCGTACATCCTAAGTTAGCTAATGATGAAAAGTGTTGATCTTGGTTTTGCTGTTTTTACAAATGCAAAATCAAGACCAAATGAAAAGCTAAAAAAAAAAAAAGAGAAAAACGACCTCTTAAAATTTCTCCAGCACGATCTCCAGGAATTATTGAAGTTTGTGTTCTACTACTTTCTCTTGTAGGCTTATATACATAATAATTACGTCAATTTCGTCTAATTTTATCAAATAATTTTTTAATTTCGTACCGACTTTAACAATTCCAGTAGGTTGTACTGGAAAAATTTTAGAAGGCTTATTATTTTCTTTTATCATATTTTTATTTTTATTTTTTTCGATTTTTAAAAAAAAAATTTCTATGTAATAAGATTTTTTTTTCCGTTTCATTTACAGTAAGTAGGTAGCATTATTTTTGTACTAAGAGCAGAATTTTATCAAAGTTAACTCAAAAAACTATCTTATCGATTCTATAAAAATATAAATAAAAATATAACCACCATGCGATCACCCGTCGTTTGAAAATAAGTTCATCAGAATCAGTACTTATGTAAGTCTATATGGTCTTGGAGCAACCTCAAAAGTGAACATTATGACCTCTAAAATGAAAAATGTACAGGTCTCCAAATGAGTGATTAGTATTATGATAAGAGCTCCATCAAGTATACTCATTTTATTTTTCCAATTTCAAAGACACTAATGCTCTCTCTCATTATCAAATATTCACTCGTCCATTCTATTTTTTTATTACCATGAACAAGTTGTTTACTGGTTGCTTCGAGACTATTTAAGTCATTGCTTAGCCATATGTATCATGTAAACAGCATTCATGACCTGTATCTTGAGACTTGGCATTTAACAATAATATGAGTGATGCCATAAACTGATTCCATCATCGCCTCAAAAATAACAATTGCTTTTCTGTCTTGAGCTAATTTTTTCATTATATTTGCAGAATACATGCTGATTCAGTTCTATTTCGCTAGTAATTACAGCCTTCAACAAACCAAGAACTTGTTGGAATTACACTATACTTGGCGTAACGAGGCTCCAGAATTTTTCACAACTTTGGAAGAGGACAAACAAACATACAAATACTGCATTTGGGATATTATGTAAGTCTTTCACAAGAAATTCATTATATCCATAAAATATCACTGCTGGAAAAGACAAAATAAAAAATGTCCAATGATTCAGAAATATGAGAATACAATTTCATAAACATAAGAGCTATTAAAAAACTGTAGAGCCCAGAAATAGCTTCTCAGCTCGTTCAACTTAAAAAACTAAAATAATCACCACAAAACCAGAGTCTAGTCATTTTATCATGATTTTCCAATACGTCTTGTTCATGTGAAGCACTGATAAATGAGACCCATTCTTGGTCTACGATAAAATTGTACAGCAACTTCGATAGTTATTTAGAAAATTTAGAAAATGTCTCTACTGATTCCATAATTTGTTCTTTTTTATTGACAAGTAAAGCAAATTTGATTCATAAGCTTCTGAAGTTGGGTCATGTTTTCTAACGATTTGGATATTCTGGCCGCTTTTCAACAACGTGGAATAATTTTATCAAAATAAACTCTTTTTATACAGCCTCTGCATACATATATTGATATGAGATTAACATAATAAAATTAATTTATGATAAATCACCATGGCTCAGTTAGTCCCTAATGTCGAAAAACCAACGGAATCTTAAAAATAAATAAATATATACATATATAAGTATATTGAAAAAAACATAAATTTCTAGAAAACTACAGTACATCCTTAACTTTGTTACTTTACTTTGTAAGTCTTTAAACGAAATTTGTAACAAGTATCACTAAAAAGAAAAGAAATTATGGCACCTCAACTACTCATCCTGAATTTACCAAAATAATATCAAACATCGTTTCAAAAAAGCAGAAAGATTGGTCACCTACCAATTGGCTGTACTACAAGAATAAGACAAAAATTCCTGTTCCAGTACCCTTTAGTCCAGGAAACGAAGGGATGGAGTAAACGTAATTGCCTGCAAAAATGTTTTTGCATAAATCCCTCCAAACTAATGACCTAACAAACATAGCAAAAGTATAACACAATTCCCCAAAGACCATCTCCCCAAGGGGCTCTGTATACTATGAAAATAGTTTTTTGCAAATATTTCAATAAATATCAATTATACGGAGAAAGATTATTGAAAAAAAACCTTTTTTTTTTAAATTTTGCAGCAAATAAGTTTATAGTAAATTTCTTTTAACGTGAAATGCAACACAGCTACAAAGTATTAAAGTTGCGTATTTTTTTGTATTTTTGAGTTGCTTACTCTACTGTATAACGTATATTGTGAGCAATTTTTGAAACATTGCGTAACTTAAATGTTCTCTAGTAGGCAGTGGCGTTTCATTTCACTTTAGAAGAATCTTTATTAAACTTGTTTTGTGCAAATTTTGGAGAGAAAAATTTGTTTAATATTTTTTCCTTCAAAATATTCTGCGAGATACAGTAAAACCCGTTATAATGTTCTCACATAAGA
This sequence comes from Ericerus pela, assembly GCA_011428145.1. NCBI lineage: Eukaryota > Metazoa > Arthropoda > Insecta > Hemiptera > Coccidae > Ericerus > Ericerus pela. The sequence continues at coordinate 679,928 of WOFM01000170.1, forward strand.
CGTTTTCCCACATAATAGGGTGTTTTATTAAGGTTCCCTAATTTTCCATACTAATCCTATGTTAAATTTCCTGGGTAAGACGTTGGTGGTCAACATATTTCCCGTATGTTACGATTTTTAAAGAAGATATGATCAGGTTTATTGTTGGAAATTTGGAAAGAAAATGAAAAGTAGCTCTTATCATTGATGAACATAATCTAAATGTAAAGTGAACACACCTCCATGTAAAAACATGAAGCATCCTTTTACATGGAGGCATGTTCACTTTACATCTAGGTATGTTTAGTCTAAATTGAGCTAGAAGTTACACTTTCTGAATGAAACATTAAATCTGCCGTAATGAGACGGTTGATATTTTGTTCCATTTTCTTTTATTTTTGTGCAAGAATCATCATTATAATAGAACGTTTTGTCGCTTTCTGATCATTAATTATATAAAATATCTTCCTCGACAAAGTTCAAAAGTGAGTTTACATGACTTGGGAATTGATCGCTTGCTGCGCTTATTTTGCAAACTTTCCCTCACATTTAAACATTCACTTTTGAACCTTGGTATATAATATACTATTTTTTGTGGTATGCCAGGGGGGCCTACCTGGGACCCACCACCCAACAGGTTACACATTATTTTTTATTAAACTCCACGACCACGGCTGAAGGACACAAATTGAATCCCATTTGCAAAGGGAGGCAACTCCAAAATGTTGCCCCTTGACTGGCTCAGCCTACCAGAATTCGTGGACCCGATGTCAGCGTGGAACGACTATATTTTTTACATCTACATACCTCGGAAATCCATGGAATTGTACTTACATGCTGCCATTCTGCTTCAGGTACAAATCAGGAACCACATCACCAAATTATTGCCCATTGCCTTTTAATAAATTAACACATTTTTCCAAAAATATCAAATATAATGAACCAAGGAAAGGTAAAAGTACAAAACATGTTGCTCCTAGAGTATTAGAAAACAAACTGATTTTTAAAAACGTCAAATTTTCCCTTCAAGATTTTTAAAAGAACAGAAAGATAAGAATAAAATATTACATATAGAACATTGTAGAAGATTCGGCGGAAAAAAATGAAGAAAAGAAGGAAAAATATGTATATACCAGGTTTGAAGATAAGAAGTGAGTGAATGAAATGAAAGGAACCAAAAGATGAAACATGAACAGATCATGTAAAATTTTGAATGTTCGTGAATATAGTGAAGAAATGATCGAAATATCAGAGGTGAATGACTATGACATAAAAAAAGGAGAAAGATATGCGTGAGAAAGAGACAGAAATGAGATAAGAAGAATGTAAGAAGAGTGAAAAATGAACATGAACAAACCATGGTAGAATTATTACAACGGATTTTTATTTTATTGAAAAATTAGCCAAAAGAAAATTATGAATTTTTGAAAGGAGGTAGTAGCCTCATGCGTCATTCCTCTCCTAGACCACATCAGTTTTCAAGAAAAAGGACGAGGGCTACAAAAAAGGGTTAGCAATCAACTTTTACAAAGAATTGAGTTATAGATAAAATTTAAATTTTGACCTCGGAGGGATGAAAAATAGTTAAATAAATAATTTAAATAAAACCTTTCTTAGAAAAAACCAAGTGGAGACAAAACATCGAGCTATACGAACTCGGTAGTATAAGATGATCTGGAACTTCCCGAACATAGGGTGGAAGTCCCAGGAAAAGAAAAAGACACATCCGGGAGAATAGATAAATACATAAACAAAGTAAAAATAAATAAATAGAACAAATTATATAGGAACAAAATCGAGGATTTAGGTGAGGGAGCCCACGGTAATACGAATCAAAAGGGAAGGGGGTAGGTAGATACCCCACAGATTCTACAGAACAGACCAATGATAACCCAGCCAAATTCATCCTTGGTAGTGGGGGTAATATTGCCAATACCCAATTGAGGGGTTTCCACCCTGGGTACCATGGTTCAGTCACACATATTCACAGGGGAGACTCTCCCCTCCTATGACGATTGTCCCGTAGTTCTGCCCAGAGGGAATCCTCACCTGGACATCATGCAAGCGGGCGAAGTCCTGCCCCAGGTTGATCGAGTCACAAAGGTTCGTGACGATCCCAACCTCCATGGAAACCATACGCCCAGAGGGCAGATACAGGCTCATAAGCAGCATTGAATCGAACCAATAGGGTTCTGATCCCCTAATCCTCCACGGAAGCACGACAGAAATTGTACCGTTGAGTTTCCAACGACAACGTAGAGCGGAGTTGCTAAACGGTACCCTGCCAGCCATCGAGTGAGAGGCCTCGGAGTTGAAATGAATCAATCTGTTCCTATCCCCCTTGATCTGGGTCCAGAACACTACGGGCTTACGGGGTATAGATGATGCCACTGAGCACTCATCTGATGAAGGTGGCTCAATTGAGTCAAATTGTTAAGGCAGAGGGGGAGGCAGGGTTGAAAAATCAGATCCATGAAAAATAAAATTTTGTTGGAAGAAACTGGAGCTACTGGATTGCACTGTATCCACCAAGTGCGGGTCGACACCATGTTGCTCCAGTGCAACAGCCAATAGCTCCCCTTTTCCATCTCAGCTATTGTGAAAGAAGGGGGATAGGGTTGTATCCGGTGCCGAGGAGGTATGAGGCAAACAGACAGAGCTGATCGGTACTATGCAATTTGTATTATCGATCGTCACAGCCAACACGCGATGATCATTTGTTTTTGAAGACATTCTAGGGGTCAAATTGATGGAAGGTTGGGTTGTGACAACAACAGGTGGAGGGGGAAGAGAATTTTGAGTTGTTGTCACCTTACTTTGATATTTTTTAGGGACGATTGGAAAGGTCGGAAAGTCGATCGGTCCCAAATCAAATGGACCAAGTCCATCATCAAAATCGGGGTAAATGTCCGGCTGACCAGGAACACTCAGTCGGTCATTTATGTAGACCTTCACTAGATTCCGGGGATATCAACCCTGCAGCCACATGGAAATCACAGATAGGTTCCTTCATGTTGGTTGATGCGATTTTAGGGGAGGAGTTACTATCGGTGTTCGAGCTTGTAGAAACAATACGAGCCTTCTTGAGCCGTGAGTCCAAGGACACACGACCTTCAGTTGGCCTCGAATGGCTCGATTTATGTTCAGCCACAGGGTCAGAGCCAAACCTAACTGCCTTAGACATGGAGATGGTTCCCAAGGTCAGTTCTGCGGGCCTGTTTTTGAGAATGGTTTTGACCGAGTTGGTCTTCGGGTGCTCGTGCACCAATGGGTTAAAGCTCCCAGAAGCCCCATCTTTGGCCCGCAGAATTTCAGTCCGAATAGACAACATCTCAGCCTGGGCCAACCCAGGCTGTTCACATGGAACACTCACTGATACCTTTAAATCTTCCGACACTTTTGACAAGGTCGGAGTGCCGGAAGATTTTTCGGGTTTTGTCATCGGATTGATCGACCCGCTTTCCACGAGGGTTGGTTTTTTGTTGCTTTTCGCGACATCTCCCCTGTTGGAGCCGGAGGATCGATCTTTCAAACCCATACAGTCGGGTGTAAACAAAGGTACAATTTTTGGTTCCACGGTTACTCCCTCACCTGTCTTCTCATGTTCCTCTTCACCACTAGGAGATTGCCACGGCGACGTACAAAGATCGATGATGTCATCGGCACTTGAAGACGTCACCAGAGATTTCCTTGAGCTGCACCTCGGCTGCCTGGTTCCCACGACCTCTCTGGTCGAATCATTGGTGGACGTTGTTGAGTCTGAATTGGTGAATCCGAGATGTCTCACCAACTCGGACTCGGGCGTGACCCACGGAATGTTGATTGTCGACCTGGGGTTCTCGGTACTTGGCGCTGCATACGTGATGGTTTTGATTTTTCTGCAGAACGCCCTGCCTCTCTCCTTTCCCTCACGGATCTTTTTCATTTTGAGCATTCGTGGTTTCGAGCGGGGGCAACATTTACTCCTCCGCTCAGTCAAATCTGGTTCGATCTTAGCTTCCTCAGACGACCTAGAGAAAACCACGGAGGGGGGAAGAGAGAAAAAGGATTTTTTGGGATTAATTTCAGGCGAACAAGAGAGTGAGTTTATGGCATTAATGTTGAGGAAGTTTTCATACTCATTTTCATTCAGAAAGATGTTGAGCGTCTCCTCTAAGGGTGACAAATCCTCCGCGGCAGATGCGATGAAATTGTTTGAACACACGTTCGTATTTTTGTCTGCCGCCGGTATCCCGGTTACGTTTTTCGCAAGGTGGGTTGTTGAACCGCGGTGTGAAGTTTTTTCGTAACCAGGATCGGCCACCTCGACGATCTTTTCTGTCGCCACGGATTCTTGAGCTATTTTTACATTTTTTATAGGGAAAAAATTTAGTAAACTGTCCATGGAAGGAAATTTTTTGAGATTATTGTTACTTTTACCTTCCCACGGACTGGTCTGGATCGGGTTTGTCGACTTCTCAACCGCCGAGTCTACGTCAGATGACGTGAGGGAGAGATCTAGAGGCTGGGGGAAAACTTCCCCCTCCTTGGTTTTTTGCTCCTCATCCGCCACGTCAGAAGTCAAATCTATGACCTCCCCATGGATTGGTGTTGGTAATAGGGGTTTCAGCTCCACCTTAAGAGAGCCTTGGCCTTCCACGGTGGTACAAATCTCTTTAATTGCAACAATGATCTCCGTGGAAGCTTCGGCATCTAGAGAATTTTTATTTGTTTTACAAAATGCGCGAACCACGGAAATATTTCCGAATTTTTTATTTTTGTTACCTCTTTCGGCCAAACTGCGTTCTTGCACGGGAGAACTAATTGGCGACCCTGTCAGCTGTTTTAGGGGTTGCAGCAAAGACAGAACTGGTACCACAGGGCTGGCTGGTGGGGAGTCAGTCAGATCGACCGTGTCCTCCTCGGGCAACTCCAATATGGAGACCAATGCCTCTGCCGTGAGGTCAGCCCCTTCACAGACCGAACTTAAGAGCTCGTTGAGGTGTGCTTTGTATTTAAGCAGTTTTGCGCGCCTCACCAAACGAGCTTGGGGCTGAAGGGCAAGGACTGAGGCAGGTCGAGCCTCACAACGAAATCCTTCCACAATTGTCTCAACCGCACACTCAATAGATTCGATCTCAATCGCGATTGGATCCATTCTAATAAAAAGAACAATTATTGTTTTTAAAAAAAAAAACGCTTTTTTTTTATTATTATTTATTATTTTACGTTTTGAATTTATTATTATTATTTTTTTTTTTTACACGAAAAACAAAAAAAACAAAAAATGAGAGAAAAGTGAAAACGAAAAAAGAGAAAAATGTACCACGGAGATGATGGAAACCTTACCTTATTTCAATGTTGTATTTTGTGAATTATGAAAAGATGAAATTCAAGCTGCTCCTGGACGCGCTTTTTCTGACCACGAGGTCGGGAAAATTTTCGAAGAGAATTTAAAAATTAGAACGTTTTTTGAGAAAATAAAAACTCCACGAACATTCGCGAGCCACAGCCGATATACAAGAACACAAGAAAAAGAAAAAAGAAAAGGAAAAAATTCAAAAATGTTAGAAAAATTGGAGAACAGAGATCGATGTCATCTAAACACACGTTAAAATGAGAGTGAATGTAGAAAAATAATTTTAGAGTGTCCAGAATTTGTGTGAGTGTTGAGTTCTAACATGAATATTATGAGATAAGAAGAAAGACGATCCATGGATTCGCATGGTTAGGAAGGTGGATGAGGTGAGATGATAAGTTATTTTATTCTTTCCATTCACACACGCACACACACGCACACTCTACCAATTCTCATACCTATTTCTAAAGACTTTCAAAAAACTATGCTTACATCTTGCTCAGTTTATACCAAGGCCCGTATTTTTTTTTAAATTTTCACCCGTTATTAACAGCGTTGTTCCACGGCGGTGAAAAAACGCCGGTAATTCTGGGCATTTCGAGCGCGTTTTTTCATAATTTTTCTTGAAACACGAACATCACAGTGGTGTGATGGTTTGTATCGCACTATTCGTGTATAAGCACTTCACGTCTTTTGTATGTTAAAGTTTTTCATAAAGCTTTTTTGCGGGTACAAGTTAAGGGAGTTTTAGGCATGTGCCCATTTCCACGGAGTTGTCTAATTTTGTCAGTTTTGTTCTAAGTTCAAAAAATTTTATTGTTATTATTATATATATTTTTTTTTTGGTTTTGTTTTTTCATTTTAATATTTAATATTATTTAAATGTTGGACATCGAGCGTTCCATCTTCCAAACTCTCCAATAAATATGCATTCTTCCCTTTTTCTTCAATCACTGCAAATGGTCCACGGTATAAGGGGGCTAATTTTTTTGCAAATTTTTTTCTTTGAAGAGTGGTGATGTGTCCTAACATACACCATATCCCCCTTTTTTAATTTCACAGGACTGGGATGGGATTTTTCAAAATATCTCTTCCTTTGCGAAAGCCTCTTTTCTATTTTCTCTCAAGCCATTTGCAGCAATTGGTCATAATCTTTTTTGGATATTTTTTCAGTCTTGGCACTGCCACGGATGCTGGGTTTTTCCCTCAGTTGTAATGAGATTGGAGGTACCCCAGTCACGATGTGTTCCGTGGTATTGATCTTACATTCAACTTCATTAATCAGACAGGGCCAGGATGAGTATTTTTCCTTTTCCTCAAGGTGGATTCGCATACACTCGGCCAAGGTCTGCATTACCCGCTCTGCCGGATTTGATGCAGTGCGGTAGACTGAAGTGAAACGTATTTCAGTGCCCTGGGTTTTCCAATGGTCAACCCATTTTGCGGAAGCAAATTGGGGACCATTGTCAGACAATATACATTTCAGTTTTCCAAACTCCTCGGCATATTTTTCCATGCGTTTTATGGTCGTGGAGTTGTCCATTGATTTTACTGGATAAAGTTTTACAAACTTGGTGAACACATCCAGTACAACAAGTATTTTTTCCACGGATCCACGGCCCCGGGAAGAGGTCCAAAGTAATCTACTGCAACAAGTTCACCCTTTGATTTTGCTACTACATTTTTCATTTCCCCATAAGGCATGTATCAGGCTCGTTTGCAAGTGTTGCATTTTTTACAATTTTTGATGTGATTTATGACATCACCCTTGCAACCGGACCAGTTGAAAAATCGCTGAATTATAGTGGTGGTTTTATTTATCCCTGGGTGTTGGGCGTCTTCGTGATAATATCTGATGCACTGTTTACATCTAGGTATGGGCAGGTATATTCTTTTTTTACCATCTCGACCCTCGATATAACTGATTCCATTTTCCATGGTCACTTTCCGCGGATTTTGATATTTTTGTGCCAAGGAAATTTCTGGGTCCATTTTTTGAAGGTCTGGAATTTCCTTGTACCACTTTGTAAAATTTTTGGAAGTGATCGAGGCGTTGTAGTCTAAAGGTTTAATCATGCTAATGGTCATCTCCGGGGCCTGTACCGTGGTTGTCGGGATTGTAAAATTGTCCTCAGCACAGATATAGGCCTTGTGGTAGCGGGAAAGCATGTCTGCAATCTCGTTTTTTGTACCCACGACATGATTAATGCCTTTGATGTTAAAATTCTCCAAGGTTGTTATCCATCGAGCTACCCTTGGCGTGCAATACCTCTTTTTGTTTCCAAGCATCACCAGGCTCTGATGGTCTGTAAAAACTATCACTGGTTAGCTGAGAAGATAGAAGTAGCATTTTTTCAGCGTATAGATGATTGCTAGGAGCTCACGCTCATAAGTCATATAGTTCATCTCCGCCTTGGAGAGAAGACGACTTACCATGCTAATGATCCTTGGAGTTCCGTCATCTTCGAGTTGGTAAATAAAAGCACCAACACCATACCCAGATGCGTCAGCCATGATGAAAAAAGGCCAATCAAATTTGGGATGTGCTTCCAGAAGCTGACGGGAAATTTCTTTCTTTAAACGATTAAATGCAATTTCGCATTCCTCGGACCATTCGAATGGAACCTTTCCACAAAGACGGTATAGGGGTTTTCCTATTTCAGCACAGTGAGGGATGAAGCCACGATAGAAGTTCACAATGCCTAAGAACGATTGAACGGCTTTTTGATTTTTAGGTGTTGGGAAACTCTCAATGACCTTGGCTCGTTCATCTAGGGGTTTAATACCCTCCTTCCCAATATAGTGTCCGACGAATTTCACAGATTCTTGGAAGAAGAAGCACTTTTCTTCGTTGAGTGTCATACCAGAATCTCTAATCTTTGTGAAGATTATTCAGAGATGATTGAGATGTTCCTCTCTGGTTTTCGAGTGTACAAGGACATCATCAACGTAAGCAGCTACAAATTCCTCGGTTTCTTTTAATACTTGCCTGATTGCAGACAAGAACGCCTGCATACTGTCCTTGGTCCCAAACGGTATTTGAGTAAACTCGTACGGGACTCCCTCAAAGACAAACGCACAGTATTGTGAGGATTCCTCGTCCAACAAGATCTGCAAAAACCCTTTGCAGAAATCTAGGGATGAAAAGAATTGTGCCCTGGCGAATTGGGTTTTCAGATCTTCTATCCTTGGTACTTCGTCTCCTTGGGTTTCGAGATATTGATTCAACTGTTGAAAATCACCACAGGGTCTAAAAGTCCCATCCTTTTTGGGGACCGCCACAAGTGGTACGTGGTAAGATGATTTTAATAGCCTAATTATTCCACGTTTATAATATTCAACTATTTTCGACATAATCTTCTCTCTTTTGTGCCTCGGAACTGGATACATTTTAACATCGTAGGTTTGTATTCAGGATTGACCTTGAGATGGTGTTTGTAGAAATTACATGCTCCAGGCTCGGGTCTGAATATGTGGTCGAACTCATCCCTTATTTTCTGGAAGTCAGGATAGTATTTTGGTTTTGTACTGATCCTGGTTGTTCAGTTCTTCCACAGGAACCTTTGCGCATATCGGAGTAAGATCTTCCAAGGTTACTTCCCTCAAATCCAAGGTCTTGAATCCTGAATCACCCCCCGCAGTTTCATTTTCTTCGTCGTTTGTTAATGTGGCTATTAGAGCCTCCACGCAGTCCTCGTTCGTTTCATTGGTCAGTTTGACTTCCAAGAATTCCTTTGTTTCTGGATTTTCCACCCCAAGGTTGGAATTCAACTTTTCCCCGAGGTGGGTGTTTGAAAAACCGACTTGTTTGAATGTTGTTGTTGGGAGGTGCCACAGATACGGTCTTGCAGATTGTAGATTGATTTTAGTTTTTCTTTTTCTTCTTCTTTTTCTCCTTTGCCTTCTATCAGAGCTACCGGAAAATCTCTCAAGTAATTTAGAGGATTGTGGACTTTCTCATTTGTTACCAGATCTTTGATTTTATCATACGTATAGATTGGCAAAATGTGATTCGCTCCATCAGGTGTTATGATAGTCAGGCCTTCTCTTGTTCCAAATCCGATTGCCACGTGATATTGCTGCAGGAATTCGCAGCCCAGCAACATGGGGATGTTTATTCCCTCAATTATTGGTACCACAGTCCTGACAGGTATATGAGTGTCTTTTCCTGCATCATAAAGATGTACAGTTAGGAAAATAGTCCTTGTCACTTTTACGGACTTTTTACCTATTATGGCCTTGATAGTTAGCCCTTTTGTTTTGATTTCGGTAAACTGTAAACCCGGACACGCTTTCACTATTGATTCAAACACCTTAGATTCTGCGAATGTCCATAGAGAACCTGTGTCTGCTAGAAGTGGAAGAATGATGTTGTTAAATTCTGCAAGGATGTACGGGAGATCGAAACCTCAGTAGTCGAAATTTTTTCATTCAGAATAGCCACGGATTGTTCAATACTGTTTATTTTCTCCAATTCCGAAAGTTTTTGGTAAATTGCTTGAAAATCTGTGTCTTGCTGCTGGAATTTCTCTTGCAGCGCCTCTAGGTCTATTTGGGGAACTTCTCCCTGTTGTACAGGTCGCATCATGATTTGTATTGCCGGGGGTTCGTGTACCTTGGCTACAGTTATGTTTTGAAGGCCTGTTTGGGATGGGAGTTCCAGATCGATGGTCTCGACTTCGATACAGTCTAAATCTTGGTCCATATTTTGGACTGTGTTACGATTTTCAGTCATGGGTTCTTTTGACTCGGGGGCAATTGTTTTACCTAACCTGGTTGTGATAGGCATGTTTATATTATTTTCCTCGGCTCTCTCGGTTGACTCAATTTGCACCAAGGTGCGTCTTCTCAAAGGTGAGTTAGCTAAAACTACAACCCTTACTCCACGGTTTACTGATAGAATATCGTTTAACCCAGACTCTGTTGTCTCACGCTCACTCATATAACAGGGTGAAATCCGTGGAGATAAAAGAGCAAACAACAATCAACAGCTTTTTGTTTTCCGGAGTACCACGGGCAAAGTTCAACCACTCTTATTTTTCGTGTTTTTTTGAAGATTGCTGAGTCCGACGAGGGGAAAATAGATCGTCAATTTGGGAAATTTTACATGCACAATGAAATAAACAAATAATAATAATTCCCTCGGAATGATAGTCCGGGGTAGTAAAATACATATACACGGAAATATATAAATAAATAAAAAGACTTTCCGGTATCTCTCAGTCAGGAGAGAGCACTGATGAATTCACAAAATAGACAAAAAACAAAAAAATTTGCAAATGCTAAACGCGTTTTACGTAATTTGACGATAAAATTTATCCGGGAAAAAGAACAAAATTTTCTTTCCCAAATGTAAGAAGGCGGGGGCTCATCGGTGATAAAGGCGCAAAATAGTACCACGGCAATTAGGCTGTAAGTTTCCACGGAGTTGGTGAACCATAAGATGTTATTATTATTATTATTGCATGTTCAAGTTGGTGAGAACATCCTTGGAATTTTTATGTCCAATGTATATAAGGGGAGTTTGTATTATTATTGCGAAACAGATTGTTTTTTCATCCAAGGTTTTTTCAGGATCGTGATGGAAGAATAGTGGGGAACGCAATTTTTATATGATTTTTTATTATTAAAATGGACGAATTGTAAAAATGTCCATATAACACGCCACGTATATTTCATAAAAATCCACGGATAATTTTTTACGATGGATTAGAAACCTATGTGCTGTAAGGGATGGTGAATTAAATCACGTTGGGTCCAATGCCTTTTCTTTTTTTATTTTGTTTTTTACGACCATCCACGGGTGAAGTGTGATCCAAAAAAAAATTTCCGAGCAAACGAATAATTTTTACGAAGTTTGACTCAGATACAGTCCACTCAACCCCCAAGGGTATACTCCATGGTCGGGTCCCTGTTCGGGCGCCATTTTTTTGAGGGATTGTTTAACTAGATAGTTTACTATATTGCACATGTACATTGTTTTTATCACTTGTCGATTTAAAAGTTTGTGGTATTTAAAAAAATAGAGTTGAAATCTACAAAAACCACAGTCTCGAAGCCAGATATTAATTTAAAATTTATAACTATGGTAGAAATCACAGGTTCCGCAATTATGAGATTGACTCGGAATACAGCACCAATGACAAGTGGAAAAAAATATATGGTATGCCAGGGGGGCCTACCTGGGACCCACCACCCAACAGGTTACACATTATTTTTTATTAAACTCCACAACCACGGCTGAAGGACACAAATCAAATCCCATTTGCAAAGGGAGGCAACTCCAAAATGTTGCCCCCCAACCGGCTCAGCCTACCAGAATTTGTGGACCCGATGTCAGCGTGGAACGACTATATTTTTTACATCTACATACCTCGGAAATCCATGGAATTGTACTTACATACTGCCATTTTGCTTCAGGTACAAATCAGGAACCACATCACCAAATTATTGCCCATTGCCTTTTAATAAATTAACACATTTTTCCAAAAATATCAAATATAATGAACCAAGGAAAGGTAAAAGTACAAAACATGTTGCTCCTAGAGCATTAGAAAACAAACTGATTTTTAAAAACGTCAAATTTTCCCTTCAAGATTTTTAAAAGAACAGAAAGATAAGAATAAAATATTACATATAGAACATTGTAGAAGATTCGGCGGAAAAAAATGAAGAAAAGAAGGAAAAATATGTATATACCAGGTTTGAAGATAAGAAGTGAGTGAATGAAATGAAAGGAACCAAAAGATGAAACATGAACAGATCATGTAAAATTTTGAATGTTCGTGAATATAGTGAAGAAATGATCGAAATATCAGAGGTGAATGACTATGACATAAAAAAAGGAGAGAAAGATATGCGTGAGAAAGAGACAGAAATGAGATAAGAAGAATGTAAGAAGAGTGAAAAATGAACATGAACAAACCATGGTAGAATTATTACAACGGATTTTTATTTTATTGAAAAATTAGCCAAAAGAAAATTACGAATTTTTAAAATCGGTAGTAGCCTCATGCGTCATTTTCACTCTCTCTTTTCTCATTCATGATGTAAAAATGTCGAGATCGACAATTAACAAACTACCCCCTTGATGAGAATTTGAGAGATCATTGAAACGCTGTGATTAAAAGTTGTAATTTTTCCTCTCAACAGCGTGTTATTCTAACGTTTCAACGTTTAAAAAACTTCATAAATCTGTACCAATTTACTTATAAATGCGTCAAAAGGAAAAAAAGCTGTGATTAAATTATGATAATATTTCGACACTCATTTCTTTGTGACTGCCAGCGATGAAATACACGGAAACGAAATTATACTCCATTTTGACAAAAAATAATTAATTTGCGTGTACAAAGAAACAAGGTTCAAAAATTAATTAATTATTTTGTCTTTCGCGTAAATCATTTTTCCACTTTCAGATACTCATTTTGTGTACCGCAACGAACGGCAGAAAAATATCGAGTATTTTATACCGCTGTAAAGGATTTAGATGCGAGCAAGTACAGCTTTGAAAAAGCTTTAGCAGCTATGGTCAAATCATTAACAGCGACGATGTTTGAAGATGGCTTATGCCCAGGCTATGAAATAATATTCGATTTGAAAGGCTTTTCATTAGGACATTTCGCCTCAGTTACCATAACTTTGATCAGAAAACTCGTATGTTTTGCACAGGTAAGTCAAATTTTCTGGATGATAAAATCATGAAGGTTTTTCAAAATAATACATACCTATATCGTGTTCAGTAAAATAAGTCAAATTAACTGAAAATAAAAGAGCAAATAAAAGTTAAATGAGTAAACTGAAAGAATCTACTTCGAAAAATTTCTAGCCCAGCAATACTTCGTTAGAAAACCCAGTTTGCCAATTATTTTCATCAATAATGCGAAAAACCAATACAAAAATTTCCAAACAGTTGAAAAGATTTAAAAAACTATCAATAATTACAAGTATCAAATATCGATCTAGCAATGTTTCATTGCTAATAAACCGGTTTTCAAAGAATTTTTTAATAGTATATTGTGTAACAAGTGCACGAAGTGAGCTATTTTTTCCCACAAGGTAAAATAGCCCACCTAGCACTTGTTACACACCATACTTTTTGCAATTAATACAAAAACAAAAACATTGCAACAACTCCCCCCTAATTAAATTCACTAATGAAAAAATCTATAAAATGATATGTAAAAACACACAAAAATGGCAAGTTTTCCCTTATTTTGCTTTTTTTTTGTTCGTTTATTTTTAAGCCGCTAATGATGATTAAAAAATTATAAGGAAAGTGGTTTCAATTAAATTTTTTCTTTTTCCCAAGAATGCTAATTCCAGCTTTCTAGCCTAAATGGTGACTGAGGAATCATGAGGTTTCTAAGTTTGAAAAAACAGACAATTTTCTATTAATTAGCGTTTTTTTTTCAATATAGTTGAAGGCAGATAAAAAATTTTATGAAAAATAAATTGAATTAAATTTTTTTTTTCCCCCAAGAATGCTAATTCCAGCTCTCTAGCTTAAATAGCGACTGAGGAATCACTGAGTGAAAGAAGAGAGGTTTCTAGTTTCAAGAAAACTGCAAATTTTTCATTAGTTTACGTCTTTTTCGTTTATTTTGGGTCAGATAGTTAGAAATAAGTTTAAAATTGTATGGAAATGTTGTAAATTTAGTCTACTTTTGAGCATTACAAAACCCAGCTCTTTATCATTTGAGAGGTTTTTTTCAAAATAGCCGAGTTGTTTAAAATTGAAATGGCAGCTTGACGAACAGTTTTTCACGAATTAAAGTGAATAAAAAACCATTTATCAAACATCTTCCCTTCATTTATAGAACTCAATTTGTAATCTTACTACTGAAACATCAGCTTCAATTTTTTCCACCTAAAAATTTTAGTATAATAATGAATTTTATTAAGAATTCAAATTATAAACAGCGGTAATTTTTGAATTATCATTTCATAATTTAATGAGCAGATTTAAATGAAAAATTATCTATACCTAAGGGCAGCATAGTATTCAAATAGTATTACTTGTTAAAATATTTTGATAGAGGATGTTCGACAAGGATTATATCCTTAGGCAATTTTTTATCTCCTGTTTAAAAAAAAAAAAAAATCAAGGAATAGGATACTATCATGCAGTAGAGGGTAAGCTGGTGGTATTTTTTTATTTATTAATTTTTTTGCGGAGAACGTAAAAATAAGCCTTTCGAAAATAACTACCTAGGTAATCGGTTTTAAGAAAGAATCAATTTCTAAATATGATGAAATATAATTTTTATTGATAATCAACAGATTGGTTTTCAGATCGCTTTTAGCAGATTTTTCATTTCTATTCTTGCAGGATCTTGCACCAATTGTTATAAAGGGAATTCACATAATAAACGGCTACAAAATGATCGATAAATTCATGTTCATAGCCGAAAGATTCATTAAGAAAGAACTTTTTGAAATTGTAAGTATCATCGTACCTACATTCTGTTTTTTTCCTTGCCTATTTTATAATACGAACTGATTCTTATCACAATGATATCACAATTATTATGAATTTACAGATTCATATACATTCAAATATTGATAATTTTTTTAAATTTGTACCCAAAGAACACATTCCAGTTGACATGGGTGGTACGCTGGAGCAGACCAGAGATGAACTAAATGGTAGGTAAACCTCTTTATTCGTTTTGGCCTACATGCAACGTGTGAAATTATTTAATAATACGAAATACCAAGGTAATTTGTTCTTAACGAAGTTATGTCTAAGTAGATATGAGTGTTATTAATTATGTATCAATGACGCTGCTTAGCGAAGGAATAGTACATTTGTTTTCATCCATTACCTTCAATTTGGAACAAACTGAGTCTCAGAAATCATTAAATAAACGAATAAGCTTTAATCGATAAATACCTAGGCCTGTAGACGAAATATAATTTTATTTGCCAAAATATTGACATATTCTACCACCTAGAAAAAAAAGGCGTGTAGGCCTAAACAACTAGAAAATTCATATCCAGACATGAGATAAGAAAACTTTGGCCTGACAAGTGAGAAAAATCTCATTTCCAAAAATGAATTTTATACTAAAAATACATGATTCTCGAATAAAATTTGAGAAAAAAATAATACTTATCCTTAAAACAGTAAAATTGTTCATAGTTGGAGAGAGAGTGGGCGACTAGAGCCTACATATCACTGCGAAGTTCTGAGATTACAAAGGACGAATTTATCTGGTTTGCTTGGTAAAACTGAACCATCAGCTATTGAGTCTTTAATTTTATTTTACCTTAGACTGATACAGCTTTCCTGAATGGAGAAAATCTGGACTTGATGAGGTTCCAAGTTTAGTGTACATAAAGTGCTACATAACAGTAATATTTTGAAACAGGAAAATTATCTCTCTCTTTTTTTTTTATAAGCTTTTATTTTATTCATTTTACTTAGGAACCGATGGCGATCATCCCATCCACCTCCATTGTGTACAATTATTCATCTTCTTATTTACATTTAAAAATATAAGATTTTGAGCCAAGACTATGGAATACAATTATATACCCATAGGCTACACCTCAAATTCGTTACAAATACGTAAATTCCAATCAACAATTTATTTTTTGCAACACCCCATCGAAATCGTTATTTGTGACACAAGTGCAAAAAGTTGGTGATTTTGACACGATTATCAATCACCTACTTTTCACGTGTGTCACACACTATTTTTTGCAACACCTCCAACTGTCCCCCAAAAAATAGCAATAAATTTTTTTTTTTTTTTTTTTTTTTTTTTAGATAGGTACAAATTATAATTAACATTTTATTTTTTTGAAAAATATGGTATTTTGCTCCTAGCAAGAAATAATAAAAACTAAGAAAGTAGCTAACCCATGCGAGAAATTAATCAATTTCTTTGGGAAATTCATCAAGGTGCGAGAAATTCAAGTTACAAATGCGCATGTGCAGAATATAATTTTTTGACTTCTTATCCAAATTTTCTACTTTTTGTTCTATCTATGCACATAATAACGCACTTTTGGGAAAAGTGTTGTGAAAAATACGTTTTTTAATGCTCTTAACTGAACAAAAAGTAGCGAATTTGAAAACGATGGAAAAAAATATTGGCGAGTGCATGCATTCTTTCAGGTTGACCTTTTCGCACGGCTCGACTACTTTCTCAGTTTTTTCTTTTTTCTAAATTAGAATTATTAAACTAATTATTAAATTTAGTTCTAAGAACATGTTTTGAGTGATTTTGTTTGAATTTAAGGGTTGAAAGGTGGAAAGATTTTTTGGTTAAAAAAGAACTAAAATTATACGTTATTATTTGACTCCGTAAAAAACAAATATTTTCTTTTTTTTCTTATTTTTTTGGGAGGAGAGGGTGTTGCAAAAAATAGTGCGTGACTCACGCGCAAAGAAAGTGATTGATACTCGTGTGATCTGCAGTATTCGTCTTTGGCTTGTTTTGCAAAATTCACACTGGTATTTAAATCACCAACCTACTTTTTGCAATTGTATCAGAAATAACTGTTACGAGCAAAATTTATATTTTATATTTAACCTCATAAATAGGTCATTGTGAATCAATCATCTAACTCCCCCTTGTAGGGGTTGGACGAGTCAAACCACCTCCAAAATTGAAAAGAAGTGAGAAAAAGGCGTTAGTTCCACTGGGGCTACAGTGGCTATACTCGTGAAGGATTGGTGTGTAAATACAATAAAATTGTGGTTGTGTGCGTGTATAATGCATTGCATACACACACAACCACATACGTACATGTCATGTAACACATACATATGAGAGTTACGATTATAAGAGTTGCAGTTACACGAATCTAACATTTGTAATTTTTCTTTAGCCTTTACCATAGACTGAGTGCTAAAATGTTTACACATCAAAAAGAAAGGAAAATATAGGAAGAAAAAGGAAATTTCTTTCTCTTTTTTTGTATTTTTTTTTTCACTAACACCGAATTATAAAGAGAAGGAAAAACGTAAGTTATTTTTATAAGCTTTTATTCTATACATTACTGCGATTTTAAAATATACCGATACTGCAGTCAATCTTCCGCAGCAAAATAATTTTTATTTCGCATGAAGCGAAAGCCAAAATAATAAAATAAAAGCTTATCATTTAAAAATTCGTTTTTAACCTACCCTTATTAAAATTAGATACCAATAATAAATATTACTCCTGCTAATTTCAGTATAGAACATATTGAGAAATTTTCAAAATTATGAGTAATGAAGCGAGAGATCCATGCGATATTCAGCGAACTTTTTGAATTGTGAAGAAATGCGTTTTATATTCCATTACTTTAAAAAAATGTTAATTACTTACGATAATCTACCTTCAATCTTCATTCTTAAATTACTAAAATTTCAAATTGGTCCAGGTAACCGTAACTGATGTTCGAAAGGAGGAAATATAATCAAAAATATATAATTCCGTCTTCGGTGTTTAATAAATTACGCCTAGAAATGTTTTTTGTTCATTCTGAGAGAGAGAAAATTAAAATTCTTCGCGACGTATAGCATATCCTTCATCACGACTATAAATTACTGCGATGAATGAATCAGTCGTTATTTTCAAAAATTATTTCAGCCCTGCAGGTAAGGTATACCGTTATATATTATGTACTTGGTATCCGTATACGTAATAATATAGGTGTTCAGTCATAATGTAGTAAACAGCTGCTTCTAAATCGAATGAAAATTTGAAGAAAAAAAAAAAAAAATTAAACCTAAGAAAAATTAGAGAGTTTTCAGCTTTTCCTGTCAACTCGGTACGAAAATTACAACTTCATAACGAATAAATACGAAAAATACCTATTTCGTTATTAGACTCGACCGGATAAATTGATAACTGTGACCAGCGAGTTAGGTTACCATAAGTATCTTATGCACTTAGACGATAAATCGTGAAGATGATTCATTATGCGAAGCTAAATTAATCAGTAGGTTAATTGCAGGCTTAACTCGTAGCTTATAAAGCGTTTGACTGATAGTTTTTCTCCTTTCCGTATATTTTATTGTTTTTTATTGTGTTAAATATACATCGAACATGTAACTATAAAAAGAAACAGGGAAAAGAAATTAAATTCATTCCGAGTACCGATGCGCTAAACTACGAAAACACGTGTGGGTGCGCGAACGTTATTCAACCTAAAAGTAGGAAACGACCTGCGAATTTTGTGGCAAAACGTTTTTCTCTTAAAAGACTTATGTACCTACCGATAAAATACAAGCAAAGAGACGGAAAAAGCAAGTCACCGAATGTCGTAAATCTTATTCATGATTGATCTGCTCAATGACGGTTGTAATTAATTTGCGTTTAAAATTTCTCAACTAATTACTCGAAGGCAATTCGTAGTCTTTAGATAATAATATGTTAGGTATAGATTAGGTACACCTACCTGGTATACGAAATCATTACTCTTATTTTACGAATAGCCTAAGATAAATGTTTCTCATTAGGCTTGAATCATTCAGATTGTTTATATCGTACATTTGAATACTTTATGAGCGAATAACAAACTTCGTAGGTATCATATATAGTTGTTCATGCTGGTATCTTCATTGAAAATGAAGGTACTTACCTATTTTATTTAAATCATGTTCCTGATTACTCTGAAACCTATGAAAAATCATAAGTAAATATCGTAATTACGTAGGTAGCGGTTAAAATTTTTAAAATTACAATAGGTTAGGCAAGTTTGATATAAACAAAAATTCAACACACGAGATAAATAACGTAAAAGGTTCCATCGCATCTATATCGTATTTTAAATACCAATTCAAATATGAGATAAGTGTCTCATGGAAGGAAGTTTTTCTAGCAGGTTTACATTTTATGACGTCATGTTTGAAGTTCGTCTATTGTTTGGTTGAACATATGAAATTATAACAGAAATTTTTCAAATTGGTTTGTGGCACAGTCGATAAGGATGAGTGCTAGAATGCTGCAGTTTGTGGGTTTGAATCCCACATATTCTTTTGAATTTTTTTATTTTATTTATTTTTGTTTTTTTCTATCACTTTTCAGCCATGTGGCGAAGCTGGTACGCGCAAAGCGTGCACGTTTTTTTTTTTTTTTTTTTAAATAAATACTAGTGAAGTAAGCTCTGAAAAGCGATATAAAAAAAAACAAAAATAAATAAAATAAAAAATTCAAAAGAATGCGTAGGATATGAACCAACAACATGCTAGCACACATCCTTACCAACGGTGCCATAAACCAATTTGAAAAGTAATGTTATAATTTCATGTGTTCAAAAAAAAAAAAAAAAATAGACGAATCTTTGACTCTCTCATTCCAACTGAACTTCAAATATGACATCATAACATGTAAACCTGCTGAAAAAACTTCCTTTCACGAGATGCTCGTATTCAAATTAGACAACATACAGACAAATTTTCATTCTGTTCAGGGACGGGTAAGATCTTAGCATGTCCGACGTTAAATTTACCTATTCATAGAACCATTGACGTCATCCAAAACCAATTGCGCCAGGAAACTTGGTCGACCTATAGTAATTTCAAAGACTTTGGGCACCGGTATGATTTTGTGATTTCTTGTAGGTGAATTATACATATTTTTAGATATTCTCATTTCTCATAATATTATGACATCGTTTTCTTGTGGTAAAACTAGGCTCGTAGCTAGCCTACTATGTTTAAGCAGATGCCAAATATAATTTTTCGTTATTTTTACTTTTACCGCGGAACAACATTTCGTCCACACGACCCCCTCTTCCCATAAAAACTGTCATAAGATTTCCTCAAGCATTTACAGGACCTAGGGAGGCATATAAGTCATTACTCAGCTAGGTGTTAAGTAACTGGACCAGAAGAGGCGAAGGGCTTGATGATGAGTTTCCCAGTGGGGCAAGAAATGGCAAGTAGTCCAAGACCTAGGGCAGAAAAGGGGATTTGTGAGCAGAATCATCAAGTAAAGCATTTGGCATTATTTTCAGTTCTTTAATTTTACTCAACATAGCTATATTCACGTGAATAGACGAAATGAAGAGGTCCGGCTCAGCTCCCTAATAATATACGATGTACCTACTGAATTTTTTTTGTTTTTTTTTTTAGAGTTGCATTCACAAAAGTCACATTACCGATTGTTATAAACATAACCATTCTGAATGAAAGACAAACCTCGCCTAAATAATGGTTGAAATTCATTATGAAAATAAAGCCACAGCCGAATATTACGACTATTTCGAGTACCTGTAACATACTTCGCTTCCAAAAAAACAGTTTCAACTATTTATTATCTTTTTTCGTAATATTTATGATTGAAAATAATTTTAATGGGAGACATTTTTGAAATTTGTAACCGACAGAATTTTTTTCTCCCTTTTTTCCCTTTTTTCCCTTTCTCCGCGAGTCATCGTATCTTAGGATAAGGGAAATCATGTATTTTTTCAATTTTTTCCTTTTCCTTTTTTTCACGAACCATTGAATCTTATACCTAGCGAGAGTGAAAATTTTTCTCTTTTGTTTCCCTTTTTTCAAAAGTCGTCTAAGCTTACTTGGATACAATTTCCCTTTTTTTCCGATTAGCAATGAGCATAGAGTACGGATGAGTTTTTCCTACTTTTTTCCTTTTTTCGAGAACCAACAAATCACTTTTTTGCGGATAGAAATAATATTGATCGATATATCTATCGTACTTGAATATATTAATATTTTGTGGAGATTTTATGATCTTCCTGCCGATACGTATACCATATCAATATGTGTTATCGCTATTATCTACAGCAAATGGTACCCATTAATATTGTTTATTTTTCACCATTGAGGGACGTTTTTGTAATTCGCAACCGACAGATTTTTACAACCACAGAACTTTCTCACCTTTTATAAACAAAATTATATACACGTTTACCCACATCAATATACCGACTGTATATCAACAGTTTTATTATAATTATATGCCTGTCTTTATATGATTGAATATTGATATATTTTTGGAATTCGTTGCTCAAAATTGACTGGAATTATAGCGCCTGAAATGCCTTAATTATGCGTAAGGATACCTCCTATATTACATGGAGAGGGAAAATTTGTACCTATCCTTTATAAATCTATAATTTAGTACAAGATGTCACTTTTATCTTCCTCTTTCTTGAGGAAATCGTAACATCGCCATTGCTAAATTGTTATCAGTAATGGATGTATTATTAGCTCATGTTTCATCTATAGGTGCGTTATGTTCTATAATTGTGGCAAAATGTGTGGTACTTTAATTTCATTTGGAAAAGTGCGACACTAAAATTTTGAAAAAACTGGTTGATTTGCCTGTTTGTGTAGAACTGGGAAAGAAGAAACGTATTTTCTCAAAACGTAACGTATAACCTGACCCGAGAATAATATAGCTCATTCATAAATGTTTGCTAGTGTTGTCTCCATCATTTTCAGTTCGATTCGACTTTCGAGATCTGTTAATTTTATGATTCCAAATACGTAATATCAATGTATGCACACAAACAGTTCATAAAAACAAAATTTGTTATAAATATTGATGGTAAGTATGACTATTTTCAGTTCACAATGTAAAACATTTTACACATATCTACAAAACATAAACATAACACTGAATCACTATGTAATCAGACTCTCGCTGCATTCACTATTTAGATTGAAAGTATTGGATTTTTGGGTTCGAATTTAACTTATTTCCTCGCACACTCGAAACAATAAGACCAAACGAGGAAATTATAATATCGACTATAGTGATCAACAATAAACTCGTACAAAAAATACGAGGGTTTTCCAACAAAGGCGTATTTAGTACTTAAATTTAATACTTGAAGAAGATATAAGGAATCATTTCAAAATCATATAATTCCGCTAATAACATTGACTTATTGACAGTAATAGCGATTTTTGCGAAAACATTGCTGTAAGTTCGTCAATGTATTGGTATTAAATAGTACCTAATGCATATGAGGATGTTACAGGAAAGTGCGATGAAATCGTTGATGTGCAAGTACCAGTATTTTGAAGTATTCTACATTTCTGGTCATGTTAGGCTATTTTTAATTAAGAACATACTACCTATTTTACAAAAAAAAAAAAAAAAATCGTTGTCTGCCTTGGAATTCTCAGGAGCAGTAAAATTGTAATACTATAGTTGGATTATCATTGGATACTAATCAAGGGATCTTCATTTTCTCATAATTTAAAGAAAATTAGCTGCATATAAGTCAACTTTAATAAACCACTAATTACACTATTTTGATTTTAATCACTCTGGTTTTTTCCACATTGAAAAAACATTGTTCAAATGATATGCTAGATTTATTTCTGCGAGTGAGCATGTGCAAATTTGAGTGAAAATAGAGTGGATAAACCATTAGATGGAACCATAACTAGGACAACTATGAAAAAATTGGCAGTGAGATCATATAGGTGTAGGTACTTGTTTTTATTATTACTTCTTTAATATTAACAACTGAGAAAAACAACCCAACTAATTCTATCAAAATCAACGATCTTTATCTAGTTGACACTCAATTTCCAACAATTTCTAAAAAATTTCAACACCAGAGAATTTCGCAAAATTTAAAAAATTACCATTAAATAGGTATAATAGGTATAATATAGACTGGTACCTATATAATATAGGAATAAATTAAGAAAAAAAAAAACAAAAAAAAAAAACAAAAAACTCATTAGTTCTATTTGATTACTCGGGGAAAAAGTATTGGTTTGTTGGAACATTTTCAAATCATCGACCGACTGTTGGTTAGGTGTTGTGCGGGTTGCATACCAACAATAAATTAAATTTTCCATGCAACCTTAAAGATGTTTGTAGTATGTGTGATTGAACGAAGTGGATGCTATGACCTTGCTGAAAGGTGTTGGTGAGCAGAAGTGAGAAAGAAAACAAGGAGTATTATAGTGAGAGGATATTCTATCAGCAGGATAGATAGCCAATATTATATGAGAGAAATTAGAACAGTAGATAGTAGCCTACCTATACTGTATCATAGCAGTATAAGTACAGAAAAAAATGAAATACGAGGATCGAACTAACAATTTAATAAAGTTTAAGCAGCTACATTCCAAACGAAAAGTTTAAATTATAATAATTTTTGGAGTACATAAAATAATGGGTATCTAGCACCTAACTATTTGAAAACATGGACGCACAGTAATTATTATTAGGGTTCAGTGTGGTAATTGATTTAATGTAGCGTTTTTCATTCACAATTATGATCCAGTTTTACGTTATTTGAAATTTTTGAACACTTCAGTTTAGTAGGTAAGTATATATACGACCTTTTTTCAAATTGAAGTTACATAAGTTAGCTAACAAATTACCCGACTCAGCTTGAAGAATGAGGTGACCTACCAATGAAACAAACAGATATCATCATTAATTTTGACCTTAAGTACTTATTGTTCAAAGCCTTGTAATATTTAAATTCGGTGAACATCAAATTTGTGGAAACAAATCGCTTTCGGTTGAAATCGAATTAACAGATTTTCCTACTCCGCACGAAACTGTATAATATTTCTTGACAGGCATAACCTTAATCGTTTAATTCGATGTACGTACTCTTCAAGGTAAATATATTGACCCGAGTATATTAAATGTGTTTTTTGTAGGAAATAGCCAATAATAAAAAAAATAGAATCGATTTCAAAAAACACAATAAAAAATGCGCTAAAAAGAAAAAAATAATCCTTTTAAAATTTCTCTAGCAAGATGTAGGTCTATGAAATGGAATTATTGAAATCGGCACTTTTTCTTCTTACCATGTAGGCTTTATACGGCAATCCGTCAAATTTCAGGACCAAACTTTTTAACTGACACCGACTTCAATAATTCCAGTACCGAGACCTATATCTTACTGGAGAAATTTTTAAAGGATTATTTTCTTATTTTTAGCGCATTTTTTATTGTGTTTTTGAAGTCTGTTCTATTTTTTGAAAATAGTATATTGTGTAACAAGTGCATAAAATGGGCAATTTTTTTACCGAGTATGAAGAATTTGAAGACGAGCCGAATACGAGTGCTGCAAACTTCA